>OY720433.1:2383587-2783185 GCA_963082735.1 Pocota personata | reverse complement strand
CCTCAGTAATAATTTATTTATTTAATTTTTTTTTGCATCACTTAGCGATGGAGAAAGAGGAACATTTATTTGAGAAATTAAAAATGCGGTGATGGCGAGAAACACATACTGTTCACAGCCGCCTATTTTGTGTTAGACGCTGTGGAGGGATCATGGCTTGATGCTTATTTAAAGACGATATATGCTGTTTTGTCAATATTCAGATTCGTTTATAAGCCGAACGACACGAATGTAGAATGATCTACTAGGCTCTGTATTTCTTCCATCACCACAACCTTCAAACATTTAAAGCCAACGTGCACAGGCTTCTCCTCTGTTCCTCTTCACCATTTCCCTAAATGCCCGTGCCCTGGAAAAATATAAGGGTATCCATATTTCCTTTAGCGCGCAAATTATAAAAAAAATTATAACTACTCGTATATTGATTTTATTAGGTAATCCTAAAGATTTTTTGGGAATATTTCTTCGTAAGTACGAATACAACTAATCAAAAGGCCGTTTCTCCATTCACAACCTGTGGAGGACTCGCCCGGTAACCTGAAGCTCGGCTTTTGCAAAATTCCGTACAAGCTCCTAAGGTGACCAGAAATGCATTAGGGGTTTATTATACTAGTACATCGTGCCTCGTAATTTTTTATTTTTTTTTTTTGAAACCATATATGCTGTACCTCAAATACTACCCCCATGCTTGTTTTCAAGATTCTATATTTTCTGGAAGGTTTTGATTATCATTAAGCAGGTGAGTCAGTTAGTCTTAAAACGCCTCTTTGAAGTCCCGTAACTTACGTATGGCTTAAGCTAGAAACTTAAAGATTTTTGTAGCCGTCTAGATTATCGTACCTTAACATAATTTTAAATTTGTAGGGTAATAATAGTTGTTTCGAGTAAATACGGCGGTATCGTTCAAGTTGCTGACGAGGGAGTCGTACGAAATACAAAAAAAAAAAATTCCCATTGGACAAAATCTCCAAAAAAATTTATTCCAACTGGCTATTATCTCCGCGGAGAAAATATTTTGCGGACAAAATCTCCAACGAATCAAATATTTTTGCCAAAATCTCCAAGAAATCTCCAAATCCCCAGCGTCCATGTACATATATTAACATGTATAGATGGTATGGCATGTGCATGTAATTTTCAGCTAAAAATCTCTCGAAACTCTCTTTACCTTTTTGTCCAAAACATTAATAGAAGTTTGATTATATTGGAATTCTTGTTACATAATGTACTTTTAATTTTTGTTTTTGTATCAATATTTTTATTTTTTGTTTTGTATCAATATGTATCAATATGTAACATTAGAAACCACAATTATATGTTTACTTTGTTTTATTTCATACAGCAATAACTAAAACAAATATCTCCAAAAGAAAGATGTTCAATTAGTGAATCATGTGCTTAAATCGCGCGATCCAAAAGAAAGATGTTCAAGTAGTGAATCATGCGCTTAAATCGCGCGATTTGATCGCATGATTCACTACTTGAACATCTTTCTTTTGGAGATTTTAGATTGGGGATTTTAACCTTGGAGATTCTCGCTTTGGGCATTTTCCTGCAGGAGATTCCAATCTGGGGATTTTGGGTTTGGGGATTTTCTCTTGGGGATAATGTATTTGGGTAAACGTCACCAACCCGATGGAGAACATAGTTTTCCACCGGCTTATGAAACACATTTTGCGAATGCTTGGCTTCGGGCAATAATTGGGTATAGCTAATAGCCTTGAAAGAAAAATAGTCAATACGTGGGTAAAACCATAAAAACATACAAAGTTCAGTTATCTACGAGTATGTATAAGTTTTTGGTGTATAGTCTTACAGACTTTTTTTTTTATTCTAAAAAATACAATATTTTGTATTATTATTATTATTATTATTTATTCATCAACCGAGGTTAACTCTAACAGACTTTGGATTAACTGATATAATAATTCAAGACACATTAATATTTAGCGGTATAATCTTTAGGTCCTACTCGTATTAATATCCAATAGAGACAATTTAAATTTTGATCTATCATCACATAAATCTATTTCAGTACAAACAGAATTAAAAAGTTTTATATATTTAGTTATTGGTTCATTAAGACCATACGTAGTTGTAGAAATGTTTAGGATTCAATAAAAAAATTCTTGTTCGAAGAATTCTTTCTGGAGCACATAATTTAAAATTTTTAGAAAGCATACTCAAAAGCTGTCGGAAATGTCAGATGAAACTTAATTTTATAATTGTAGAGAAAAGAAATTGATTGCATGTACTCGTATTTGCTCCATTATGTGCTGTTCGTTTGTAAATTGTTCAGATTTCAGATCTATGCAAATTCGATAAGAAATGAAAAAAATTGGGTTTTTCGTAAAATGCATTAAAAACAAAAACAACATTTTTGTTTACCATATGTCCAAAATTTTAACATTATACCCTTACATATCAATTTTGAACAGAATTGTCTTAGCAATATCCGAAAAATAGTTAATTTTCGCAAGTCTTATTATCGGTAAAGTACAACTCAATATGCAAACATCCATATTACCTCAGGTTTGCATTTTTATCGATATCGTTAGAAACATTTTTTGAGAAAATCGCACTTTTTCAAAATTGGTCTTTTGAAGCTGCGATGAAAATTCCAATTCGGGGCATAAACCAACAGACCCCAGATATGAGGTCTGATGTAAATCCATCCAGCCGTTTAGGCAGCAGTCTGAAGTACAGTCAGACAAACAGTCAGACGGCTCATTTTCCGCTTAGTAGCTTTTTAGAATTTGATTTGTAGGTACTGTTGCAATTTTTCGAGCAGGATCTAATCCTTTTTGTAACAAAGTTGACCTAGTTTGTTGTTTTTGACCTAGTTGCACATTTTTGTAATTATTTTCTAAAAATTTATTCGGATATACAAAAATCCTTCTCATTTCTTTGTCAGAGATAAGTTCTTTCTGTCACCTATTATTTTATAACGAATAGTTAAAGCTAAATTGCTTATTACCCTACAGCATATACGTATACATAGCTACATAGTTTTTGAAGTTTTTCCGGATCTCTATGAGTTAAAGAAAACAAAAAGAAAAGCGGGATACAACTTTGTGATTAAATTCCTTCATCCGTATTTAAATCAACATGGGATTCTGCCAACAGACAAGCAATCATAATTTTCTCATTTGTTCCTTTTTAATCAAGTGAATGTTACTTATTAATGAGTACATGCACTGATGGCTTTGGTTTCCAACTATTGTGACTTACTCGTATCATACAGAAACCATGGTAATGTCGGTCGATGCACACGTCACTTGCTTATCAGTAGTGTTGATATGCAGGTAGATAGTATCATATTAATATAGGTTGGTACTCGTAGTATTAATGCAACTGGTCCTTTTACAAACATAAATTGTTGAGGCTTTTCTCCGGACGTTATGGTGTGTCGAAGTGTGTGTAACGTAGAATTAGAATGATCTCTTTTTTAGAATGTAATTGTACACCAAAAATTTAGATTATACATATATGTACTCGTAGCAAATATTCTTAATAAAAAAGAAAAACAATCTCCCATATACACAAATTCATAGCGGTGAGAAACGTTTTATTCTAGATTTTAAGCCATAAAATTCGATTGCGAGCTTTTTTTTTCTAATTTGTCCACGAATGACCAATATTACACACATCAATATAAGCTTGAAATGTCCCTCTTACTGTAGTGTTGTATGTACTTTGAACTGATTTCACGTTTTAAAATCTTTTTTTCTTATAGCTTGAAAAATATTGCGCGTAGTATATCTACGAAGTAGGTACTCGTAAAGTGGTGTTCAAAAAAAAAGGCCAATTAGCGCTAAGTGCGCCGGTTTGATACCACAAAAAGTCGTGTACCCTGTTTGTTTGAGTGTATTATTGGAGATAGAAGGATATAATTAAACCCAGCCCGAGTTCAGAAACAGGATTAGTTCCCTAATCCGTTTAGAGGCTATCTATCCGTGCGTTGTCTGGTCCTTGTCTGGTCCTTGCTAGGTGAAAGGATTTTGTTTTGGAATGTCTATACAGTTTTGATATTTGTTTTCTTTGTACAACCCCACAATTGGATGCCGTACGTCCTTACAGGCTTCAATACTTGCTTATACAAGGCGGGGCAAAAGTAATGTCATAATGCGAATTGGCTGCCAGTTTGTTAGAAATGAAAAAAATTGGGCTCAGTCTTCACGAAAAGTTTATTTGAAGGTATAAAATTGATGAAATTAAGTTAAAAAAGTTATATCGATCACCTCTTGAGGAGATGCATATTTGTGCGAGTTGTTGCTCGCAAAACATCTGGTTCCAAATTGGTGATTTCTTCTTCAATGTTGGCTTTCAAGACTTGCAAGATTTGTGGTTTGTTGTGGTAAACGCGAAATTTAAAAAAGCCCCAAAGAAAGAAGTCTGTAATTGGTGAACGGTTTCCTCTTTAAAAGGGGACATCTTCAGGTCTTTTAGCAAATTTCGACGCAACGAACGTCTGCTAATGGAAATTGTGTCATTGTCTCGTCGATGTTTGTGGACTCTCTCGGACGTCCTCGGCCACAGCAGTGATATTCTCGGCCGAACGAGCAATACGGGGCCGGCCACTTCTTGCGACGTCTTTAGTGGACCCAGTTTGCACGAGACGCTCAGCCAAACGCACATGGTGCAGGAGGACGAGAAAAACGACGACGAAATTCACCCTGCGTTAAAACAACAGACCGAAAATTGGTCAAATAAGCAGTAACAATAATCCTGCGTTCTTCAAGTGCGTATGTGTAGCTTCATTGCTTGTTGTCAACTAATTCTCTATCTGTCCACAACATAAATGTCAAAGCACAATGACACTTGACGCCATTTGCAAAAATTATGGCACATTCACATTATGACATTACTTTTGCTCCACCTTGTATAGCATGATTTTGTTCAGGGTACACTTTTCAATATTTCAACTTAAGTTCTTTTCTTTTATTTTTGATGTACTCTTTCCATTTTACCTTCGCGTCCAAAGGCATTCTGAGGTGCTTGGCATGGGTTACATCTTGGCTGCTAATGAATATCGGAAGATTGTTAATCTTTTTATTTGCGAAATTTATGTGAGTTGATTTTGAGTCATTGGAATTCATACGTCATTGTTGCGTCCATCTTACTCTATTGACTGCATTTTGCAGTTTCTCTGATGCCTCCACAGTGCATTAATCAGGCAAAAATATTGCAGTGTCATCATTCGCATTGTTATCCACCGGTATATGCCTGGTATACAACAGATACAGGGTTGGTCCTAGGACATTTCCTTGTGGAACGCCTACTTTAATTTTCTTTAGTTCCGAATATTCGTGTTCGTATCGAACTCGGAAGAATCGATCTGAAATATGGGATTCCAGTATTTAGTAATACTGTCTAGGTAAATCCCTATGCATATTGTATGCAAAGCTCTTATGTCAAACCTTGTCAAAGGCTTGAGCAACATCTAAAAATAGTGCCTAACAGACTTGCCTTTCTTCCATTACATCCGTAATTCGATGCACTTGGTTTACGAGTATTATGGAACTAATGATTCGGAATTAGACTTCTCCCTTCTATGATTTTGCTAAGCCTTTTCAGGAGCAATTTTTCGAAAACCTTTGCCATAATTGGTAAAAGCGATATTGGTCTATAAGATGTTACACTTCAACAATTTTCCAATGATGTGGGACATATCAGTGTTTTAGGCATGCAATAAAAAACCAATAGCCTTACAAAAAAAACAATAATTTTTTGTAAGGTTATTGGTGGCATTTCTTTTAAAACCTGATCATAGCCTGGTGTTTTTTTATTTGATACCTTGTGTTGACACATGCTTCTTACTTCTCTGAGCGTGATAAGGGAAATTTGATCTTCGTCCGTTTTATCAACAAACTCTAGGGTTTCAGGCTGCACTTGACGAGAATGGCTTAAAAACGTTCGACAGGTGTTCTGCGAATAGGTTAGCCTTTTGTTTCGAGTTTCCACTTGGTGCTTTCAAGGGCGAATTTTTTAACTGAGGTCTTTTAAGATTCTTAGCTGCTTTCCACAACGAGTAATCGGTGGATTCATCCGTCGTTAAACTTCGTAGAAATCTACTAAGTGAATAATATTAAGTTCATTATTGAGACAGTTGAAAACAGCCTTATCGTCTGCGAACCTCGTGGTTTGCCATTTTCTACGAGCCCTTCTTTTTCAAATATCAACTCTTTTATTTCGAATGGGTATTTTGTTTCAGGTTCTTTCTGTTCTCATTAGCTGGTGTGTTTTCTTCTGCTGTCTGTTCAACATCAGCAATAAATTGTTCCACTTCATGGTCAATTAACTCATTTGTTTCCATAGGAGATCCTAGGTTCAGTCCAGTTCATTCTCTTGTTTACAACCTTAGGATTACTTTTTTCATGCACTTCCGTTTAACTGGAGTATGATCTGAGAATAAGTCATAATTACCGCATTACCTACGTCTTGTATGATTTCGTTTGATACCTTTTGCTTCGAAAAAGTAAATAAAGTCTGGTATTTTGTTGTGATCAAAAGGCCAGTATGTAGGCGATCCAGAGTAAAAGAATTCACAGTTGTAGTTACGGACTACTTGGTAAAGCTTTTTCCTTTTCTTGTTGTTAACATAGATCCCCAGTGGGTATGTTTGGCATTGAATTCACTACCAACAAAATAGTTATGTCCAAGCAAATTTAGGAGTTCTGCTTAGTCTACTTCCGTTGTCCCCACCATACCTGGCTGGGCAGTATAAGCTGCTACTTTAAGCTCTTACTTTTTTAAACCAATACTTCGATTTCGAACTGAGCTAAATAACAAGCCTCTGATTATGACAAAAATCGAAACAAGTGTAATTTGTGAGACAATTTGCTCGGCTATGATTCGATCGATTTTGTTCGAAATTAACACGAGTATTTGAACCATATTTGACATATACAGCATTATGGTGTACCAAGTTTTGGAAAATCTTTAAAAAAAATGTTTACCTTAACGGATTTAAATAAAAATTAAAAAAAAAAAATTTTTAATGATTTTTTGTACAATTTGCGCTCGCAAAAGGGGATATGAATACCCTACAGGGCACGGGCGTTTTGTAGATAGACGGAAAAAGAGAAAGATTGGTGTAGTGGTTTGAAGCGGTATTAAGTTCCTGTAAACTCTTCTTCTTAAATCTGAGTGATTTACAATTAAACAACATATAAAGTAACGGGCATAGAAATCCGGACATAGTGAAAAAAACTAATTTTAGTAGAATAATTTTGGAGGTTTTGAAGATAATCAAGATCCATCTTTACCGAACGTTAATTTGTTGAAATACATTTCAGATTCGGAAAACAATAAACCAATTTCCGAAAAAAAGGACTTTAATACAAACATTTTCAAATTGTTTTAAGTTTCATTGAAAAAAAACTAGTGAGCCTAATCATAGTTTTTATTGCTATTCGAGTTTATGATTTTTATTACAGGAAACAGGCTACTCCTAGTCCCTCCTTTTTTTATTATGGTTTTTATACGGTCGGGCATTGATGTAATCAGGCTGTGTAAAGTATCCAGTGCGATTTCCTCATACAACACTTTTTCAATCAATTTGTCCAACTCGGTTATTATCCGTGGCTTCTTCTTCGCTACCTGAGCCTTAATTATGGACCAAAGGTTCTCAATCGGGTTCAGGTCAGGGCTGTTTCCAGGTCACTTTAATGTTGCAATATCATTCCCGGTTAGAAAATGTTTGACCTGGAATGAAAAAATGCATTTACAATAATAAAACTTTACGAACGTTTTGCTAATATTTTGGGGAAGATAAACAAAATGTCACTTACCAATTTCGCGCGATGACAAGGCGCAGAATCGTCTTGGAAAATCGTCTTATCTGAGTATGACACGTATTCTTCGAAAGATGGTAGCAGATTGTCTTCCAATATTTTTGTATATTTTTCTGCATTCACCGTTTCATTTATTAGAGCCAGCCGTCCAACGCCGTGATAGGAAAAACATCCCCAAATCATCCTTGAGCCTCCTTGTTTCACGGTTGTTGTCACGTACTCATCATTGAATCTTTTTCCAGTTCTTCGCCTCACATACTGTATTCCGTCAGAGCCGAACATGTTGAACTTGGGCTCATCTGGGAAGATCACATTTGTCCAATCCGTTGTGGCCCAGTTTTCATGATCGTTGGCCCACTGGAGACGTTTTAGGCGCATTCGTTTATTTAGAATTAGCAGGTCTTCTTGCGTTCAAGCCTACGTCTTACAGTCCGTGAGCTTATCTCTGATCCTCCAGACTCTACAAAGTCTGTCCCTAAATCTTCAGCAGTTTTGAGTCGATCACGCAGACTTATTCGTTTTAAAAGCCGATATTCAGCGCTGGTGGTCTTTCTTCTGTGACCCGTCGTCTTTTTATTTGCAATGAGCCCATTGCCTCAAATTTTTTGATGAATTCAGCCACTGACGACTTGTTGAATCCCACTTTTCGCGCTATATCACGAACACTTCATTTTTCATTTTTAAAGTCATTATTTCGACTTGTTTTTTCACTCATTTTCTTTTTATTTTCCATATTAATAAAATTATTTCCACTTTCACTGACACTACTTTTTTTTTCAATGAACTATTACAAAGTGAACTAGAATCGCGTCATCATTGCCTTTTTATGGAAAATCCTAAAACATGCTAGTTCTCAAGTTAATTGAAGTTAAATAATTTTTTTTACCCTGTCCGAATTTCTATGTCCGTTACTGTATATAGGTTGTGTATAGATGCAACGAAGTCATGCCTTTGTTCACATATAAGAAAAACACTGATATGTATGAGAATTTTAGAATTTTCTTATATCCGTTTGTATCTAATTTTATTTCATCAAAATCCGCCCTAGGGTTTTTGTGCTCTGAATGATAGATTATCTATCTTTATGTTATTTTGTCGTTGGGTTATTATTACATGTGACCGATGTCACATTTAAGAACACTCTTGTGTTCTGTACCGGTTTTGTTTCATAGAAATATGTTTTGTAGATTTTAATCTAAAAACCGTTTTGGTTTCATCGAAATTCTTTGGTTTAGTAGACTTGGCAACAAAAAAAAAAATCTTCAGCGAAAACACTATTGATAGTGCGACAAAAAATACATGATATGAAAGACTGATAATCCGATTGACAATTTGTTTCTAGTCATAGTTCAGGTAAAAATTCTGCAAAACGAATCATTTAAAACGGAGCACTTTTTTTTTAAATTTATTGTGAACTGAAAAAGTTAAAGACCGCGTCACATTCAGGCAGATGAACAGCAAGGCATTTTGTGCATTTGAGTATAGTACAGTCAAAACCGAATCCTATCTCGGACATAGTTTTTTGACGCGATCACAATGTTTCCATTTTCTTACAGAGAACATAGAAATAAAAAAGCAGAGTTAAGGATAACAATTAGAGAAATCCAGAGAAAAGCTAAATTTAAATGCATCATTGGTATTTTTTTTTTTTTATAAACTTCTCTTAAGAAATTGGAACCTATGACGCTGTGGAGGCACCCCGATGCTTGCAGCACGAATGGATGCGAGAAAACAGGCCAGAATTTGTGTCTTGTATTTATTCTAGTTGTGCAATATATTTTAATTTATTTTGACTTTTTGAAACTCCAATGCCTGCTGTATGTGTCGGTGTAAATTATGCTTTTCCATTGTAATGGCATGTACTCGTAACCAACATCTTGTTGTATGCAATTGCACCTGTGACGGTTACCTTGATAAAACTTATTTTCTTCATACTTTTCTTCACAAACAGAATAGGTATAAATGCTGAAGCTAACAACAGTAGAACACAGCATACTTCTTAGGCATATCCCAGGTTTTTTTTTTATATTTTTGGCAACCCGAAAATATGTACTGGGTTCAACCTTAATTTAGATTCCTGCTTAGATTTAACTTTTTTCCCCTAATTTAGTAAGCCGATTTGATCCCTCTAGCCTCTTGTGGCAATTATCTCTCTAAATTTGTATGTCGTTTCATTCCCTTTTATCTGCAATTCCTTTTTCTACGAGTATTTCATAATCGTATACAGATAGTTTGTACTAGGGGTAGGCAAATAACGTATGGTTGATGAGAAACACAAAAAAAATGCCTTAAGAGGAAGTACATATTACACAATAGTAAGGGTTGATATTGCGCATGTTTTTTCCCAAACATGTACGTGTGCTTGTTCGTTTGTCAGAGGGAAGAAAACATTGAGAGAACGTGCAGCAAAAAAAAAAAATAATAACAAATAAAATATAAGTAACCAATTAAGCAGTAGAATGAAAATCAGAGCTAGGAGCTTTAAATGAAATTAAAAAAAAAAATCAAGGATATTCTAATAATGATTGATGTTACATGTGTATATTATGTGCATACAATACATATGTACATACATATATCGCTGAGAGGAATGAATTATTAGGAATTCTTTTATCAGACATGTGATAGTCTCTGGGATTGCTTTACGTTTTATAATTCGTCTTCGGTTAATGTTTCGTTAAATTCAATGGAATTTGATGTACAGGGGTGGTTGTCGTAAATTTGTATGTGGTATCTAATTGGTTTGGTTATCGTTCAGAATCCAATTTGACTGATAAGTCGGAAGTTATATTTAGAATTGAGCTTAGAGTGCAGCTGTCCCTCCTTTGTTTGACCATTCACCGACTTTCTGAAGAAATCTTTTCCGTCTTCTATTGATATAACAGGTGGACGACTGTTTTGCCCTTACCCGTTCTTGTTTGGAAATTGATCATATAATCATAGTTTTGTCCGCTCATTGAACACAGTTTCATAACGATGGCATCGATAACCAATTCCCATAGCAGTAGAGATACGACTTCACCCTTAATGAGCTATATCTTCATCTCAAGCATCTCAAGTATCAAGCGTTCTTTCAGAGCTTGGCACATGAGCTGATACTACAATCAATTGAGGGCGCTGCAACAGCGTTTATACTGGTCCACATTTCCTGAGAGAATTTTGTAAAAGTTCTCATGACCCAACGGCAAATGCTGAGGTGGAGCAACTAGCTCCTGCTGGGTTTACCCTTGTCAGACAGACTTTTGACGAGTTACACGAACTAAGAACTATCTCTCCTATTCCAACGCATTACGGACTATTGGCTGGTTTGCAGACGGTTGAAGTTTAACGGACTGAAGTTTCTTTAGCTATTCATTGAACCAAAAAACAAAAATAAAATGGAAATACTCGTATAAATGGACATTACCGCCCCAGAAGTCGCGGATAGAATGGAGCAAGACCTCCATGGTTTTAATTTGTTAATGCTGTAAAAGTGAAAACTTTATTCAGCACTGTCCGTTGTTCTACGTTAATCCTTGATGGAAGATAATGTCTGGATAGGTAGTTCGGGACACAACAATACATGATAACACCCGAAACATTAATTATATAAATTCAATTAACAATATTTTCCTTTGCCACAATTTAATCGTACAATGAAGCATTCGGAAGAGGTAGGTAGGATAGATTTACACGATCCACTTAGTAGGTAAACATTTTTATATATTTATATATATTTATCCTTATCCGTATCAGGAATATAACCGCCAAATATAAACTTTTTATAACTTGTTTTCTATTATTTTTCCTAACTATTCGGGATGTTCATATGAAACCAGATCGCCAGTGAATGTATGTTCAGGTCCTGAAAAGTCCTCCTATTAGCCTTAGAAAGGCCTGGCTGTCACAAAAAACACAGATATTCTGCCCCCTCGACTGATTCCTTGCAATATATTCATTAGGATAGCGTGGCTTTATTTATTTGTTTAAATTGGCGTTGAAGACAAAAAGACCTGGATGGTCATCAGAGAGAGGATCAATACAGCATCTTGAACATGTGCAGACGTGCTGGAGGAGGGATGAGGATGCAGCCGAGACAAACCGCCGAGTTTAGTGACATAAATATTTAGCCGAAAGCTCGTTCCATTGTGAGACATGCTAACAATGTTGTTATCATTGTCGAGTAGATCCATAGGACTTTTTTCGGTTATGAGTCAGAGTGGAGCTTTGCCCAACTCTTCGCTAAAGCATACCCAGTTTGTTTTTTCTCGAATTCCTCTTCTCCTGCAAAGGTATGGCTTCGGATTGAATTCGGAACTCGATGCATCTATGATCTTAGAGGGACACCTCCGGCAGAACGCTACAGTTAGTATGTTTTGTTTTGTATATTTTCTTCCTACTGCCCCTTCTATTATAGAATAATAGATGCATGAAAAGGGTTAATCCTTAGACAAAGCTTTAAACAACCATCTGAACTATCGAAAGGGCGCCAGGTTTGCGAATGGTACATTAAATACTGAGGGTCGATGATACATTTTTTTTCTATGTTGGGGGAAGTGGGAATGTACTTTTAGGTCTTTCATGGGCAAAATATCCACTGATCGTCTAAAATGCATAATCAAGTAGTGGCTCCTACCAAAAGTCAAGCAAAGATTTCATCTGTTGTTGACACAATCTTTTCACGACTCCCTGGCAGGCGTTCAGTAACATGATCTTCTATAGTTTTTCTATACTTTATTTCTGTTTGTGCAAGTCCGAATATTGGTAAATCCTAGCATTGACAAGTAAAAGAACAATATTTTGTACCAAGCCTAGCATAATTTATTTTTAAATTTGTTTGACTGAGTGAATTGAATTGCGGTAACTCCGACCTTTAACGTCAATTCAAACATTAAATTGTTTGCTCATACAAACAATAAAATTACAATAAAATTACTAGGAACTTAACAAACTCTCGGTATACACTTGCATTACAACTTTTTGTCTTGGTGCCCTTGGGGGTCGCCAAGGGGATGAGTTTAAAGACTGCAATTAGGGAAGACCTTTGTCCGTCTCTTTCACCAACTCCCACACGAGTGGGGAACAATATTCTTCACCAAATCTCACTGAATGTCAGCTATTATGTCTTTTAACCCCCGCTCAGACCTAGTACACATTAAATGACGCACTTTTCATTCACCCACACCATTATCATCTACTCTGACGAAAGAGAAGAAGCAAGGAAAGCAAAGCGCATTAATAAATACGGAATAGATGACGGCAGGGTTGCCGCTGGGGAATTTGAAAATGTCGCCTTTAGACAAAAAAAATTGCCAAGTGCGTGTAGTATTCTCGCGCGGTAAGTATTCCGTACCGTTATATAAACAGTACCCTATGTATCCCTGACTTTTTACTCCACGTATTACAATTTTTTGTTTTTTTCATAAACTATCTTTGACAGATGATTTGTTAAAATTGTCCCTTTACATGACTTTACATACTCAAATTTTTTCAAATTTTTCGCATTAATTATTTCGGAGACAGAGCTGGGGAACACCGCCTTGAGCTTTTTTGTTTAACTTTAATTTGATATTTCGCATGATGGGGTGCAACAAAATTTCTTTTCAAAGGATACATTCACCTTTCATTTGAAACCCATATATGTTGTTTGAAACTCACGTCTGGTCCAAATTTCAATATCCTCCGTCGACGGAGGGACAAACAATTGAATCTTACTATAAGGTTTCTGTTCTTACGTTTTGTTACCTTGTAAGTACCTGAACCCTGGAAAATAATATAGATTTTTTTTAACTGTTATTTAAAAAGCCTTTGTCTAAAAGTATTACCCACATTTTTTATTCTTGTCCATAGAATTAGCGAAAAAAGTCAAAACAATATCTTTACTCAATATAATCTGTTTAAATCGTTCCTAATATCCATGTGCTTTGATGCTTCAAATCAAAAGTTTTAAAATACTTTTACTAAAATTCATACATTTTATTGAATTTCCCAAAATATGTATTACGTATGTACTTTCCATAAAATGTTTGTATTGATGGTTTTGAAGTCGCAAAAAAGCTTACGAAATATAATTTTTGCTATAAAATTATGTTTTTAAAATGGCAAAAAAAAATGTCTGGCTTAAATTTTTCTACAGTTATAGTGTTAATTAAGAATAACTGATAACACCTCCAAGTCAGATTCTCTTTTACCGATATTTATCATATCAAACGTTACAAAAATACTATGACATTCAATTTAGTTTGAGGGTGGCGGTGGTGTAGTGGTAACATCATCGCTGGTCACGCTGTAGGTTCACGGTTCGAATCCTGATGTCATCTATTTATTTCACATGAAATAAATAAAAAAGTCGATCAATTGCGAAAACTAAGTCAACTCTACTGCGAAGGCATAACACTGGCAGTAGGGTGGTCATATGGCTGAAAATGCAACTTGATCGTAATGATGACATCAGGAACACGGAAAAAAATACTGTGAATCATAAGCAACGACAATAAAAGCAAAACAAAAATGCTCCCCAGTTATCTGGATGCCAACCTCGGTTCGCAAAGATCTCATTGTTAAGACTTATATTTAAAGGTCATGAAATTTCCAAAACAAATGTTATACATTTAGCAATAAAAATAATAATTCATTAATCCTAATCTGGCTACCTTATTAATCTGGAGAAAAGGAGTATCTACCTATATGATCGTATTTGTAGAAGTCAGGTCAAAACTAACACATTTTGTTCCATGTCTGCCTATCTATTTGCTTTCGCATGGCTCGCTCAAGAACCACTGACAAAATTTTGATGAAATTTAGTTTACAAAAGCTTCGTTAACAAAATGTACATATCGGATGGAGTGTGGGGGTGATCTCAAATAATAAAACAATTCGGACATGTAGACCTGTTTGCCGAAAACTAATTAAAATCAAGTAACCTTAACCTCTCAATTTTTTTTTTAGATTTGTTGCGTTAACTTTCGGAGATCTGGCATCGCCTTGATTTTTTAAGTTTATTGGTTAATAAACATCAATTTACTTTTTGTTGGGGTACATTATGTACGAAAGCCATGCGAAACTTCAGCTCCCTAGGTCTAACGGCTCAAAAGTTACAACCGTGTGACATACTGACCGACAGACAGGCATCGTTTTGATGCTGGTATGATATTTTAAAAAGAATATAGATTTTAAAGGTACCTTTAAAATCAATGAGTGAAAAATAAAAAATTCAAAAATTATTTATTATAAAAAAGGGTCGACAGTCTTGAAAAGAGGCCAAAATAGGACAATTTTTAAAATGTAATCCCGTTAAAATGAAAGCCCGTAAATAAGTCGCCAAATGGTTGCGACTAAAGTTGCTTAAAGGTAACCCTGGATGAGGAACGCATGAACTGTTCCCGGTACTACTTTAAAGAGCTTCTCTGATGAAAATTAGTATATTTTTCATCCCTCATCATGTGAGGCATTTGCTGATGTATGCGTGGTAGTTGTGGTGATGTGGTGGGCCATTGGGAGCGCGCAAGGGTAGCAAAACCTTTCCACGTGGTAGTAACAATATGCTTGTTGTATGGTGTGTGTTGAAAATGTGAAAAATACCACATAAAGTTTTTCTCCTCGGTTTTTTTTTGTTTTTCTGTAAATACGGTGAAAAAAAAAAAATTCAAAATATTTTCGCGACACGTTGTAAATGTCAGATGAAACGTCAAAATTAACGTTTTTTGAATTAAATTTTCTGTTAACACCTCTCAGGGGATAATGTTTTGAGTCTTTTTTTTTTTTTTTTTTTGTAACTACGAGTAATCTTGGAAAACACACATTACATCTTAGTTAGTTTCAAAAATATTATATATATGTACATACACTTGCGTACTTTGTATAATTTTAAATTTGGGATCTAGCTAAATACGAATTTTATAGCTCATTTATGTGTAGGAATTCCTTAATAATGTTTTTTTTTTTTTTTTGTGTTATATAAGTGGAAGAAAAGGTTTTTTGCGCTGTGCCTATTGTTTTAACCATTTTTTTTTTCCTTTATCCGTGTGCTGCAGTAGTGGGTGTGTGTGCTCAGTGAGTGAAGTGTATAGGTTTTGTATGTTTGTAGTAATGCGCTTTATTATATGTACATATAAGTATTTTTTAAAAATTTTTTTTTTAAAGTTCCTTGATTTTTAGTTTTCTTTCTGTGTTGTTTGTATTTATTTATATTCCTCTGTTTTGTTGTTATTATTATGTTTTATCACACTAATGAATTGCGTTTCTCCTTTTGGGATGAGTAAAACGTCACAATAGCCACATATGTATATACACCACTTCAGTGTGTTTGAGGAATATTTTGTGCTCAATTTAATTTGACAGATAGGACAGATACGAGGGTAATGTAATCATGTGCGTAACCTTATCGCATGTGTCCTTGAATTTCGCGCATAAAGTTTAGATGTTTTTTTTGTTGTTCCATTCGAAGGATTAGAGCGACAAAGTAAGAAATTACAAAAAAAACATGAAAGAGTATAAATGAGTTTTAATTTTAAGCTTACTACAGTTATTAGAATTACAGATATTGACCCTTTGAAATAAAGCAAATTAGAGAAGTCTTTTAACTACAAGTTGACTCTAACTCACAAGTTGTAGAAATAAACTATAAAATTCCATAAATGTCTACTCTGATATAGGAACTCATTTAAGTGGGTATTTACATAAGTTGAATTTAAGTGACTACCAACATATTTTTATTTTTTTTTACTTTGCAAACAATATCTGAATATGAAATAATATATAGGTAATTAATATATAATTTAACAGGGTTCACTATACTGAGACGATAAAAAGTTGTCTTCTATTAAGTCCGTTTCTGCAGAATGCTAGATGGACCTTAGGGACAACTAACAAAAGTCAACTTTTTTCTTAAGGGCCTTTATGAAGTAAAAATTGTTTTTTTGTCAAGGTTTCGGTACTTACAAGGTAAAACAAAGTAAGAACGAAACTCTTATAGTGAGAGTCAGTTGTCTGTCAGTCCTTCTGGCATAGCCTCATAAATGTTAAACCGTTAGACGTAGAATGTAGAAATTTAGACCAGAGTTGAGTTTTACTAACCCGCGATATAAATACAGTATGAGTATCAAATGAAAGGCGACAATGCGCTGATTTAATATACAGTGTCATTATTTTTGTTTATCGGATCATGTTGAAAAAAATCAAAACAAAAAAAAAGGTAACACACATCTCTGTACATGTTGTTTATTTTTTTTCGAAAGTTAAACAAAGTTGTTAAAACGATCTTTTTTTGAATCCGATAAATTTCGGGAAATAAATATTTCTCCAAGTTTCCAAAACTTGACATACCATGACTATGTGTCATATATTATTTAGATGGGCTTGTTGGCATAAATCTTAGACTTCAAAAAACCTCAAAGAAAAAAGTCCAACGGCGTTAAATCGCATGATCTGGGCGGCCAATTCTGATCACCAAAACGAGAAATTGCACGACCAGTCATAATATTGCTCAACGAGTTGCTCATTCATATAGCACTCCATTTTTAACAACCCTGAACTGCCAGCTGTCAGGCTGTGTTTTTTTTTTTTTCGTTGGCAACACTTTGGCGCAAAATTCAAATCTTGGATGTATTTTGGGACACCTTTTACGTATTTTTTTGGCAAAAACCTGGTACGCCATCCTATAGAATATACACACCGCAATCAGTGCTGTCAATTCAGCACTTTCAGAGCTAGATCTAGCTCTTTTTTTTTCAAATGCTTGGCGTGATTTTCATTGCCATGTACTATGAATCTTTAGCTTTAATGTAGATATACATTTGGATACCTTTAAAATGTTTCTAGTGAAAGTGCATATCCAAAATACCAATCGACGTGCCACAAATTATTTGGGTTTTTTTAAACTCCTAACTCAAGAAATACTGAACTGAACATTCTAATAAAATGTTGACCATTATCGGTAATCATAAAAGTCACCCTGCGGACGTTTTCGCACCCGCTTTATGAATTTATTTGCGAGTTGTTGTTCATCAATGATATCAGCAGCTAGCATGCGTCAGAAAATGCTTCATATGTCCGCGCCTTTAGTGTCCGCTAGCCGTTATTAATTTAAATAAATGTTAATGTAGATTTCTTTTTTTTTTATTGAAGGTGAAAGTCTCGAAAGACACTATGGGGTTAGAAACCCAGCGTAGTGTGGGAGTCTAACCGCACTAAAAACACCTCCTTTATAATGACCAATCAAAGAAAGATGGACAAATGGTTTTAGTTTCAACATTCAGTTGCATTTAAGAAGGTATTATAGGATAGCTTAAATACGGGTTCTCATAACTGTCAGATTATAAGTTCGTAAGGTTTAGTTCTTCTTAATCTACGAATATTATATCGTACATTTAAGACGTCTGCTATTAGTACTAGTATGCATCGTTGTGTCTTTTTAATAACTTTTGAGATAAGATCAATCTGCAAATCACATTGTATGTTATTATTTCCTATATACCATGGGGCATTTACTATTCCCGAAGGACTTTGTTTTGAAATGTTTGTATTATTTTTAAAATACTTTTTACAATTATAGCACTACCTCCCCTGGCACTTCCAGCTGGATGGGGAGAGTGGTAACAGAAGTACCCAGGAATTCTAATCTTTGAAGTGGGTTTCAGAAATCAGGCAAACATCAATATCTTCATTGCATAGAAATACCTAAAATTCAGAGATGTGTTGGAGTAAACCATTTGCGTTCCAGGTTGCGACTTTCAGAATTTTAATCATTATTATTTTTTTGATTTTTTCCTGTGGAAACTTCTTTGCTTAGTAGGTTAATTATTTTATCTTGATTATCCAATCTTTGAATAATAGCAAAATGCATTTCGTTTACCGATATTTCTTGGGAATATGTTTTGCTATTTGCAATTGGTGTGTTTGGTTTCGCTTCATCATCCTTCTTTAATGGACAGCCATTTTTTGGATGTTTTACTTCACATTTATTAACGCATGCAAAATATCTTTTACAATAGCTTAGCGTATGCCGGAAGGCTTGGCATCTTTTGAATGAGGTATTGAGTTGGAACTTCTTCGAAGTGGCTCAATCTTAACAAAAGCACCCATTATTGACTTTATAGCGTATACCTTTTCGAGATCTTCTTGATTGTGAAAGGAGAGCATTAAAAAGAGATAATTTTCTATTTCTTGTCGTTGGTTCCCTATCATTATCTTTTATTCTTTCTTTATTAATTAAATTTTCGACTTCCAAAATTTTGTATTTTTTATTGGTCAAGTCTTCGACAATATCGGGTTCATCACTATTTTAATATGAGTGCTATTGCAACTTAATTTTCGTCATCTCATCAGTGTCATATAAGTGTCACTGTCATCGACATTTATTTTCCAATTATTGTTGCTACGAGTATATGATGTGAACTTGCATGTTTTCTTCGTTTTTTGTTCAACTATTTCTTTTAACTCACCAAATCTACTCCAGAGATCATTATTGGTGGTGGTAACGGTTGTCTTTTGAAGCCTTTGCCATTCGTTTTAGCTTGTAAATTTGCGTGTTTTGGCGTAGCCACACTATTATGATTTCTTGCAGCTGTTTCAGAACTTTCTTCTGGCTTGGGTTTTTTCGTGGGCCTTTTGTTTTTCTTCAGATGTCCTTCTGTTTCCAGTGCAAGCTCCTCTGTGAGATATTCTTCTTTTTCATTTTCCTGGATTGGTTGGACATGATTTTTATTAGTACAGTCCAGCACAGTAATTTGTATTTCTAGGTCTTTTATCTCGTTTTGCAGGCTTATAACAATTTCTTCGCGATTTTTTCTTGCTTTAAGTTCAGCTTGCAATTCGTTATAATAGGTGTTTGTTTTTGATTTCACTTTCAACTAGATATATTGATTTCAATTCCAGATTTTTCTTTCTGTATTTTTGGAACACTTACTTTTTACTTTTTGGTGGAGTTCTCGGCATGAGTGAATTTCTTCTGGAGGCTTGTTCAAGAAGCAATAAATGCCCATTGTACAGATTTTGATGGATTTTGTCTTGTTAGTTTGGAATGGTATGTAGATAGTTCCGTATAAAAACCAATAAAATTGTATTCACTGAGGATAAGGGGCGGGGTTTACAAAATCTTTATCGAGAAACATTGAACAGGTTTTGATGAAATTTTGTTTTTAAATTTTCTCTGACATGTAGATGATCAACATGAAGTGCAGATAAGATTTTTACATGGGGTTTCAACGCTGTTTTTTTTTCAATCAGCTGTTCATATCTTCCAAATACATTAAACAAGATGGAACTGACTCTGTTTGCATGTTTCCAAATTCTGCGGTACCCTCAGGTATTATCGCGCTGATTTGAGGCAACCTTAATAATAAGCCTTGAGTTTATATGATTTACTGCAATTTGCTTTAATTTTTGTTTACCAAAATACTGATTTACAAGTTTTCGGAACGGCAGCACTGGTCATGGTCCAAATCGGCGAATGGCGAGTTCCCTGCGCCAAAAAGCAGGTTAATTTTCGGTTTGACTATGACCCACCAACCCTCATGTATAAAGAACACACCTTAGAGATTTGAAGCGAAAGACAATCCCTTGGAAATAGAAGCATACTTTGTTGAGGACGATAGGATTCTAGAACGTTAGGACTTTTTTCAACTCTGGTAGTGAGGGTCCACAAAATTCCAGATTCCTCCAACTAGAGTGTGAGTTCATGCTATATAAATTAGACAATCTTGGGACTGAGCGAAATAAGACCCATTTGCGGACTTGGCGCGGAACTGTTACCAACTCCAACGGCACGCAAAAGCCTTATATCTTGCAAATTTTATATTGACCGAATATTCACGACTAGATTCCGGAACAAGGTTAGAAAAATATCCATCTATGCCATATGCCTCTACAGAATCCCTAACGGAGAATGATTAGCAGAACAAATTAACATTGACAATATTGATTTTAATGTACAGCATATTTACAACAAGAGCACAGCGAAAAGCACGACAATGAAAGTAAAAAAATCAAACCATTACACAATTTCTACCAGCACAAAATAAAGTCAAATAAATTTAGCGGAACAAGATAAGCTATTTTTCAGTTCAGCAGTTTCAGATATAAGGGGGCCATATCTTTTTAACCTTTTTTTTTTTTTTTCTCTAAATCTGATAAAGTAAAAATAAAATAATAAATAGTAAACAATTTTAAATATCAGCGCATCGTCACCTTTTATTTGATATCCATGCTGTAAGTATAAAAAAAATGTTCTTCCTTTCTTTACGTGTAATGGTTCAAAAGTTATGAGGCTGTGACAGACAAATGGACAGACGAACAGACAACTGACTATCACAATAATTATTCCGTCTTTACATTTACCGGGATCCTGAAACCACAAAATTAATTAAGAAGACAAATGCTTTTCTAAATAATGCACAGGAATGGATAACATCAATGAAACATTCGAAAAGAAGGACCATCAGTGAAACCGCAACATCTTTCTTTAAAACTTTATTTAAATCGAAAAGGAGTTCAAATGACGAAAGTAACTAATATAACGTACCATACTATAACAACCGACATAACTCTATTTATTAAAAATATGAAAAGTGAAACATTTGCAGGAAACGACGAGTGGGGGAAAGAAATCCCCCACAACAAATCCGAAGGCAGTGGAAACAGAGCACAATAACATAAATAATTACAAATCTACTCGTATAAGCCGAATAAACCATTCTCGAAGATGCACTAAATAACAATCATCCCAGAGAACAAGCAGGGTTCAGAGAATAATTTTCTACTACGGATTATCTACAGGCCATAAACTAGGTCATTGAAATGTGCAATGAATATTTTTTATAATTCACACGCGATCAAAGGGATAGTGTAATCGTACGTAGGATACACAGCGCGGGCGTCAAGGAAACAATGTTTTAGAAGACTTTAAATGACTCCAGCAAAGAATATGACACAGTGAAATATGATAATACAATATATGGACAGCATTGACCAAACAACGTATTCACTCCGTTTTCATCGAATCCTTATAAAACAACAAAGACGATAGTACGGCAAGAATAAGAAACGAAAGAATGGGAAGAGAGTTTCCAGTAGAAAAAGGAATACGCCAAGGTGATTCCATGTCACTATTAGAGGGCCTTTTGAGCTGTGTAGGTTCATTTTCAACATGTGGACCCGCAGGCACAATTGGAGTACGAAATTAAAAGTAATAAAAGTGTTAATAATCAGAAAAATTAAAACTAAATTCCACTCATACTCGTAACAATCAAACAATCGTTTTTAAAATTGTCTCGGTTTAATTGGATTAACTCAAAGTGAAAATGTGATATTTTTTTATCTTACTTAGGTGTAAAACTTGCGTGATTTTTGATAAGAACAAATTTCTACTTTATTTAGAAAAATCTTATTACTAAGTACATACATTTTTAGCTTACATATAATATTGAAACCCGCTTAAAGGTTTCTAAAAAAGTAAATAACTGTGGGAAAATATGAACTCTTTTTGTGAGATTTTTAACCCTATGATCGGTTAGTGCACAAATGTGTTTAAAATCGACTTAAGTACGTAGGAACTTACATTAGCAGGTAACGAACCAATGTACATACAATTGGTTAGTGCTTACTCGTATTTAAATTTAAAGCTAAAAAGCATTTATTTACTTTCTAAAGAATGTATGGATTAGATACTCGTACAGAAATGTATGACAAATTTCAAACCTTAGACTACATAAGCTATGTTATGTCCACTTTTTTAAAAAAAAAAACAATACATCAAAAAGTGGCAATTTACTTTTTATTTGAATGTTAAAGAAGCACATCATAAATAAACTAAATTATTTTTCCACACTGTAATATTGTAAAGAGGATATACATATGTATAGTGAGGCCCACTATACAGTTGGACTGGGGTAATAGATTCGGTGTACTAATAGGAAGACATTACTTGAACAACTTAAGATTTACTGACAATATCGTTATCCTGTTTACAACATCAAACAACATCCAGACAATGGTAAATCACGTGCAAAACTTATGAACTTTGTATACACGTAGCAAAAACAAAAGCAATAACAATCCACATACAAAATTTCATAGAGCTAGGAAACACCAAAATAAAATACGTATAGCATTTTACCTAATTTAAACAATTGAAATCATCTACGAGCCTAGAAGGAAAAGAAATAAACAAATGTATCTCAAACTGTTGCAAG
This sequence comes from Pocota personata, assembly GCA_963082735.1. Taxonomy (NCBI): domain Eukaryota; kingdom Metazoa; phylum Arthropoda; class Insecta; order Diptera; family Syrphidae; genus Pocota; species Pocota personata. The sequence goes on along the minus strand of OY720433.1, from coordinate 2,760,222 downwards.
TATTACTGGATTCAAATTTAAGCAGACATAGTCAAAAATATATACTGGACTCAGACAATTGTGGTTAAGGAACTCATGGAAATGATAAAAGAGGCAATTGGTATCAAGAAAATAAAATACGATTTCACCAGAAATGGTATGAATTCTCATACTACAATACCAGAGATCTTTCAAACTTTTGAATACTCGTATGTGAAAACGCACAAATGATGAGAAATCCAAAAATTAATACAAAAATCTGCAACAAAAATATGAGAGTATTTAATTCTTTTACTTTAATTTTTCAAAGTAATCTCCTTTAAGCTCAAAACACTTCTTCCATCTGGACTCTAAAACCATTACACCAGTTTTAAAAAAATTGTCCTCAAGCCCTTAAAAAAAATAAGTTTACTGCAACCTCGAACTCTTTATTCGTTGGAAATCTCTGTTCTCTGTCCTTTTAGGTTGGGGAACAGGTGAAAGTAACATGCAGACCAGATCAGGCGAATAGGGAGGATGTGGTAACAATTCGAACCTACAATTATGAATTTCAGGCATGGTTTGACGCGACGTATGTGGGGATGTACGAGTATTGCCCCAATGAAACTAAACTTTTCTCCTCAATATTTCTGCACGTTTTTTTTCTTTATTTCCTCTTGCAGCCGACACAAAAGACCGCAGTAGTAATCTGTATTAATTGTTTCACCCATGATAAGGTAACCAACCATTACCTTATCTGCCGATAATTTATCTTTAACTTTCTTCGAGGCTAGTGGTGAATCTGTAGTCACAAATCTGGTGAAAAAACTATCTCTGGATCGGTTTGAAACAGCTCCTAACACTCACGAGACATCGTCAGTCGATTTCATTTTTGTTCAACTCAAAACAGTTTCGGAACCCATCTTGCAGAAAGCATGGAGAACCCAAGTCCGTTTTGAATGACGATTTGGGTACGTTCGTACGAGATGCCGACTACTCGTATCTCACTTATCTTCATGCAGTCTCCCACGATCAGATCACAAATTTTCTTCCACAGTGTGGGTCGTGTCTTCAACGTTCTCTCGTCCACGTTTGAATTCGGCTACCCACTTTTTAACTATTGTTTTCCATCATATGTTCATAGGAGTAGATCTGCTGTGGAGTGAGTTTTTTTTAAACAGGAACTTTATAACAGCACAATGTTCGATTTGTTCGATACGTGTATGAACCGAACTAAATGCAACACAGGAATGAAACTTCAAAGAGTCACTTTTAAAATGTTGGAAATAAAAGGGGGGAAGTACCAATTTCAATTTTTTTTTTTTCTTTTTAATATTAGCTTACACCTAGAGTAGACCTAACTTACGCACGACGTAAGCTGGAAAGACAGAGAGAAAAAGAAAGATTGGCGTAGTGGTTTGAAACTCAGGTAGTATTAAGTTCTTCATTGTTTATTGTTCAAATAAATATGAAAGATAATACAACTTATTAAATTAATAATATGAGTGGTGGCGTCCAGATAACTGGAGAGCATTTTGTTTTTGCTGCTATTGTCGTTGCTTATGATTCACTCTTTTTTTTTTTTTTTTTCGTCCACCATATGTCATCATCACGATCAAATTGCATTTCTAGCCATATGACCACCCTGCTGCCAGTGTTATGCCTTTACAGAAGAGCTGACATAAGCATCACATTTTCATGACCCCAAATGCGACAATTTTATTTATTTACGCAGCCATTCCGTTGAAAGTGAGATGATTTTGTTCGAAAAATCGCCATCAACTTGGTAGTTCTCTAACACCCAACTAACGAAGTCACGATGCCGCTCATGGTCCGCTGGCATCAATTCTTGAGTCGAGTGGATCTTGTAGGCATACAAATGTAGATTTTTTTGTTAAAATGCGCTGCGTGGAGCTGTAGGAAATGTTCAATTACTGGGAATGATGGCGAATGGTTTTTGACGGATTGTCACGAAGAACTGTCGCTCACTGCGGTGATATTTTCGCGTGACCGGCCACTACGAAAACATTCAACACTGATTCATTCAACATCATCAATTCATGAGGTTGATGGAAATTAGTGAATGAACAGTGTAGAGGAACCTTCAGAATTGGAACAGAACTACATGTAGAAGATTGAATCCGCCGCTACTGGCTAAACCGATACAATGGACAGAAACAATTATAATGAAAAACGATCTCGACGAAGAAATTACACTGTCCGAGACTCACAAAATGCTTATACACGTGAAAGCAAATAAAGCCCCTGGGGAAGATAGGCTACCATATGAAGTTTTTATAGATGCGCCAAATAATTATATAAAGTCACTAGCCAGAACGTTTTCAGAAATTTTGGATACTGGAAAGGTAGAAAAAAGCTTTTTAAGATTAATTCATTAAGAAAGAAAAGAAATTTAAACCAAGTAGAAAACTACCATGGCATATCCTTTATGGATTGTGTTAATAAAATATTAATGGGAATTCTGAAAGACAGGTTGTTAAAAAACATGAAATATTAAAAAAAATTTCAGCAAGATTTAGAGATTAAGTGCTTATACACAACCATAACTGCTGCAGTATAGGATGGGGAAAGTGTTTCAGATTATATTGAAATCGCTATGGGACTTAAGCAAGGATGTTTGCTCAGCCCGTTCCTGTTCGCTTTACTGTTAAATGATTTGCACGACTTATTGGACACGGGCGTTTTGTGGAAAGGGGAAGAGACAGAAAGAATGACAGATTGGTGTAGTTGGTTTTAAATACAAGTGGTATTAAGTTTCAGTGAACTCCAAGGGTGGCGTCCAGATAACTGGGGAGTATTTTTATTTTGCTGTTATTGTCGTTGCTTATGATTCACAGTATTTGTTTCCGTCCTCCTGATGTCATCATCACGACTAAGTTGCATTTTAGCCATATGACCACCCTACTGCCAGTGTTATGCCTCCGCAGTAGAGTTGACGTAAGCTTTCGCAATTGATCGACTTTTTTATTTATTTCATGCGAAATAAATAGATGACTCTTGACATCAGGATTCAAACCGTGAACCTGCAGCGTGACAAGCGATAATGTTACCACTACACCATGGCCATGGTACGCTGACAATATAATAATATTGGCAGAAAATATGAGTGTGCTATAAGGTACGATCAAGAAACTAGAAATGTACTGTAAAATTTAGAATTTAAATATCACCCTGGACAAATCAAAAATTATGGTATTCACCATAAGAGTAAATAAAGTGCACGATTGGGTTACACGTGCTTGCACGTACATATATGTTGTTTTTCAGCAAAAACTCAAATTTAGATTTTTTTAAATTCGTTAAAATTTCAAAAAAAAACTTTTGGACAATTTTCCAAAAACTTGGTACGCGATATATCAAATAATCAAAAATAATTTCAAACAATATCGATGGAGCCATAACCGAGAAATAGCCAGTTTTAAGAACCAACTAAAGTATTGTATTACATATTTTTTGCCGAAAACGTGGTACGCCATCGCCGTAACTCAAATATTGAATTCGATAAAATTGAGTTTTTTCAAAATCGGCCATTGGTAAAGTACCGTTATTTTGGGGTAAGAATGAAAATTCCGATTACGCCTCGAAATGAGACCCCACAGATTTAAATATCACCTGGAAACATTTCATGTACATATAAGAAGGAGATTAAGCTAAAACTGAATATGCAGTATATCCATAAAACTCTATTTAGATATAAAGTGCATCGTTTGTCACATACGAGTATACTATCCAAACAAATTATAGAGGATTGGTGTTGGATGGTAGCACTGGTTGGAATTAGGTGGGCAGATTTGCCATTGTATGAAGACACATGGAAAATAAATATTCACAATACACTAGAATATCTTAAGAACGAATAAATAAATGCAAATTTACAGGCTGTAAGAGTGCCGCCAAGCGCACGCATCAAAGCAAGAGGCTTATAAAGCGACGCTGCATAGGGTGACGAAAGGAGCTTACGACATTTATCTACAAGCACAAGAGAAGAGAATGAAGGGAAGGGAAGAAAATGCAAGATCGAGTTAATGGAGAGAAAGTAAAAAGAGCATGCCACGGCTATAAAGCACGAACAGATGGTAGTAGAGCAGTAAAGATGAAAGTATTCTAATAGTAGAGTCACAGTTGGTGCTGGGTATTTGGAAAGATCACTTCTGCAGACTGTTAAACGGCGGTGGCGATCAAAAATCCTCCATTCAACCCGGATGATGACGATCAACCAACCAAAGTGAAGTGAAGATAGCAATATCTAAGCTTAAATTCAACAAGGCTTCTAAAGCCGAATGTTAACTGCCGAGATATTTAAAGCAACTGGGGATGCTTTCGTACTGAGCATACATCAACTCATCTGTAAAATATGGTAGCATGAAAGTATCCCCAATGAATGGAACCTCAGCATCGTTTGCCCAATCCACGCCTTAAACCTTTTGTCAGCAATCTGATTAGTTCGTATCAGTGTGGTTATATGCGAGAAAAGTCCACCATAAATCATATATTCACATTGCGACAGACCACCTTTTCATCGAATTTAAAATGGCCTACTCGTATGATAGCGTTTACAGAGAGGAGCTACACAGAGCCATGTCTAATTTAGGCATCCCTGACAAATTCGTCCGTCTGTGCAGGATGACTATGGAAAATGCACTTTGCTCCATCAAGGTCGGTAACAACAACATCCTGGCTTTTAATGTCAAAAAATTACACATAAAGGGTGATGCACACTTAAAAGGATTCTAAAAAATGATCAAGCTAAAATCAGGGGTACAATCTTTCAAAAGTCTGTACAATTCGCGTACGCCGACGACATTGACATAATTGGAAGGATGCAGCGAGTTGTCAGTGATGCTTTCGTGAGTATTGAAAAAGGAGCGGCGAAAATAAGCTTAGTGGTTAACTAGGGCAAAACAAAATATATGCTGTCATCAAAAAAGTACAGTCAATCGGCGATTTGGACAGAGCTTCACGATAGACAGCTACGAGTACAATTTTGAGATAGTTAAGGACTTTGTCTACCAAGGCTGCGCTGTAAATTCGAACAATGACACCAGCACAAAGATCAAGTGAAGAATCACTCTTGCCAATGCCCCCTCACGGACAATTAAAGTGACTTTATATACTCGTAAGACGCCCATCATCCCAGTCCTGCTACACAGCGCAGAAGCATGGACGTTATCAAAGGCAGATGAAATCACCCTTGGTTCTTTCGAAAGAAAAATTGTTCGAGTGATTTTTGGTCCGACGCGACAGAGAAAATACAACAGCGAACTATATCGATAATACAGCGACATCGACCTAGAAGTGTTTTAATTCATCGTCTGAGATGGCTAAAACACGTGAAGCGAATGGTCCGGAAAGTCTTCGAATCCATCCTAGAGGGACGACGCGGTAAAGGAAGAGCTCACCTAAGGTGGCGTATACAACCAACTTTGTGTGCAAAGCTGTAGGTGGCTAGCACAAGACCGAGTTGGCTGGTTACGATTGTTGGTTGAGGCCCAGGTCCACCCCGGACTGTTGCGCTATCTTAAGTATGTGACTAACCTTGTAGATGTGCTTCTTCCTTCTAACACTAGGAAAATGAAATGCTATTTACTATTTATTACGCTATAATTTACTTTGCTAGACAGTTTTTACAAAGGCATTAGAATATTAAAAATGCTCTCTAGGCACGAGTTTTGCAGCGATTTTTTGTCGGGAGCTCAATTAGCTGATTAGCGATTAGCCTACTCGTATTTTCCACTAAATTCCTGCATGCCCCTCTTTTAAACTCTGCTTTCTTAATATGTATATGTCGAAGCTTACATAATTGGCAAAGATTAAAATCTAACGAAGTACCAACTCACTCTATGTCCTATATCTTCTCCATCACTGGATTTTGTAAACTTTAAAAAATATTCTAACTGAAGTTGACGTCAGTAAACATAGCACGTCCAAGTTGCCAATCCAGTGTGCTCCACAAACTTGCAATCCTCATTTAATTTGACTATATGTCAACACACCAGCAAAGTTTGCATTATTCGTTAAATTGTATTGAAATAATTATATTTAAAATTGTATCATCAAAAATATTTCTTTTTATTTACTTTCTTGTAGACATACGCTCTTCACAATTAGTTGGAACAAGATTTCTACCAACAGTTGAGCGAAAACCATAAATAAAAGCAGAAAAAAAAGTAAAAAATAAGCATTCAACAACAATCGAAACGTTAGATACATAAAGTCGATAATTGTGATATATACTTAGTGCATAGAGAAAGCATTATATTCAATCGTATATGTAGCATAATTGATAGATCAAACACCTTGTCCGGAGTGAAGAAAAGGAAGCAAAATTCGTCACCAATATCGGATACCAACCATCTCGTCTACAATGAGCATGGAATCGATCAGTGAGATCATCGACCAGCAATCCTTGAGCGAGCAACTGGTCATCGATACCTCGGATATATCGACGGGCTCTGTTGGTGGTCATCACCACGATAGTGGTGGTACAGTTGTCATGGTGCGAACGATAATCGATGGTATAACGTCATCTGTATCGCCACACCATCACCATCAGCAGCAACAGCATACGCATCATAGCATCAATCAACAACATCATCATGTCAATCATCATCACCTCCACAGCAATCACCACCAGCAACAATCACAACAAGCAAACAGCAATGGTCACCACCATCACCAGCATCACAATCATCATCACAACAATGGTGGTGGTGGTGGCAGCCGCAACAATAACAGCAATAGTGGCAACCAGCATCAACATCACAGCTCACATCACTCGAATTCGACGAACGATGATTACGCCAGCTCAGATGTCACCCTGGAATCTCTGTCATCGCTCAGCGGGCACTCGCACATCATCACTCACCACGGACACAATTTGGAGCTCATCAAACAGGAGCACAAGGTGAACAATGTTGATGTGGTGGTGACATCGGATCCACTGTCTGCGGACGAAGTAGAAGTGACACTCAATCAACAGGCAGTGGGGCGTCATGAGACACTGTCTGTCATCGTTCAACCTCAGGATGACTCAAGGGACTCACAGATCCTGAGTCCCGGTAAACTTACGCCGTCCTCATCGGATATGATAGACAGTGCTCTCGAACCAACATACCAGACGCTTACGTCAGTCAACGGAGGGCGAATGTCCCCGCCGGGCTTTAGTCCGACATCGTCATATGCGACACTGACTCCACTGCAACCTCTGCCACCCATTTCGACGATGTCAGAGAAATTCGCCTATGGCGGCCATTCGGGCAATGTGAGTGGGTCCTTCACAGTGATGCAACACCAAAGCATGGGCATTAGTCTGGGCTTAGGCGGAGTGAATTCACCGTACGCTTACGATAAGCTACCTTCAATGGGAATGTCACCACCACACAATTATTCCTCATCACCGACGAATACTCTCTCGGGTATGGGTATATCGCAGCAGCATAGTCCGCTCTCGCCACAGAGCTCCTACAGTCAAACAGAGCTGCATTCGCCACAGAAGAGCATGTCACCCGCGGGCTACGAGTCACCCTACGGTGGCCATCGCGACATGCTTGGTGGCCGTCAAAATCTTTCCACCCAGCATAGCCCGGCAACGCTGTCGCCGCATTCTGGTTCCCTGCATTCACCCGGTGGTAGTACATTAGTAACTAGCTTCACCAATGCATCAACGCTGCCTTCAATCAATGGCATGGCAACAATCACGCCGCATTCGTCAGTTATATCACCACTGTCGCATTCCGTTGCTTCCGGTGGTCTTGTACAAATTTCAACACATCACGTTCATCGGGAGTCGTCAGTGGTGCAGTCGCCATCACCACCGATTCTATCGATACACTCACAACAGCATCATGTCATAACGAATAAATCGGGTGGCGGAGGTGGTGGTGGGGGTGGTGGTATCTCAACGTCTTCATCGTCATCCCTAGTAGACCTGCATGCGGCAAGCGATGGATTAGTGATAACGCCTGCATCAACAAATACATCGGGAGGCTCCGACGGCCTTACAGGAATGCATTTGCTTCACGGCAATGGAAATAACAATAATTGTAGTAATAGTAGTAGCAATAGCAACAATAACAACAATAGCAATCATAGTAACAATAACAACAGCAGTAACAACAATGGCGTGTGTAATGCTGGCAATGGTACCCCAGTAACAGTGTCCTCTGTCGCCAGTGATGTGGAAGAGATCAATACGAAAGAGCTAGCCCAAAGGATATCGGCGGAACTGAAACGATATAGCATTCCGCAAGCTATATTCGCTCAGCGAGTGTTGTGTAGGTCACAAGGAACGCTGTCGGATTTGCTACGGAATCCGAAACCATGGTCGAAATTGAAGTCTGGTCGAGAGACGTTTAGACGGATGTTCAAATGGTTGCAAGAGCCAGAGTTCCAGCGAATGTCAGCATTGAGGATGGCGGGTGAGTAAACTTTTCTTTACCTTTACTATTTTCTTTTTTTTTTTATTTTTTTTTATATAGAAACTATGCCTGGGTCTGCTTCGGGCATCGGTTTCAATTGTAATAGCCTTTAGTTCCAGTTATTAGAATTGTACTTCAGCCTTGTTCATCACTATCTAGTTTTTTGGGCTTTCCACGCACACTCGGCATCGTGTACGAGCGATTTTTCAGCTTCTCTCTAATTACACAGACTTCTTTTTCATAGCCTTGCCGTGAGTTTTTCGGGAGAGACCAGTGGTGTCTTTCTTTTTTTAAGTGTTTGTTTCGTGAGTTGTGGTAAACCCAATGGCATTTTCGCTTCTTTTAGGGCCTTTATGAAACCTGTCTTGCTCATATCCACCAAAATGTGATCACTGTATGCTCCCATACAAACTATCATATTATACTCATTCGGTGATTTTACTGTTTCTTCCGGCCAAAAATTCGTATCGTGGACATGTGGCCTTATTCTACTTTGTTTTATACCTTGCTCCTGAAAGGATTGTATGACGACTGTGGATATATGCGGAACCATGCAGTGGTAGCTTCTTACCGAAGATGAACTTCAGTTGTACGCAGTTTATTGTAGCCGCTCTCTCCTTAAACATTTCACTGTTTTCGTTTTATTCACCTAAGTTACATATGTTTTCTGGCATTAAAGTTCTCCATCCATTAAATAGACGATGTCTCCCTTATATAGGTGATCAATTGTTTTATTGTGGGCGAAGAATAGTTGGTTGCAAAAAACATCGATCACGTTATCACTGAGCGGGAAACTCAAGATTCGAGTCTCAGAAAACACAAAATAAAGTGTACGACTGGGTCCAACGTACTTGCACCTACTTATGTATATATTTGCTGTTCATTTGGAAATCACACAGATTTAATATTTAGCTGAAATTGTTAAAAGTAAAGTATACACAGTTTTGTCTAAAAATTTTGTACACCATTCAGTAAAACATGTCAAATATTAAATTAAAACAAAATCGTTAGAGCAGTTTTCGAGAAGTACCATTATTTTAGGGGTTAGAATGAAAATTCGGAATTGTGATCCTAGCGACCCTAGATATGAAGTTTGAGCAAACTCCGTTAAGATGTTTAAGCTGTAGTGGGTGACAGACAGACGGACAGACAAACACTATTGGCGGACCAACTTTTTCAAGTTCCTATCTACTATAGGTAGTAATAGCAGAATAGATGCAAATAAAACCTTTTTTCAAGGTCCCATCTCTCGCGAAAGTCTGACAAACACACGAGAGTAAAATTATTGCATGAGAAGCTACTCTTAATCGAATAAAATTGTCTTTCGTAGACGGCATACAAACGTTGGTCCCTACCAACAGCTAAACCAAGGCAGGCCCGGATGGATGAATACTTCATGCTTAGAGGTCTATTTTCAATGTTTTTGACAGCGATGTGCAAATGGAGATATTATCGGGAACATCGATGTTTTTTTCAGGTTGATGTTTTTAATCCCAATGTTTAACACCACTAGATAATATTTGTATCAATTAAGTTCGTCCAAATTGAATTAGTTTCTATAGATTTGAAATTCCGACAGCAAATCGTACCTTTCCCATATGGTATATTAATTTTGATACATAGTTTGTAACATAGATAAATAATAACGGTAGACTCCAAAAGTGTACTAATATATTTGTGAAGAGCATACAAAGTTATGTCAATCTGGCCATGTCCGTTCGGCCGTCCGTATGTCACCACTTTTTACGCTAGGAAGATGAAATTTGGTATATAGTATAACCTTCCAAGGACCCACAGCAGTATTTTTACTAGCAACTAAAAAATATCGCCTTAACAAAATATATAGGCGTTCACATTCTCTACAATTCGTCCACAATGCGGCACCCACTTTTAGGGGATGTTTTCTACCATGAAACTTGCTTGCATTTTCAGAGCTACGAGTATCAGGTTGGCAACTAAGTAATTGCCAATTTTCAGATAAATAAAACACATTTTTTTAAATACAACGAATAAACTTTAATCAAAGATATATTTTGCGTTTTGTTCGACGACCTTTTGCCATCTTTCTGGCAACTTCATAATTCCACGTTCGTAGAACTTCTGATCTTTATCGGCAAAAAACTGAATCAAGTGTGATTTCACAGCGTCATCATCATTGAAAGTTTTACCATCCAGAGTTTTGCAGAGATCGAAATAAATAGTAATCTGATGGAGCAAAGGCAGGGCTATATATTTTTTGCGAGTGACCAAAGATGTATGTGGCCTGGCGTTGTCCTGGTAAAAAAGACACATTTTCGATGGACCAACTCTGGCCGTTTTTCGTTGATCGCTGTATTTAATCTGTCCAGTTGTTGACAGTACACATCCGAATTGATCGTTTGATTCCTTGGAAGCAGCTCAAAATGCACCACACCTTTCCAATCCCACCAAATTGGGAGCAAAATCTTCTTTTGGTGGATATCAGCTTTCGAGGTGGATTGTGCTAACTCATCAAGCCTGGACCAAGATCATTTTCGATTGACGTTAATGTAAACAACCCATTTTTCATCGCCAGTGATGATTTTTTTCAAAAACGGGTCGGATTCATTGCGTCTAAGATGCAAATCGCAATCGTTGAGGCGCTTCGTTAAGTGAATTTCTTTCAAATCATGTGGAACCCAAATATCAAGCTTTTTAACGAGTTGCATACGTTTTAAATGTTTCTCAATCGGTGTATGTGACACATTTAACTTTTTTGCTATCTCTCGTACAGTTATTACATGACGATCCGACTCGATTATGGCTTTAATTTGATCATCAGCAAGCTCATCTGGTCGACCTAATCGTTGTTCATCTTTCAGTTAAAAATAAATATTTCTTTTAAGGCTTCTTCACCATACACATCACGTAACTTTTTAGCAGCTTGCGCTGCGTTCTTTCCTTTCAGGAAATAAAAAAGTAAAATATGACGAAAATGCTCGTTTTTGCACTCCATATTAAAACTGATGCCAAACTAATACCTTTTCACAAAAATACGCGCAATTTGCTTCTAAAGCAAAGTAAGACTGACAGCTAACAAATGTCAAAAGGAAAAAAATATGTCATTTACAGAAGCCATTAGAAAATATGGCCAAAGACATCTATGTGTGAAATCGGCAATTACTTAGTTGCCAACCTGATATTAACGATGACTAGTAAGTCTTAGTGTTCACCAGGATCCTTGTCCTTCGGTTACAAATGGCGACCAGAACACCTACTTTCTTCTAAGAAAAAGTCTTAGCCACAAATTATACGGTAATCTCTCTTAAAAATCGAGAGAATATTCTCTGAGGGAACTGAAAGATTCACCACGCCACACCCAATTTATTAGGGATGGGTTAGAAGATGAGGAAAGGGTATCATACGATTCATGCCCCACGGATTGTAACTTTTCTGTATAGTAAGTTTCAATGACCCACGCCAGACTCACGTGTTTCCAGATGGTTTTTCAGAATACACATAGTAAGACTGTGTTACGCGTTGAAGATTGGAACTCATCGCTAAAGACTCTATTTCACCTAGTCCCAAGATGTCCGACTTGTACGTACTACATGAACTAATTCTTAAATTCAGAGGATGTGTTGTTTTGACACCTCCTTTTCAGGATAAAAATTGTCCAAAGTGTATTCATTTCCTGAGGAACAGTTACTGTTGTCAGTTGCAAGAGCTATGAATCTCTTGCTCTTCCTGTACAAATGAACACTAAGATCAGGTATGCAAGCACATCATAATACTTTCATGATTCATCAGCCAACTGATGTACGAGTATGATTCTTAACATCGATTTATTTAAGGAACATCTGACTTGAGAGGTGGCTGCCAAAAGCCCATTATGATACCTTGGGATGCTGGATAAACTTGTGACCCTTGTATTCTCTATGAGATAAAACAGATTAGCTGAGCGTTCAAATTAATCTTTAGACTGCATTGCATAAAGTCTGTCTGTAGTTTGATGAAGCTTCTTCAAGTCCGAATAGTACTAAGATTTGCAAAGATTTCTCAGACGATTTGGTGAAAAGAAATAAAATCTAGCGCATTTCCTTCGCAACCCGCGAAATCCTTAACTCTTAGTTATCATAGTTACGTGCCTGTAATTTGCCTTTAAAATTTCGCAGTGATAGAGTTCATTTTTACATTTTCACTAGTGTCAGCTTTCATACTTGATGCCTTGATATTGCCATTTTAAATTTGACTTAGATACGTTCAACCCTTAACTAAACTCTTTCCTGCAAGTAACATTGTCGATTTGGAAAAAAAAAATTCGACTTTAAATTTGCTTTCTTACTTAGATCTCTTTGTTGTTGAAGCAGCAGCTCTACGAGTTCATGATTAGAGATCTGCAACATGTTTTACACCACGGTTTCATTTATATGATACTAGCACAGCTTCGTTCGTGTCAAAAAAGTAGTCTTTGAATAATCTTGGTCAGTTTAAAAGTACATGACATTACTGGCTGACATGAAATTACCCCTGACCGGACCACGAGCCGAGCATGGTGAGCATGCTGTTTCCCACACACGTATGAGCCAAATTGGCGAACATCAGTTGATTCTCTCTCTCTGTATGATAAAAACTCATCACCATCACAACCACTAAACACTACCGTCACTCCATATAATTTTAAAAATGACATAGATAGCGGCGAGCATGCTTGCATGCCTTTGGACACACACAGTCGGATATGCTTGTCGTCCAGTTTAGTTTTCGTTGCGTGCGTCGTCTCTAATGACGGACGAAGCATGCTAGCCGCTGACGCGGTTCGTGGAGGCGCAAGAACATGCTCGCTGAATATGTCCGAATGTGTATGGCCACTTTAAGATATTATTATATGCTTGCTGTGAATTCCACATCGGCGATACATATTCAAATGTTCGTGCTTTAACAGCAAGTTTTATAGTATCTATATGTATCTACAATTCTGCACATTTGAAGGTGGCCGTGGTGTAGTGGTAACATTATCGCTTGCCACGCTGCAGGTTCGCGGTTCAAATCCTGATGTCAAGAATCAACTGTATATTTCACATGAAATAAATAAAAAAATCTATCAATTGCGAAGCTCATGTCAACTCTACTGCGAAGGCACAACACAGTGGGGTGGTGATATGGTTAAAAATGCAACTTGACTGCGATGATGACATCAGAAGGACTGAAAAAAATTCAGTGAATCATAAGCAACGACAATAACAACAAAACAAAAATGCTCCCTAGTTATCTGGACGCCACCCTTGGAGTTTACTGAAACTTAATACCCCCTGAGTTTCAAACCCACTACACCAATCATTCTTTCTCTCTCTCTCTTTCGGTCTCAACAAACGACCGTGCCCTCAAATAATTTAAGGGTATTCATATCCCCTTTTGCGAGCGCAAATTAAACAAAAAAAAATATACACACCTATCAAAATTTAAACTTAGCCAAAGCATAAACAAATATTTTTAATGTGTTTTTTTTGATTGTGTGACTTGGGTGTACCAAACTACTACTACGCAACGCTGATATATGCATGTACGAGTACACCCTCCAAGTCCTTCCACAGATTGGCAATACATACTGTGTTGAACCCATATAAGAATATCCGCGAATTATTCCCTACTCAAACCACGAACCAACCAAATCCCCAGTGATTCCTGGAAAAAATATTCTGAAAGATCACTTTGGACAGTTGTAACTTTTTTTCTTATAAATCCATGAAAATGACAGAAGGGGTAAGCTCACCTGTATCTTTATCTATATCTTTGTATCAAAAAGCTATTGCAATCGTTCTCAGTTTACTGGTGTATTATTTTCCCCCTACTCACGTCGCGTGATTTCGTCAGCTCTGTAAGAGGAGCAACCTCCCCCTTTTTTTGTAGCTTTTATTGTCCTTTGCTCTAAGGCAAAAGGGGAAGAGATAACTAGTCGAAAATACAACAGAAAAGTAATCAACTTTTGCATGATTTCGGAGACGTAAACAGCTTAAGAATACACAATTTCGGAGTAGGTTGCCTAATAAGATTACAATTTCCAAATTAAATGAGCGCATGTCTTAAGCATCACTTAGACATAAATTTTAGGATTTTCGAAAAGACTAGACACTAGCAATCCCTTAAGTATCCATTTTCATAAAAAAAAATGTCGATCTTGCTTATATCCTTAAAACAAATGACATTCAGCTCAATGGACATGGCGTAAATAATGCTGTCCTTAACTCAATTTTACCCAAGCGTGCAGTACATCATCGATGTAATACTATTACGAGTACACTACAATTTTATTCAAAAACTGACGCCAATGTTTAACGGGGTCCAGTCTAAAACATGCAACGATGCAATGGTGAGAGAAATTTATCATGACAGCCAAGAGTAGCATAATCCACAATTCAATTATCTACACTTTTCTCGTAACACACATCCACACGATGATGAAATACACGTCTAAAACTAGAAGCTTGCCACATATCCCAAGCAGTTTTCGATGTGTAATCAGATTCACACCATGGTGGTGTTCATAGGGTTGCCACACAAAAATTTCCAATCAACACTTGTTGACTTGATTTCATATTTTTAAATGTAGTCAAACATTTTCACAAAATAAATTGCACGTTGGTTCACATTTATACTGATAGCATCTGTTTAATTATTAACACATTTTTATAGATAGTATACGTGTATATATGATATTTTCCAATATGAAGCTTTTAGTAGTTCAATAATGAAATAAAATCGATAGTAATCAAATTTCAGAAAAATCTTCGAAGTCACTTTCGGCTTCATTTTCATTAGCTCTACTGTCTACTCGTATATTCATTGGTTCCAATCCTGCACTGGGAAGTTGTGGCAACATTTGCCAAACCGGAGCTTACTTACTTACTTATGTCCTGTATCCCCTTGTGGGTCCTAGGGCCTCTACAACGCCTACGCGCCATCGTGTGCGATTTCTGGAAATGTGCCTCAGCTCTCCCCAACTCTTTCCCAGTTGCCGTGCTTCCTTCTCAACTGTTCTGCGCCACGTACTCCTAGGACCGCCGCGTATCCTGCCATCCTGGGTAAGCGGGTTCCATTGCATCGCTTGGTTAGCTATGGACCTGTCACCCTTTCGGAGAGTGTGACCGATCCACTGCCACTTTCGTCGTCGTATGGTTGTGCCTATAGGTTCATGGCCCGTTCTCTGATAAAGCTGTTCGTTAGAGATACGGTTTGGCCAGAATATCCTTAAGATGTAACGTAGACACCTATTGACAAACGTTTGCAGCTTCCTCGTGATAGTGACGGTCACTCTCCAGGTACCACATCCATATAGCAACACGGATTCAACGTTGGAACGGAACAGTCGTAGCTGATTATTAATAATTAGGATTGCGTTAGTTTTGACTAATTGGATTTTATTTCGAAATTTCAATTTTACTAAATTAACACCTTATTGCAAAACCAGTAAATATGAATTTGGCACCAAAAGGACATGGTATCAGTGCTGTTGTTCCAAGCAACGAGTAAAATATGTGAACAGTGGCGTGATTGATTTTAAATTATGTGTCAATTTGATTTTAAATTACCTACCCATACAACTAACTTTATGGGCTTTAATTGAATTTCAACTTAGTTACGGCCAATATTCATACTACACAGGATATGTGATATTCAGGATGGCCACATACGAGTACATTCATACAAACGGGAGGCACATGCAGACCATTGTACGGTTCATGAAGAGACAAACTCTGAACGCTGCACTCTGTGGGGGGATTTGGATTGACGAAATTTAATTGAATTGGAAACATCTAAAATTAGTTTTTAGCAAGTTTAGCAACTAGTGTGAAATCTGGATCCGGATTTAATGGAAATCTTATAAATACATATATTGACGGAAAACGTAATACAGTATTGTTGTTAGTTTTCTTGTACGGCTTGCAATATGTCTCTAGGTTATTAGGTAGGTAGGAGCATCGACTCACGTAGATCTGAGATGAACTACTGCATTTTTGGCCAAATTCGGAAATGATATGAGCTGTCAGGAACGGTGGAGAGTTGCCATTTAAATTTTTTTTTTTTTGTAAATACGGCGCACTTTAAATTGTTTTAACCCCTTCGCCCCTGAGTTTTTATTTAAGAACCAGAAACAATTATAGCAACTATTTTTTTATTCTGGAAGTATAATTGCAAAGAAAATGTTTGGTGTGTATTAAGATAACGTAGTCCTTTTCGTTATCCTGGGACATATAATCCTTATAATATTTTAAGGTGGGACGTGTATGTCCCAATAATGAAAATAAGACAAGGTTTTTTGTGCTGGGGCGTATTGTCCCAGTAGGGTTAAGGCACACAAAATTAATTAAATTTCAGAAATTATAGTCGATATAGGCTAGCTACTCGTATAATGAATATAGGCGAGTTGTCAGTGTTTGAAGCCTGGGTTATCCCTTGAAGCTGGAAATGATCTAAATCGTTTTATTATAAATGCGTAAATAATATATCAATATAATATAAGGGCTCTCATTAAATAAAGACAATACAAATGAAAATAAATGCCGGCGCAAGCAGACAATTTTGCGTCCCTCTATGCAGGGTATCTTACAGTGGATGATCATATTATTTGAGCCACTCTAAAAAAGAAATACTCGTAGTTTAAGCTACTTAGAAATGAAATCTGAAAATCAAGGGTTGAAAGTAAAAAAAATCGTGTTTGGAGGCTTTACCATACGTACGATATACGTTTTAAATTTATAATTTGATACAATAATTATAGAAATTGGATTGAATTTTAGTGCCCAGAAAAAGATTCAGTTTCTCAAAGTCAGAATAAGAGATACGAATAAATTGAGGTTGTTCAAGCGACAACTTCGATTGCATGATTATTACTATTCTGTTGATCGAAGGTAGAAATACTTGTTCAGAGAACTTCATCATTAAAACCACATCATGAAAGAAAATACAGGGTGCGACATCTTTTATGTCGGTATATAATCATTAAATAACTTTCACATTTATCAACCGATTGACTTGAGTAGACATGTTTTTGAAACGTCAATTCAGTACAATTTTAACCATGAACCGTTTCACATCGAAACAACGCGCCGTGATAGTGACATTATACATTGAAAATAGTCGTCCAGTTGTGTTAACTCAACGTGCATATCGTCGAAAATATCGTGGCCTACAAGCATCGTCTGACAACACTATTCGCCGTTTGGTGTCGAATTTTGTTGAGCACGAGACAGTCGATATGCCGTTCATCAACGCCCAAGACGTTCCAATGAACTGGTTGAAGCGGTAGGAGAGAGTGTTACCGAGAACCCACATGTGTCGTATCGTCACCGCGCTCAGCATTTTGGCGTCAGTGCAACCACCTTGCGGCGCATTTTGAAGGATGATTTGCATTTGTTTCCATATAAAGTGCAATTGACTCAAAAGATATTGCCGACCGACTGTCCATGTCGCTTGGAATACGGTCAAACAGACGCTCGAATGGTTGACACTGAGCAAATTTTGATGACCAACGAGGCCCAAGCCAAAATCATCATTGGGTTATTTTTCTTCAAAGAAGGCGAAACAGTCGATGGGAATCGATATCGGTGGATGTTGGCTCATTACGTCTGCCCACAAATGTATGAAAAAGGTCTGGACGGTTACTGGTTTCAACAAGATGGTGCGCCATGCCACATTGCAAATCAAACAATGCAGTTTCTGCAACAAAAATTCCCTGGACGTGTGCTGTCAAAAAATGGAAACATTGACTTGGTGGCCAGTCTCTAGAGTTTACCGCTCCAGACTTCTTTTTGTAGGGTTATTTGAAAAAGCAAAGTATATGCCAGCAAGCCTCAGACCATTGACGAGCAACATTTGTCCCGAAATCATCGCTATACCGCCCGAGATGCTCGAAAAAGTGATGGAAAACGCAGCAAAAAGGGCACATTTTGCTTTGGTCAATAGAGGCGGCCACTTGATTGACGTTGTATTCAAAAACTAGTCCAAATAAATTGTAAAGGACTAAATGAAATAAAAATACCTCATATATGGAAATCGGTTGTTTTTTTTTTAAAGTTATTCAATATTCAAATACCGACATAAATGATGGCGCACCCTGTATTTAGATGAGAGAAAATCACAGATAACCAAATAAGCTTTTTCCTTTTTTCTGGGCACTCAAATTCAATGCAATTTCTGGAATTATTTTATGTTTTAAATTATAAATTTAAAATGTGTACCAGTTTTTTTTTTCTAGCTACCGTTGTTCAACAGCTATAGCATGTAAAGTAGTGATTCAGAAGGTTTCTATAATTTTTTTTCGTTTTGCTTTCACCTAAGGATCTCTTAATTTTTGCTCAAAATTGATATCTACATAAGTCACCTTCGATATATACATAGAATGATATGACATTCAAATTTTAGATAAATGTTCAAGGTAGCTTTTAACGCATTTAACGAAAAAGTAAATTTATTCGCTTCTTGTTCATTCAGCTTAAATTTGCACATACGGAGCAAGTACGTGCGACCCAATCGTGTCCTTTATTTTTCCAGAAATGCAGAATGAATAATTAAAAGGAAACCTATAAACAAAATGTTGCATGTATGTAGTCATTTAAATAGTTTTTATCCAAGGGACGGATGAAGGTTAAGAATTTTATGTCCGAAGGGACCCACTTCTAACACCTACTTCTGGAAGGTCTTGGAAATTTTTAACTTTTTACGGCAACATAATATGACTGAGCTGTCATTATATTTACATGGTAAATAAAGAATGGGTTTTCTTGAGAATCTAAACTGCTTCTTCCCTCGGCTGTTTTGGCAAACAATCCAATTGATTTCGATTACACCAGCTATGCTCATAAACACACAGATCCTTTTCATTTGCCATCCACCTACTCATACTTTTGTGACAAAGAGATGTTCAATACTTAGGTACGAGTGCATAAATACTTATTACTGTTAATCTGCAAATTACTCGCATTTGAAATTTAAATAAAAGTAATTAGTAATTAATTAGTAAGTCGATTACTTTTACATAAGTGATTTTATTAGACTTCTGCTTGAAATAAAGTGGGCGTAGCTCTAAATATTTGTAAACAAAATTCACGTATTCTGATGAGATTTTTAAAATAAGCCTTAAAAAAGGAACATCGACTTTTTGGATTCGAAAGAAAATTCCGATGTTTAAAGTAAATCCGCCCAGCTGTTTACACTACAGTCCAGCGCCCATACTAACAGGCGGACAGAATTTATAAACCCACTTGTTCGAATTCCGCTATACTAGTAATACCAGAATTTATTAAAATCTGGTGATCGAAAATTTTACAAAACCATTATTTGCCCTACAGGTGTAAGTAAAAAACGAAGAGAAAAAGAAAGTGCATTAGATTTGCAATTTGCTGGCATACGATTATAGGTAGCACCGTTCTTAGAAATATTTTTACCCTCGGCCATGTGTAGGGACGCGTTTCGTTTAGTACCTTTTGGGCCCTACCCCCTTGAATTATTTTGAAAGCAACAGCACCTGGTGGGATATTGTTTGCATTTATTATGGTCCTCTCTACCATCGCAGTATCAACCACCACCCTTTGTGAATAGTCTTTCTGAAGTACACATAACACAACCATTCCATGTATTTTTTTAATTTTTTGAGTTGGATCAGACTCAGTTATGAGGGCAAAAAACTTTGAAAAACTTTTATTCCTTTTTCCTGAATCTTTGTCTATCAAAATATAGACAAGTCATTATTTTCCTGTTTCACTTTCTTTATGTCTGTATCTAGTATAGACTAAGCAAATGTCTCCGCTACTATATGTGAAGCATTTGGTAAAACTTATTTCATGGCCTTTGCAGCTTCTTTTGTAATCTCTGGCCGTAAACTCTTATAATTCTTGCTTCCTTTGTTTCTTTTCAGATGCAGAGGGTAAGTGTCATTTTAATCATACCGATTATATTCTTGACTCCACGAAACAGGAATTTTAACATAAGCAGCATTACAACTCCCAATTAAGTCTATGCCTTGTGATATGTTACACCGCCTACAGTGATGGCGCTAGTTTAAAGCTTTGCTCCCGCTTAATTTTGTACATAATTTCCCCGTCAATCTCACAGAACAATTACAGTTAAAAGCTAATGAAGACCAGTTGATTTGGAGCAATGGAAGGAAAACGAAGGGAAAAATCAATTACGAGTAATTACTCGTTACTTCGTTCAAATATCCGCTGCAGGTGCAAATCTTGGATCAACCTGGAAAGTTATTTTATTTTTTATAATTTGCGCGCCAAAGGGGGTATGAATACCCTTATATTGTTTCAGAGCACGGGCGTTTGAGAAAAGGGGGAAGATGAACAAAGGAGAAGCCTGTGCACGTTGGCTTTAAATGTGTGAACGTTGTAGTGATGGGGAAATACAGAGGCCATACTTCCGGATTCTATATTAACCAACATTGACAATGGATTTGAAAGATAGTCATATAGCTATGTTTCTGTATGTGTGTGTTCGTTACCCAAATAAGGGTAGTCGTCAGCCCTTGAGCTTTAAGTTAATTATATTCATAAATGCCCATAATATGTGCTGCTTTCTACATATCATATTATGCAGATTACGAGTATGTCAGTTTAGTCGATATCCAGAGATGTTCTCCAAACTGATAGAAAGTAAGGTTTTTTTTTTATATATAATCTGCGCGCGCCGAAGGGGATATGAACACCCTTAAACTGTTTCAGGGCACGGACGTTAGGACAAGCGAGAAGAGAAACAGAGGAGGAGCTTTGAATGTTTGAAGGTTGTAGTGATGTTGAAATACAGAGCCTGGTAGATCATTCCGCATGTGCATGTGTGTTTGCATGTGACTCGAACTATACAGGTTTGAGCCCGATCGAGGAACAGCAACCACAGCCACTTGAGCACGAATAAAATGTAAGTTTTCTCCAACCACTACACCAAAAAAGTGATTTCTGTCTGGTAGCACAATGGACCGAAAATCGAGTCTGAGTGCACTGTGATTTGAAAGTTTTGTTAAAAAAAAAAATATTATAATAATTAATTATTGAATTAATTATTGTTCTATCGTAATAGGCTTTGCTAATTTTTCAAAAATTTAATAAAAATACTATTTACTCGTACCTATGTATAATAGTAATACGGTAACACTCCTCGTAATTGATTTTTCTTGGGATTTTTCACTTCGTTTTCCTTTCATTGTCTCCAATCAACTGGTCGATTTTCAATTTGTTTTCATTAACTTTTGACTGCAATTGTTCTGTGAGATTGACGGGGAAATGACATTTTAAAGAATTAAATTTCTATTGGAAAAGAAACCTGATAATGAATGATGCACACACACTCATCTCTTATTTTAATAATTCAAGAGAGCTGGCAAGTGGTTTGGTCTTACAATATATTGTGGAGAGGCAAGGAATTTAGAAATGATTCCTGCCCCATATATGTACATAGTTGTACTAAATACGTAGAAACAAATATCAGCAGACATGATATGTCTTATATGAATCACTGACTCGAAGACATGAACCCCATAATTTTGGTATTTTCATCTCCCTCATGGTGAGATAAAAAAAAACACTTGCGCCATACCATAGAACAGATAAACCGTAGGAGCACAGATAATAAAGTTACACAGATATCGCATGCAGAGTAAAAAAATATGTCACTTTTCCAGGCGAATGGGATTTACTACTACGTCCCAGTTTGATCGAACTCGTTCGAATCGTGCATAAGACATGATATTCATTCAAATTTGGTTGGAACAACAAATTGCCTGTTGCTTTTGCTGGCCTACAGAAGTGGATTATTAAATTATTTCCTTTGAATACAAAGACGGAAGTCATAGATTGGATTGACCAGTGTACTCTTGGGGTGTTGGTTTGTAGTGAGGTCCCCGTGCCTCTCACTCTGGCGTACTCGTAGTTGGTTCAATTTCGTGATTGTTTTGCATTTGTTTTCCTGACAAAATTTGAATTTTTTGATTTTTACTGGTAATTCTATTTTGGATTTTCCAGGCACAATGTTTTCGCAAGAGAATAAGATGCTCAAAGCATGGTTTTGCTCATCAAACCAGTTCGAGTCTCTAAGGTTTGTTATTCTCATGCACTCCATGGCCAATCTCTCCCTTATATTTCTAATATGCGGACGATCTCTAAAAATTGTATGGAATACTTTGAAATGGAGCTTACAAATATTGAAAAATTCATCAGTTGGTGCTAAGAGACTTCCAAAATCACTATTTTCGGAAAAATTCTTAGCAAAAACGAAAAATTCTGACGGACATGATATTTGTTCATCACTTTTTAAAAATAATTTCGAACAATTTGCACACTTGTTTTTTAAAAGCATTTTAAACTCCAGATATCCTGTAAAGTAACGCATTGCAGTCGTTTCCAAAGAAATCCCATTTGTAATTTTGATTTCATTTATCACTTTTTCGAACAAAGTATTATCAAATACAGTTTCCTCGCGTACTTTTTTTTATAATTTGCACGTGTTAAAGGGGATATGAATACCCTTATACTAATTTTTAGAACACGTGCGTTTTTTTGGAAAGGGGAAGAGAAAGACAGAGTGGTGTAGTTTGAAACTCAAGTGGTATTAAGTTTCTGTAAACTTCAAGAGTGGATGTGCATATAACTGGGGAGTATTTTGTTTGTTTTCGCTATTATTGTATTATTGTCATTGCTTATGATTCACAGTATTTTTTTCCGTCCTCCTGATGTCATCATCATGATCAAGTTGCATTTTAGCCATATGACCACCCTACTGCCAGTGTTATGCCTTCACAGTAGAGTTGACTTAGCTTTCGCAAGTGATCGACTTTTTTATGTATTTCATGCGAAATGAATAGATGATTCTTGACATCAGGATTCGAACCGTGAATCAACAGCGTGACAAGCGATGATGTTAACACTACACCACGGCCACCCTTTTCAGGTAATAAAAAAGTTCTTGATGTGTGCGGTTGAGTCTGGGAGGTATCTAAATTCAAAAATTCTACATCGTCATCAGCACAATTACTATGAGGAGAGAAAGCAATTAGATTTGAGGACAGAATTTTTGACATCAAAACATTAAATTCGTACACAGAGGGATTTTTGTTATTACCGCCTTTACTGCGAATAATAGAAAATAAATTTTCCAAAATATCTGTTTGAAAGTAAATACTCAACTTTCCCGAATAAACCATCACTTATATCTTCACTAAGTAATAAAACCCCGTTTATTGTCTGTACTATTCCTTTCACACAAAAGTTTCTTGGAAGATTAGTAGACTCTTGCATTGATCTTAAGTAAGACAAGAATTGTTTAAGCTCATTATAAGCTGGATTTCCGACCTGAACTCCACGCTTTAAAATATTTGTATCGTAATGAGACCCACTATCCATACAGTCGAAAGCATTATTAATTTTGAATGTAAACGCTTGTGTTGCTAGAGCTTCATTTGAACTATTTTTTAGGCAATTAAGTTGATAAGCAGTTTGTATTGATGCTGCCATTGTCCTACTAAAGGTTTCCGCTGCCAAGCGAACACTCATTTTTCCAAATGCATTTGGGGCTATGTGTGAACTTGTAAATTTCAAGCATGTTTTAGAATATTTCTCTGAAAACATCAAAGGAAACATTACCATCTGGAGTTAGCACATCAGATTTGAGTAAAATATTACGCATGGATTTTAATAAATGAGGAAAATCATAAAAACAAAATATTTTTTCATTATTGAAAATTGTAAAAGGCTTTTCTTCTGTAACACCTAATAATTGGTAAGCTTTCCTGTTGTTAGGTCGCATACTATAGCGCACACTTTCAGACCAAGGTCTTGGCAAATTGTCAAATTATTTTCTAAAATAGACTTCAGGTTAACCCCTTTGACAGAGTTTGTTGAAACAAAATAATTTAAAATACTTTTCCATCTATCAAAGAGGCCGTTTACAATGAAAACACACTCGATCCACTCCTTGATCTTCAAATCCATCAATTAAGTCATTTTTGATATTGTACGTGAGATTTGGACGAATTCTAATTTCATCAAATATCAGTACCACATTCCGTTCACGTTGGCTTAATGATGCAAACTTTGCTTTCAGAAAACAGTGGGCATTGTTTTGGAATCCAAGTTGTAAGCCTTTAACAGGAGCCCAACGATAAAATGTAGATACGTGGGGAAGTCTAAATCGCAGTCTATCTCGAAAAAAAATTATAAGCGTTCTGAGATCTGTAAAAAATGTTTTGGGAAAGTTCTCTTTCGGCAACATTATATTTTTTTGGACTTGGACAGCCCCATCAATATACCAGACAAATTTTGGAATGCTCTGAAATATCAAGTACTTGAATTTGCTATGATAAACTAGTTGATATTTTCCTAGTTCGTAGAGCGTTATGCGTTTTAGTTCTAGAGCGAGGTTTTCTTCTCAAGCTTTGAATTTTAAGTCTTCAGCTTAATATATTTTTTTTTTTTAAATTCAGAATTTGTTTTCTCCCTTGTGCGCATTTCTCTAATAATTTATTGCATCTATCGCAAGAAATATTTGAACTACTAGAGGTCCTTCTCTGTTTTGGTAGCAAAGATGAAAGATTTTCTAAATTTAAATTACAATTTAAATTTAAGGAGGGAAGAGCGTCCCTTTTAAGCATTTTTCTGCCAATAAATTCCGAAGAAAAATGATTTTGACAAACAAAATATTTTCCTTCGCTCTTAAAATCGCATGCCCGGCTCCAAAAATTACTCAAAATTTAATTTTTTTCATTTGAAGGACATGCAAAAATTTTCAGATCGGGGAAATTTCTTTTCGATTTTTTACAAATCGAACAAGACTTCCTTTTATGTGTATCACACATATTTAAAAGTATACCGCTGAAAAAAATCGCTCATACATAAACCAAAAACAGCCAAATCCCTTGAAAGTTGACAGCGAATGAAAATGAAATTGAAAAATAAAATCGAATAAAAGCGACATTGACGTCCTTCTCAAAATACATAGGATGTGCCTCCTCAATAAATATTTACACTCAAACACACCACAGTATAGCGATCCAGATAAACACCAGCTACACAGTCAGTCATTCGTATATGTTCGTTTGCAAGATCGATTGAGACGTAAAACAAAATAAAGGGTTGCAGCAAAACAAAATATGAAAAAAATGTGTGTATATCGAAGTTACAACACACTGGAGGATGGTTGATATCCACGACTATGCAACTTAAAATGGTTTCATACAGAATTGATGCAACAACAACAATTTTATTGTCGTTGAAAAAGTGGTCATTTTTTTTTGCTCTGCATGCGATGATATCTATGTAACTTTATTATCTGTGATAGGAGTCTAAACTACGAGTATCTTCACCCCTATCACAGAGTCCATCGTAGTATTAATTTGTTTTAGTTTTAGTAATTATAATAGTAACACTTTTGTAAACAACCAATAACATTTTCATTCATTTCTCATTGCTTTGAAGTTAAACTTAAATGTTCAAGGTTAAGAACTTATGTAAGTGTAGTATGAGGATATGATGTTTTCAATCCCGTTCGGATTCTGTGATGCAATTCTTTTCATATTCTTATTGTAATTATATTTTCGTAACTTTGTAACCTCGACTTTATGGTAGGGTTGCATTTTTTTCACAGCACTTGTCCTTGAAAGTTTATTAAAAGTTGGTAATAGAAAGAAATACATACTCGTACATAATGCAAATTGTACATCTGAAGGAGAGGGGAAAATTATAAGAGTTAGACAATTTCAGGTGACAAGTGGCAGCTCATTTTAAAGGAGAACCGGAGAATTCAAACCAAAGACCCTCCCGGTTTCGGTTGCCTTTTTTAGCGAATGTAGGCTGTTCTAGAGATTTTTCTTTTGTAAATATTATCACTTAATATTTGTTTAATGACTCAACTTCCCATACAAATAGAGTAGAAACCAAAAAAAAAAAAAAAAAATAGAGGAAAGATACAAGTTACGGATTATGTTCTATTCTATCCCATCCTTTGTTATTGAAGCATTTTTTGTATTATTATTATTATTATCTTTTTTTTACATTTCCAAAAGGAAAAACAGCATAAGTCCACTTACATATGTCGAAATTGAAATATGCAGTTATTTCTTTAATTTGGTTATGATACATTCATTAGCTGCCACGGCTATCGAATTATGGACAAAAGAGTATGAGTCAAAATATCAAATATTTTATACAATTTTCACAAAAAATAACAAACTGTAAATACCTTTCCTGAATAATGGTAAACATGTATTTATGCTATGGTCACAGGTATATTTTTCATAACATAGTATATTTCCCTCCCGTAGTAAATTAGGCGTGGCAGTTAACCTAAATTATTAATATTCGCTCCCAGTGATGACGTTTACCTACCTAAAAATATAGACAAGTGCTTACGAAAACTGGAATACAACAGAGGTTGTCCAACTATAAACATGATTGTGGGCGTTTTTGGAACAAATCAAACACTATTACATCTATAGACTATTTTGCTATTGATACTTATAATTTGTTTATTTATACCTATATTCTTTACCGGATGTATCTTTAAGTATATGCATGTTCTCTATGTTACAAAACCATACACGAAAATTTAGTGTATAAAAAAAAGTACTGAGCATGTACATATGTCATGCAGGTCTAATCCCGATGAATATGGAATGGAGATAGCTTCTTTAAAAATGAACAAATATTTAGATGATCGCTGCGATCGTTTGCCAAATCCCAAAGCACTCAGACTCGATTTTCGGTTTATTGCACTAATTGTGCACGTGTAATGATAATTTATAGATTAGAACCATCTTGATTTAGTATTAGGCCATGCGTCGGGGATTTGAATTTGGAAATAAAGCTGGACATGGTATCAATCGCTTCGTTATGAGTCCGTGAGCAGCATATCAATTTTTCTCCTTCCTAAGGATTGTACATTCTTTTTCACATATCCTCGTATCTCGCTAAACGTAAGTCTTACGAACAAAAATGTCAATACTTCGTGTAGGATCAAATTTTCGTCAAAAAAGTTAAATTTTGAGCTAGGAACATGAAATTTTGTATATCAGCATTCTGTGTAAACATTTTTGAAATCCGCCCACACGCCTACTTTTCAAAAAATATAGTTTTTCTCATATTTTTCCTAGACACTGAAAAATATTGTCTAGATAAAATATGTAGACATTGATCTTTACATTTCGTCCATACATTATGAATAGCCACGCCTACTTTTTGGGGGCGTTTTCTAAAAAATACATATTGCTTGCTCAAAGCTATTTACGGTGATGATTTATTCATATTGTGAATATCTCATCAGAATCCTTTAACTTCGGTTTCAAACGTTGGAAGTGGTCGTGGATCACTTTCTGCTAAGAAAAAGTTGTAACAACAGTTTTGTCATAACATTTCTTAAAAATCGCGGAAAATTGCATCTGTTTTATAAATTTCGCAACACCATGCTCACTTTATTAGGGTAAGTTAAAAGATGAGTAGGATA
Source organism: Pocota personata (assembly GCA_963082735.1). Classification (NCBI taxonomy): domain Eukaryota; kingdom Metazoa; phylum Arthropoda; class Insecta; order Diptera; family Syrphidae; genus Pocota; species Pocota personata. The sequence continues at coordinate 2,732,380 of OY720433.1, read as the reverse complement.
GCGTATCATACGATCCGTTCTGGACGGATTATAACTTGGCTGTATGTTTTTGTAGATCTTTTTCGACTCTTAAATTGTATCCTACACTGTTTTCAGATATGTATGATGAGTTATAATTAGCCGTTCTGATGACGGGCGGCAGTGGCACGGAAGAATATCGCTTCAACATCCGTTAAGTCACACAGACACACGGGGAAACATCAGCAAGCGCAACTATACAGTTGCGAAACTGAAAATTGCATGTCGGCAGGAGGCCAAGGCTGTTTTCAACTGATCGCATTGGACATTTTCCTTGCCGAACAAAAATAAATACACGAGCGACAACATAGGCAAGGAGCCAATCAAAAGATGACACTAGAGAAATGGCAACAGTACTCGTAAAAGGGTGGGATGAACTAGCAGCAATGTTGCGCACTTATGCAAATCTACTCCGCTATTTATAAAAAATCCTTTTTATAAATATCTATATACTTGTACATATGTATTATATATAAAAAACAATCTACGTATATTTGTATGCATGATATGGACTCCGAAACCACCGAACCGATTGAGCTCAAATTTTCAGTCAATCTTCAGTATTGGCCCGAGAGTGTTTCTGTTTGATCAAAATCGGTCCATCAGTCTGTATGTTCCCTATGTACTGCTAAACCCTTGAGCGAATCATCTCGAAATTTGAACCACGTATTATTTACGTCAAAAGCGTTGTTTTGGCAACAAAAAAAAATCATATATATTTTTTCTGAGGCGTAGCAACGCGCGCCGGGTCTTCGCTAGTTTTTACTAAAAGCTGAAAAATTTCACCTTAACGAAATACATACATATGTATATAGACGTTCACATTCTCTACACCCACTTTTGGAGGGCGTTTCTTTAAAAAAAAAAATGTATATATTTTGCTTTCTCAAACCTGTGATTATTTAGTCTTCTTGTGAATATTTCACCAGAATCCTTGACCTTCGGTTGCAAAATGGCGACAGTCACGCACACTTTTTTTTTCTAAGAAATAGTCTTATCCAGAGTAATCGAGAGAATATTCTCTGATTAGAAAAATTTCATTTGCATTTGAGCCGAATGGTTCATAACGCCACGCCCACTTTATTAGGGATGGTTATAAGATGAGAAACAATGTACCATAGGCTCCGTTCCAGACAATCCATCTGGAATGTTTTTATATAAATCCCTATGCCGTATTCATCACATACGAACGATCAACGTCCAAATATGTCCAAATAGTATAGTCTGATATTTCCATCAAATACGACAGAAAATCAGATTTCTAAATCATTCTCAACATGAAGAGCTTTTCAAGATTTTCCGCTTTAAAAGTAGTAAAAAGTCTAGTAGTCCACTCGATACAGAAGAGTGATGCTGAAAATCAAGTAGTGCTCTGTCAGACGCGTATTATTGCACAGTGATACGTTTTAGCTCTAATATGATAGATTCGGAAATATAACGAGTGTTTGTTCTGTCCCTTGTTACTTTTGTTACCAGTCTACCCTACTTTTAATTTAACTTCGTACTGGTTGAATTTAAGTTCTGTAAGTAAGGAGTCGGAATTCCTTGTTAATGTTAGTATTTTTTTAGATTTGGTTACTCGTTAAATGAAATCAATTTAAAAAAAAAAAACTAAACTAAAACTAAAACCTCGCCGGAAGTCAAATCACCGATGGAGTCAAAGACCTCATGAGTATGATGGGAAATACTATGGCGACTCTTTTTGAAGAAAAGCTGAGAAATTTACCACAAAGAGTGATATAGGAGATAGGAGGAAATAACTTCAAGAGCAGATTAAGGGTGGCCGTGGTGTAATGGTAACATCATCGCTTATCACGCTGTTGGTTCACGGTTCAAATCCTGATGTCAAAAATCATCTATTTATTTCGTATGAAATAAATAAAAAAGTCGATCACTTGCGAAAGCTAAGTCAACTTTACTGTGAAGGCGTAACACTGGCAGTAGGGTGGTCATATGGCTAAAATGCAACTTGATCGTGATGATGACAGTAGGTGGATGGAAAAAAATACTGTGAATCATGAGCAACGACAAAAGCAAAACAAACAAGCTCCCCAGTTATCTGCACGCTACCCTTGGAGTTTACAGAAAGTTAATACCATCTAAGTTTCAAACCACTACACTAAAATCGTTCTTTCTTTCTCTCTCTCTCTCTCTCTCTTCCACACAACGCCCGTGCCCTGTAATAGTATGAGAGTATTCATATCCTCTTTGGAGCGCGCAAATTATAAAAAAAAAAAAAAAAAAGTTGGTGCGGTCCGGATTGAAAACCGAAACTTAAATAAAGTGTATGAATGGGTCGTACGAAACTTTATTATTTGCGAGTCACACTAATTTTAATTTCTTTCATCAAATTTCCCCAAAGCGATGATCTGTTTTAGGTTTCTATGTCATGTTTACTAAAATCGTAAATATAAACGAATTCAATAAAAATTAACACTAACGAATAACATCCAAATAAGTCATATTGCACTAAAACAATCACATAATCTATGCATTTAGCCAGTTTAGGTAATAGGGTGGATTGAATAAATAGCCTTTTAGAAACTATACCTATACTCGTACTATACAAAATAAAGGGCGCAGGTACTTGCTCCATATGTGCTGTTCGTTCATGAAATGTTAGATTTCAAATGTATACAATGTCGAAAAAAGAAGACAAAATTTGAATTTTCGAAAGATACGTTCAATGTGTAAAAAAAAATTTTTTCTTGTCATGTCCTTACGTACGAGCTTAGATATAAATTTCTAATCAAGTCGCCTAAGATGTTACCTACATATGGCCAATTTATGTGAATCCGCTAATAAATACGAGTAGAGTACCATTATTGGATTTTTTTACCAAAAATTGGGTACGCAGTCTTATTGCAGACTATATAAATTTTTTTTGTTGAAATCGTTTAAGCCGTTTTGGAAAAAATTGCACTTTTCTAAAATTGGTCTGAGTAAAGTACTGTTAATTTTGAGGTTAGTCCAATTCATCTGTTATCCATACTGTCAGGTAGTTAGTTCTTGCCTTGCCATTTGGATCGCCTAACCATGCATCTTACTACAAAAAAAAAAAAAAAAAACAATTCTGTAATATCTCTGTATCGCGATTTAAGGACACATTACGGTCGTCATAATCACCCAACTGAGCAAATAATTCGAAACACAATTACCGCATTCGAACAAATCGGTAGTATTTGTAATGTCGTAATGCTCGATCAACTGAAAACATAGCCGATGTGAATGTCATAGAATGCTCAGAACATGCATACACCTATTGGATGCTGGAAAATCAACAAGTTGACGCCGATTTTTCGAACAAAATCTTCTTCAGAGATGAGGCCCATTTCTCGTTCGGCGGCTACGTAAACAAACAAAATTGCAGAATTTGGGGTTCTGAGAATCCAAATGTGATCGTTCAGAGGCATTGCATCCACCACAGGCGATAATTTGATGAGCGCTGTGGACGAGCGGCATGATCGGGCCGTATTTCTTTGAAAACGACGAGGGCGCCACTGTCACGGTGAATTCTCTGTGCTAAGGTCAAATGGTAACCAACTTTGTTTGGCCTGAGATTGAAGACATTAATGTGAGCGACAAGTGGTTCTAACACGACAGGGTAGCATGTTACACAACACAAGCGAATTTAGCTCTATTGCCCGAAAAGTTAATTTCGAGATTTGGCGACATCAATTGCCCACCAAGATCGTTTGATCTGACCCCGTTGAATTTATTTTTAGTGAGGCTATGCTAAAGACCGTGTCTATGCAGAGGCAAGTGCCCTTGGAACACTTAAAAACCAATATCCTTCAGATTATGGCCACAATACAGCCAGAAAAGTGCCCAAAAATCATCGAAAATTACATCACAAGAATCGAAGTTTACAAAAACTCCCGTGGCGACCATTTAACCGACGTTATATTTCATAAAAAATTTTAAAAGTTTTATTGATTCATAAAGTATACTCGTACAGCATAGGGTTACGTATGGAATAGCATATTTTGCAAAAACAAATGAAATTCCTTGAGTTGCAAGATTTGAATAATATAAACAAAATGTCAGTTGTAGAACAAAGGGTAAGAAGGACACAAAGCATTTCACTCCTAAAAACAGTTGGTATGACGTCAACTGCAATTCCGCAAGGCAAGTCATTCAACTGTCCGCAAATATATAGAAAAACCGGAACCATGGGAGATAAAGGAAATTATTTCGCAAGTCCAAAAGAATTATAATGAAATATGCAAGAGAACTAATATATTGCTCATATATTATCAAGAAATTGTGCAAAAAATAAATATAGTACAATAGATTACAGCAAGGAGTGGTGGACAATTTCAAAAGGAATTCATTAAAATTATCACATAGGATCGCAAATCTCTGCTCTAAGTTTAAAACATACTTCAGTTTGCCACTAAACCCACCTCAAGTAGCGCGGGATTTTCAATATGCCCCATTCCTAGAGAGACCAATCCGGGTAGAAGCATTTAAGTTTGAAAATAATCGCTAATATACTAACTCTATTCAATGGGAGTCTCTAGCAAATTTGTAAAATTGATAGACAGCATCTACAATAACAAATAATCGGTAGTATGGATCGGTGAAGAAGTATCAGGATACGAGTACTTCGAAACTTTATCAGGAGTCAAACAGGGATGGATGTTGTCACCGCTTTTATCTGTGCTATATATTAACGATTTGCACGAATATTTAGGAGGAGGACTTAATATTGAACGCATCATATAAGGATTTTATTGTATGCAGACGACATAGTCATCCTGGCAGATGATGTCAAAATTTTGCAAACAATTTTAGGAAAACTAGAAGAGTACTGTATTCTCTGGAACTTGGAAGTAAATATGACTAAATCAGAGTTTAGTTTTTAGAAATGGTTCTTTAAGGGAAAGGTAATAAAAACAGTGCCGGAATATAATTACTTAGGCAGGTGCTGCCACTAAAAATTGTATTTTTAAGACACGTAGAAAGAAAAGAATCATCCAAGCTAAGAGAGTACACATATGAATCAGTATCGAAAGTTATGTTGATCTGTCTGTATGTCACCACTTTTGAACAAATATAAACATCCTTGAAATCCGTCCACAAACACGTCCACTTTTAAAACTTGACTTTTTCTACAATTCGTTTCATTATCACACCCAATTTTTAGGGGCGTTAGAAAAAAAAAACAATGTTTTGCTTTTTTTGAACAATTTACAGTGATGGTTAAATCTTATTGCGCTTACAAATGGACAAATTAATTTCTTAGGTGGCACTACAGTTTTGGATGTACTTGGGCCTCAACCAACAAGCCTCTCCAGTTAGCCCGGTCCTTAGCTAACTGCCTCCAGTTGCGCACTCCAAGTTGGTTGAGGTCAGCTTCTAGTTGTGCGCTCCACTTTAGGCGAGGTCGTCCTCTACTGCGTTGCCCCTCCGGGTTAGAATCAAAAAAAAAAAAAAAACTCTGCGGGCCGGGCATTAGTGTCCATTCACTCTATATGTCCTAGCTATATTAGGCGACAGATGTGCAGTTTTTTGACTAAATCGATGTCGCTGTACAGCTCCTAAAGTTCATCGTTCAAACTCCTCCTCCAAAGTCCATCAACGCAAATGGGACCGAGTATTTTCCGAAGAATTTTTCTCTCCATTGCTTCAGCGCCATAAAGCAAGACTGGGATGATAAGGGTCTTGTATAGAATCTCCTTAGTTGTTCCAGATAGTCCAAAGAAACAGCGATTGGCAAGAGTTATTCTTCGTTTTACTTCTGTTGAGATGTTTTTGTCAGAATTTATAACAGAGCCAAGGTAAACAAAGTCCCTTACTACCTCAAAGTTATAGCTGTCGACTGCAATATTCTGTCCAATTCGCCAATTCGCCAATGTTGTGTGTTCCTTCTTATTGACAGCGTATACTTGGTTCTGCCGTCATTTATCACTAGACCCATTTTGGCAAGCTTCCGTTTCAATAATAACAAACACAGCAGTGACAGCCCACTGTGTTCTGTCAATTATGTTAATGTCGTCGGCGTACGTTAGTAGTTGCACTGACTTTCGAAAGATTGTGTTGCCTTGTGATTTTCGCACAATTCTTTCGAGTATGACCAATCAGGTTTTTGACGAAGGGTTTCAGGCGTTCACACAATATGGCAGATAAGATCTTGTACGTGATGTTGAGGAGACTGATATCTCTGTAATTAGCGCACTTGAGGGGGTCTCCTTTCATGTGGATCGGGCAAACGATGCTGAGACTCCATTCATCAGGTACACTCGTCTGACCAAATCTGAGAAATAAGTTGGCGTATGCTCTCTACCAAGTCATCTCCAGCTGCTTTGAACAGATCGGCTGCTAGGCCATTGGGTCCAGCAGCCTTGTTGGATTTAAGCTTGGATATTGCTATCCTCACTTCGTTTTGGTCAGGTGGATGGAAGTTTTTGTTATCATCGTCTATGTTGAATGGTCCATTCGGACAGTGGAATGTTGGTCTTCGTCGCCGTTATACAGTCTGCAGAAAAAGTTTTTCCATATTCCCAGCACCGAGTGTGAGTCTACTACAAGATTTCCTTCTTCAATTCTACAGGTTTCTGTACGGGTCTTGTTGTCTTGACACGTTCATTTTTACCTTTTGGTAAAACTTACGTATATTGTTACTGTAGTATAATCTCTCAAAGGGTGGCCACAGTGTAGTGGGTAGTGTGTTTGCTTGTGACCCGACTGTGCAAGTTCGAGCCCGAACGGCGAACAACAACCAAAATCCACCCGAGAATATAAGAGAAACGAATAAAATCTAAGTTTCTCCAACCACTACTCCTAAAGGGGGTTTCTGCTTGGTAGTACAATGGACCGAAAATCGAGTCTGGGTGCTCCAGGATTTGGAAATCTGTATTCTTCCCGTCTCTTTTGCTCGTAGAACTCACGAGCAGCCCTAGTCCTTCTTTGCAGCGCCGCTTTGCATACCTATTGTTTAGTTGCATGTGCTTGCCAGCAGTCTTCGTCAAACCAGGGGTTTCATATGGACAGCTGTGCCCACTTTTATCTGAGACAATGTTCTGAAAACCTATTATTCCCGATGTTACCCCCGATTCAGATGTTGATGCTGGAAAAATCAGTGCTATCGTATTATCTCTGCTTATTAACTTAGTATGAACGAACGTACGCAGTGTACGCAAGATGAAGCCATTTGCCTGATCGTTTACTCTTCTGTTCCTGATCAAATCTATCCTCGCGGATATCATCGGAATGTTGTTAACTAACCTGATCTACCGATGTATGTATTCTGAAAAAATTATAGATAGATATGTATGTATGTCCGGTCCATTCGCCTAATGGAGTGGATAACCACAATGCGCGTGAATCCACTTCGGTACACACATATATGATTGATATCATCAAACAAACTGTACATTAACCCTCACCCTAATTCTTCACATAATTTCTAATATTCTATTAACTAAACAACGCTTATATATAAAAAGTTTACATTAACAAAGTTAATGTACAAAATTTACTTAATAGTAAATGTTGTCATTTTGTAAATTTTTCCTATAAACTGCATTAATTGTTCAAATGAAGGCAATTGAATCTTAAATATCAATAGATTGCAATAAAATTTAGATCATATCAATAAATCATATGGTTTGTTAGTAATAATCAAACCATATTTATATAAAGGGTGGTTAAATTTTAAGGGCCGATGTTGAATGTGAACCACACCTAAACGTCAAGTTTTTTTCTGCATTTCATTTGACATTTCTCAATTTCAGACTAACTCAGTTTGAACCATGGAAAGATACACAATCGAGCAACGCGTTAAAGTTATTCAGGCTTATTATGAAAATGGGCGTTCAAATCAAAATGCATATCGTGCATTTCGTGATTCTTTCGGTCAATTTAATCGTCCAAATGTGCGTACAATCGGAAAAATCGTGCAAAAATTTGTGCAAACCGGATCTGTAAGAGATGTGAAAACACCAGTGCATGCTCGTACAGATCGTACTGCAGGAAATATTGCTGCTGTTCGCGATAGTGTGGCTGAAGAGCCGTCCACCTCAACTCGTCGTCGTGCCCAACAATTGCACCTCTCACGCTCGTCGTTGATGAACATTATGCATAAAGACTTGCATTTACGCGCTTACAAGGTGCAATTGACTCAAGAACTAAAGCCTCTTGACCATTTCAAGCGTCGTCAATGGTCACAATGGTGGCAAGAAATGGCAACAGTGGATGATCAATTTTTGAAGAAAATCATCTTCAGTGATGAGGCACATTTTCACCTCAGTGGATTCGTCAATAAGCAGAATTGCCGCATTTGGGCGAATGATAATCCAAGAGTGATTGTCGAAAAACCAATGCACCCACAAAGAGTGACTGTTTGGTGCGGTTTATGGGCTGGCGGCATCATCGGGCCGTATTTTTTCCAAAATGAGGCCGGTCAGGCAGTTACTGTGAATGGTGTTCGCTATCGTGAGATGATAACGAACTTTTTATGGCCCGAATTGGAAGATATGGATGTGGACGATATGTGGTTTCAACAGGATGGTGCCACTTGCCACACAGCTAACGAAACAATGGCACTTTTGCGCGACAAATAATTCGGCACATTAACGGCATAGAACCTCAATTATGCCTCAGCGTCATCGAAAATTTGGACCATCGGATGGAGGTGTGCCGCCGAGGTCGCGGCGGCCATTTAGCCGATATTTTGTTCCATACATAATTGAACCATACCAATATTATCATAATAAAAACAAATGACAGTAATTTCCTAAATAATTTGTGTTTTATTCAAAATCAACATCAGCCCTTACAACTTAACCACCCTTTATTATCATTTAGATATACTGCTTTATTAATATTCAAAAATGTTTTTCTCCTTTACAGCTGCTCAAATTCCACAAAGAGGAGGTAAGTTGATCACAAGTTAGAAATACTCGTATATACACATATATTTTTTTTTATTGAGAAGTGATTTCCATTCTATTTTCATAAATTATTTTCTTCATAAAAGAAAAATAAAATAAATAGAGGGAGAATCAGATTTTATTTTAGTTGCATTGCAATTTTAATACTGTTTGAAAAACTTATATAAAAAAAATTGCATTCTCAATTTAAAAGAATTACGTACCTATATATAAATAACAAAAAAAAAGAAAAAAACCTAAAACTAAACATAAATTATTTACATCGCGATTTTAGGCAATAATAATAACACTGGCTACACACCAGCAATAACAGGTAAATAATATTTGAACAAATTTTAATTTAAGTGATATTAGTAGAAAATTAACAAGAAATATTTATTTTCCATTAAATATTACATATATGTATTTTAATCTCCCTCTATTTGATCAGATCTGGCATATGGTTGGCATTTTATTCATTTTTATTTGATCGATACTTTTGATACTTTTCCTGCTTATCATATTTTATTTTTGGCCAAAGAAAGAAGTTCGACCCCGTAAACGAGGTAGTACAAATATGTAAAATATGGCCTCCAAGATCGTGTGATTTAAAACCTTTGAATTATTTTCTGTGGGGGTATGTGAAGTAGCCACTCTACGCCGATAAACCAAAGACGATGGACGACTTGGGAGCCAACATTCGCCTCGTTATTGCTGATATACGGCCCCAACTGTTCGAAAAAGTGGTCGAAAATTGGACTTCCAGATTGCTAAAGCTCCCTTTCCTATAAAGCCAATACAGCCAATACAGCCAATTCCATTACCACGATTTTTATGTATCTTATTTCATTCTAAAGTTGTATATCTCTGAACAAAATATACCCCTTATAATAAACGATACCCTACCATTCTTCTTCTTCTTTTCCTTACGGCGAAGTGTAGAAGGATCACAACCCCCCACTTTACTGCATCCCTACTGGTCCGCCTGTGGGGTTTGCCGGTTTGGCCTCAGGAAGTACCGTCAGACCGGTTTCGGATCACTTCGTCACTGAGGCCAATCAAATGCTGGTGTTTTCGCATTTCTGTGATCCAGTTGTTTTTTGGTCTGCCTTTTTGCGCAATTGTGTAGGGACGTTGATTGATTGCCTTTTTGACGGGGTTCGAAGGATTTCTCCTTTGAACATGACAATACCAACTGAGCCGATCGTGCTCTATGTTGCTTGTGATGGGTTCTTTTACATGAAGGCTTTCTCGAATCTTTGAACTTCTTATTCTATCAAGCTTTTTTACTCCTGCTGTCATGCGGAGCATCTTGATCTCAGCTGCCGTTAATTTGCCCTCATACTTTTTTTTATACATTGTCAAGCATTGTGAACAGTATATGAGCGCCGGACGTACAACTACGGTGTAGAGCCTTCCTTTCAGCTTAGGGGGCATTTTTCGATCACAGAAATCGTCACTTCATCCACCCTACGCTTACGCGATGATTGGTGTCATCATTGATCACAGATCCCAGATATTTAAACTTTTCGCACTTAGGAAGCACTTTTCCATTCAAGTAAATGTCTGGAATAGGCCGGTGTGGATCAGAGAACGGGCAGCACAGATACTCTGTCTTTTTGAATTAATACGGTACCCATTTCCCTCCAAAACATCTACCCATACATCAACTGCTCGTTGCAGGAACGTTTGATCTTCACTTATGATAGCTCCATCGTCAGCAAAGAATAACTGATGCACTTTGGGGTCAATCACTTTTCCTTCAAGCAGATAATCAGGGACTGCAATAAATAGCAAAGGACTGAGGACGCTTCTCTGGTGTACACCGACTTTGATTGAGAACTCTTCGGTGATTGAGAACTCTTGAGAACTCTTATCCTTGCTCCTTCATACATGTTCATGATCATGCGCACGTAGGTTTCTGGAACTCCTCGTTGTCCTAGCACCAACCATATGAGATCTCTTGGTTGTCTATCAAAGGCTTTTTCTAAATCAACCAACACTATATGCAAGTCCTTTAAGGAATCACGATGTTTTTCCATTATGATCCTTACACTTTGTATTGCATCTGTTGTTGATTTACCCGAGACAAACCCGCACGGCCATCTAATACCCGCTCAACGATATTCATGGTGTGTGACACCAGGTTGACAGAACGGTAGTTATCGCAGTCTCACGTATCGCCCTTTCCTTTGTGCAAAGGAAGAAGACAACTTGCCCTCCACTGATTAGCCATTGGATCACTGCCTATAAATTTGGAGATAAGAATCATGAGCCATCTGGACCCGATGTCTCCCACTTTTTATCCAGAACTCAGAGGGTATCTCGTCTGGCCCAACCACTTTTCTTTTTTTGGAGTATTTAACCGCATTCCTAACTTCTTCGACAGTAATGTCGGATACCTTGTCATGGTGAGGAGCGGCTCTTGGAAAGTATACCCGGGGAAACTGTTCGTTCAGAAGTCTTTCACATTACTGTCGCCACCTGTGGAGAATTTTGTCGTCTTCCACAAGAAGTTGGCCTTGAGCATTGTTAATGAACTTTGGGGAACGAATCTCCTCAGCATTTCTTCTTCTCTAGGCGGCTATTTAGAAGATAGTTGTTCCCTTATTCAAGTTGTATTGTCGAAGCTCCTGGATAGCGTGGTTCCTATCAGACGCCGAAGATAATATTTCCTCCAACTTCCAATAGAGGCTTTCCATACTTTACGCTTAGAATTACGCGCACTTCTTCTTCACGAGACCTTTGCAACATCTACTCGTACAAGTCGTCCGGTGTGAATTAATGAGAATTCCAGTGAAAGACACGTGCCAGCATAAACCAATTACGAGTATATTGTGAAAAGCATCTTCCTGTGCTATACTATGCATGAGTGTGTCTGCACATGTCTGCTACAGTTCATACGAATGCGCTCATATAAGAACACCTGTTATATCTGCCATGCCTCGTGTCTGTTACGAATTTAGAGTATTTTATACGCAAATATGCTTGAGAATCTTACCCGATAATTTCAAAACACGTCTAGCTGAAATTATTCCTTGAGTGAAATTTGAAGTTAATTGGCCCTATAATTTATATAAATATCATCGCAAATTTTGTTTTTTTTTTTTATTTTGGGAGGGACCTGACGAAACGCAAGCTAAATTCAAGGCAAAGTTAATTCAATGCAATATAATTTCAAAACCAAGAATAATTTTCCCCGCAAAATAGCTGATTTTAACATTTCTCGTAAATGTGTTCTACCTCAAGTGTGATATACTGTTCGGAACAGCGTCATTGAACAAAAAGAACACTTTTGAACGACGTTCTTTCTCATTGAACGTAAAAACATATAATTTTTTGTTCCGAACAGTGCAGCAAAGTTTTTTTTTTGTAATCTTCCCTCAGGAGGCGAACCTATAACGCTGAGGAGCGCAACGAGATGTTTGTAGATGCCTGTTGCTTCTGCTCTGGAATTGTTGGAGATTAAAGATTTATGGAAATATGCCACCTGGGAGCACACTCCTAAATTTAATTGTTCCTGTAGCAGAAGAAGTTTTGACAAAGGGATATCCGCGCAAGTGATGGGCCCGGTGGCTTGCCTAGTAGAACGCTCAAGTATCGCATTTGTAGGGATCATTTATGAAGGTCTTCGGAACATCTACCAAGATAGTACCTATAGTATAGGCATAGGTCTGCTACCAGTCTTCGATGGTTGGAAATCGAAAGTTAATGCGAGATCTTCTATTAAGCGGGCTGCTCGTCTCTGTATGCTATCAAGCGGATGAAGACAATGTTTTGGGGCTGAACTCAAAACATGAGTACAATACTCAAGTCCTGGTCTACCTTGTACTTTGTAAAGGGTGTCCCAAAACTCAAAATTTCATGACTGTTTTGCATAAATGTGGCTTAATTGCGTTGATACAGCGCTTAATTTACTCCTTAGACTTCAAAAAACCCCAACAGCGTTAAATCGCATGATCTGGGCGGCCAATTCCGATCACCAAAGCGGGAAATTACACGACCAGGAAATGACTCATGGAGTAATTGAATTGCTTTTCGGGCTGTAAGGTATGTGACACCGTCTTGTTGAAACCACAAGTCGTTCACAGCCATATCTTGTAATTTAGGCACAAAAAACTGGATTATCATGTCGCGATAGCGAGCACCATTAACTGTTATTGCCTGACCAGCCGCATTTTCAAAGAAGAATAGTCCTATGATGCCTCCAGCCCAAAATCCGCACCAAACAGTGACATGTTGTTGATGCATTTGTTTCTCAACAATCACTCGTGGATTTTCTGAGCCCCAAATTTGATAATTTTGACAATTAACAAAGATTATTTTAAAAATCAGCATCTACTTGTTGTTCCATAATCCATTCAACAAACTCTCTTCGCTGTGAGTGATCAGTAGGCTTCAGTTCTTGAATCAATTGCACTTTGTATGCATGAAGAGAATACGCTGTAGAGAGTTTCTCGAGATGTCCAATTCTTGACCACGGTGGCGAATTGATGTTCCTGGACGGATATGGTTGTGCCATATTACATTAGAGTTGACTGTGACGTCAAGAAGATGCATCGCTTCCTTGGGATGGATAATTTGGTCATTCATTTGAAGCTGTCGTACAGTAGAAAAGTTATTTCTGGAAAAGGCGGTAAATTGGGTTTTCTTCCATTGAAAGATTTTCTGCGGGTCTTTTAAAAAATTGTTTATCCAACTGCAGAGTTCGTGTGGAATCATTCGTTATTTTAAGATGACTATACAATTGAAATCCTGGTTCGTTACATCGAACATTTGTTACATCGGCATTCATTATATTGGACGTCCACTGTATTTCAATTTAACGCTTACAAGACTTTCGCATATATCTCTCTTGCACTGTCTTAAATCGGCCTGGGGGCGAACTTGATGTAAGTATTGTTGTGATTATTGTACACGGCTTTCACGTGGTTTACAGATGACCGGAAAAAGTTCTTCGATCGCATTAAAGCTCAAATAAATACAAAATACTCGCAACTCATTATTTCTCTTTTTGTCTCATTTTTAACACGTACGCGAAATTCAACTCGGCCAATCAACCCGGATATTCTTGTATATTTGCAACTCGATTTGGATTCAATTCCACTTGTAAAGTATAGTAGAGCCGAGTCAAGCAAGTTCAATCCGGTTTCAATCCAGGTAGAACTCTGTATATAAACGAATTAAATAAGCGCATCACATCACTTCCCTATATCAGTACGGTGATTTTTTTTTGTCTTATTTTATTTCCACTTTAGTATATAAATTTACATTTTTAAATAAAAATAAGAGAAATACTTATATGATAAATTATATTGATTAGTAAATGACCAATAGCATGGTTCTCATTACGAGAAATAACTTAATATAATTCTACTTTACACATTATACCCGTATATAACTACATTTGGTTGAATTCCTTCGATTGTAATTTTAAAATATTTTAAAGAAACTTTATATGGCAATATTTTTTTTTAACTAACTAAAACTACCTACAATAATAATAAGAACTTAAACTAACTTAACCTAAGCGTCAGCTTCAACCCAATCAAGCCACCAATATTTTTCCCGATTAAGTCTTTGATCATTATTATAATCTCTTTCGGGTACGCTTGTGCAGTATCTCAAATCAGCATATCCATCCGCCGAGTGCACAGGAACATAGAGGATTCTTTTGTCTGTGGCCCTTCTTGCAACATGATATATATAAGAGGAACATTTCTCGAGTCTGATAAGTAGCCATGTGCATCCAGATACAGGAATGCCTCAGGTGGTATATGTCCACTTTCTAATGAATTTCTAAAATACGCGGGGTTAGAATAAAACAAGCCCGAAACTATATCGTTCTCAGTGACATTCTCTGACCGCGCAAAATAATTCCTCACACAGAACGACATTGTCAATTCTGGACACGCCGGAAGCATCTTTTCTTTGAGACGTAATGTCGAAAGTCGGAATGTGCGCTTCTGCACATCTGCATGCATGCTCGAAGACAAGTTTTTCCATATACGATGAACTTATGTTCCACCATACTGGACTCGCATAAGTCAGAATCGGACGCACAAATGCCTGGTAGCAGACGATCTTAACATCGGATCTTAGATAGTTGGAGTAGAAAAAACTTTTAAGTGATATGAATGCCGCTCTTGCCTTCTTTAACTTTGCATTTACGTGATCATTGTGGTATAAGAACTTATCCAAATGAACACCTAGATACTTCACAACAGTCTTTGTTTCGATGCGAAGCCCATCGGGTGTTTGAGTATGTGTTTATCTCTATCTCACTTAATCGCAATTCAATACAATCACATCTTAAGATACCTGCTCTTCAATGCGCATCACTTTTGTAGAGATTTTCTCCTTCTTTACTAAAAAACTTGTTCGACAAATGATGCAAGAATACTAATGTGGAATCGTCCATGAACAAATGCGGTAATTATGTCCCTTATCGAAACACATACGAGTAACATTAGTCTCGTCACCGCCATTTACTTTTATTTTTTTCCTTGACGCCATATGTCCGACTGAATATCGTTAGTTGACAGTCTTTTACGCGCAAACTTATCGTGTTTTTTTTTTTGTATTTTTTTCAGGATGCCGCCGAAAAGATGAACCACAAATCGAGCATATGCCAACACCTAAGAAACCTCGACTGGTATTTACTGATCTTCAGAGACGCACCCTTCAAGCCATTTTCAAGGTACACTCTGCACTCAATCTTTCAAATAATATTTCTCATAATTTAATTTTTTTTTAGGAAACAAAACGTCCATCAAAGGAAATGCAAGTAACCATCGCTCGTCAGCTGGGACTAGAGCCCACAACAGTTGGTAATTTCTTTATGAATGCTCGTCGCCGGTCGATGGACAAGTGGCGAGATGAAGATCCTAAAAACATGAATCAATCATCCCTTTCGCCTGGTAATCAACATTCCTTGGATCTGGATGATGATCCCGATATGGATCTTGATTTGGGACAGGATGATTTCGATTTGGATCAGGACCATGACACTGATCCAGATCATGATGATATGTTGTGACATAACCCAGCTGCCTCCCCGGAAGTGCTAACGAAACCAGCAATCGTTTTAAGTAGCAGTAGAATAGTGACAGGCAACAACAATAATAGTACTAACAATGACAATGAATACAATTTAAATAGCAACAGTATGCAGCAAGTTAAGCAAAGTACTAGTCGGCCTGTGAACAGTAGTGCTACTAATACATCAGCTGATTTGTGCGATGATGACTTGAGTTTGTACGGCATGTATGCGAATGAATCTAACCATCATCAGCAGCAGCAACATCATCATCAACATCAATCACAGCAGCAGCAACACCAGCAACAACAACATCATCAGCAGCAGCAGCAGCAGCAGCAGCAACAACAACAACAACAACATCAGCATTTACATCAGCAACAGAATCAACATGCGACAATCACTGTAATTCGGGGTGGTAGCAGCCAAAATAACAATAAAACGCAATATTTAGTACGCAATGAAAGTGCAATAATAACAGCAAACAGCGGTAACAACCAATATCAGCAACAGCATCATCATCAACACCAACAGCAACAGCAACAGCAACAGCAACAGCAACAACAACAACATCAGCAACAGCAGCAACAACAACAGCGACATCATCAACTACAAAATCTGCTGCAATACAACAAAGTACATAAGTCAACAATAATAGTTCCAAATTCAGCAACAAGTGCAACATTGACAAGGATACCTTCCACTACTAAGGCCGACTGCGATGTTGATGTTCATAGCAGTCGCAGACAGATCAGCGTTCCAAGTGTGGACGACGCTGAAGACGATGAAATCGATGATGGTCTCATACTGAATGGCAAGCGTCATCATCACCACCAACACCAACAGCAGCAGCAACAAGAGAACCATAATCGGCGAACAAAACGGCAGCGGACACGATCACCCACTCTGGCATCGGTCTACATCGATGACTTCAATTGCAACAGCAGCCAAATGACACCGACCACAGTGATCGCAAGGGGCGTTAACAGCACTAACAACAGCAACAACAACAACAACAACAACAATAAACATTATCATAATCACAATAGTATTAACGACCTAGATACAGATGACTGTTCGAGTGAATACATCACTCCCGAAGATCATCATCATCATTACCAGTCACAAAGAGATGCACCGCTGAGTGAGCATGCGACAAACCACCATCGTCATCGTCATCGGCACATCCAACAGCAAAGCGAAGTGGTGACGATTATCGACGATGACAATATCGTCGATGATGACGTTGAGGACGACTACAGCACCAGTGGTAATCTTTCGAATTTTATTTTAAAAAATAGTGCAAATGAGATTCTAATTAGTTGCAATAACAATGTCATCGATGATGATGACGATGATATTGCTGGCGGTCGTCACACCTCCGCTGGCCATCACAATGAAGTTGAAATTGGCGACATCGATGATGATGATGTTGTTGTTCATCATCATCACCCTGATCATGATGATCTAATGGTGAAGGACCATAGTAATCATTTGAGTGGACACAATGATTGCGTTGAGTATTTGAATGACGATCTGGAAGATCTTAAAGTGATGATAGTGTGCTAACCCTGCGGTGGATAGGAAGTGCATAATACTCATGCAATCATACACTCAGACATAGCACACACCCATATTAGTTTTGGGCTTTTGTTCCCTTCCGCCGCCGTGTTTAGTTATCGTCGTCATGTGCTCATCAGTATAGCGATATTAGGTATTTATTTTGTTTGTAAAAAGGGAATTGGAGACCATTTAGATGTTTTTTTTCTTTTATCCAAAAATGTTAAGAAAGTTCTCATCAGTAACCTAATTGAAACCTAGTTTCAACAATCGTCAAGTAATATAATGGAATACTTCCAACTTGCAAGGTAGGGGTTACTATTTTTAGCATAAGTCGACCAGCAAATAGTCACACAAATTGACATAAGGACTGAGAAAAGAAGCAACCACTCCGGGACAAAAAAAAAATGTGTGTGTAACATTTTCCAAATCTGATTGAATCATTAGATAACAGGATGTATTTAGACCGCACTGTCATAAAATGGTTTCTGAAAAAGCCCTTAATTGTCTTGTTTTGAGGGGGAAAACAAAAATCGAAAACTGAGTGGGACAAAGAAATAGGGCGGTTTGGGGTCAAAATCCCTGAAACGCCAAAATCCCGAAAAATTATATAAAATTAAAAATTTGTCAAATGTTCAAATATATATATATTATAACCATAATGCATAAACAGTAGAATATGTATGCAACCCCCTGCTTGAGGTAACTGTAGGATTTGGAGTGGTTGCGAGGTGTTCACTTTCATTTTCGGGAATTTGGCCTTTCGGGATTGTGGGTTTTCAGGATTGTGGATTTTCGGAATTTTGGGTTTTCGGGATTATGTTTTTCGGGATTCTGTCCGACTCCCAAATAGGGCAGGTGGATTTTAAAATTAAATAACAAGATTAAAATTTAAATATTTCATTTTATTCGTAATGTAAGCTAGCTCCTTTATTTTCTACAACATCTAATATTCACTTAGGCATTCTTTTAAATAATTTTTTTTAAATATTTTCCATCCATCTCGTCTTGTTTTGTACTAATGGATTGTTTTAACTCCGCAATATTGTTATGCTGCTTTCCACCTGCATAACATACTCGGACAAACT
Source organism: Pocota personata (assembly GCA_963082735.1). NCBI lineage: Eukaryota > Metazoa > Arthropoda > Insecta > Diptera > Syrphidae > Pocota > Pocota personata. The sequence continues at coordinate 2,713,799 of OY720433.1, read as the reverse complement.
CTCCCCGCATGTTCTCAATTATATTCAAGTCAGGTTATCTTGCTGGCCAGTTAAGAAGGGATATGTTTTTGGAGTTAAAGTATTCATTGTCTTGGCGGGAAGTATGGATTATCGCATAATCCTGTTGAAAAATGAAGTTTTCCTTGGCAATAATTGAAGCAAACCTCTCAATTTGTTCGTAAATAAGTTCAATTTATCAGCCGTTGTAGCCAATTCCAGCCCCTAGCTACCATCTCAACCTCCTCTCATTTAGCTGTGACTTAAAATTCATTGCTCCTTATGCAGTTCGTGAAAATCATTTTGTTCCGGAGAGTAGTTCCCACGCTTTAGATAAAAGTTGAAACCATATTTCACCTTCTTAAAGCTATTTAAGGTGGTGGTTAACTCTTGTTGTGGATATCTCATCCCACTTTTTTGACATAACAACAAATTTTCTGATAAAATCTCTTAAAAAATACGAAAATATCTTCTAAATAAAAAGATGTCATTGGATCTAAATTCAAAAGTTCACAACAATGGCCCCTTTATTAGTGATGGGATAGAAGATGAGGGATAGGGTTATAACACCTTTCCAGAGGGACTGTATGTTTTTAACTTCAAAGTACACACAAACATCGACAGCTAAAATGCGTATCTAAACATTCATGACTAAGAATGCTTAGTTGAACTTTATATGTTAACGCCGTGAACTTTAATATGTTAATCCCCGAAGAATTGCAAGTTCGAAGTAACAGACAGTTTCCTACACTTTACATACCTCACAGAGCAATTTAATCTCCGATATACTACATCATTTTAAGTATATTGCTTGTGTTAGCAAAACCAAAAATATTAAACGAGACCTTATAAATGTTCTTTTTTTTTTTCTAAACAGAACTATGTAAAAACTAAAAAACAAAACACACACAAATTCCATATTTAAATATTTATATACACACAATATATATATATGTCTACATATATATAGAGTGTATATAAAAATATTTATATATTATCTTAAAGAGAACTAATTTGCCTTGCGGTGAATACCCGCCCTTTACTATATATATATACATATATGTATGTATATACATAAATGTAATGATAAAATTACAAAAAAAGAAAAACCAAATACAAAACAACACGTAATTACTATGTATAGTGTACATTAAATGAATTTAATTATTAAAATTAAAAAAAAAGACAACAAAATAATTTCTAGTCGAATCGTAATAATTACACAAAAAAAAAAACTCATGTAATTAAAAAATATAATAATATTTTAGCTTTACGATTAAGAAAACGGAAAAGTAAAATTCTAATAATCAATTGCAATTTGCATTAAAACACAAATAAACAAAATTTAAACAAAATCGCTTGCAAATATAAATTTTATACAACTAAATGGAATGTTAATTAAAAAAAAAAATAAGAAAATTTTTATCTGAATATTTATTATTATTTATAAAAAATAAAAAATAATTAATTAAACCAAATCAACGTATCTCAAAGATACAAGAACGAAATTTTAAATTTCAAAAAGAATAGATACCCTGATTTTTTTTAATAAGATGATTTTGATTGTGTAACTTTTTTTTATTTATTTATACTTAAGCCTGTTAATATTTTTTTTTTTTATTTAATTGTATACATTTTTTTTCTAATTTATTGCACACTTTATTTACATATGCATAGGCACTTTTTTGTTCTCTATTTATTTTTAATTTATTTAATTATTTATTTAAAAAGCAACAAGAATCTCTTACAAAAATTGGTATATAGACAGATTTATTTCATTTAGTGGTAAGAGATTTTGGAAATTATCTCTAAAATCAGAGATTATATAATAAGACTTCGCGAGTGGAACAAAAGGTTTTTAAATTTTTTGTACTACCACCCAGGGTGGTGAAACATATGATTCGAATCATTGTTTGTTTTCTACATAACAGATACATTAAAGTGTTTCAGCACCATTTCAGTATGACGGCATATTGACCGATTGTATGGAGAACTGTACTTCTGATTGCCGAGCAACAAGAAGTAAAAAAGGCAAGGAAAAGTATGTATGTCTGTTTACTTTAATTTTGCCTAGAGCAGTGAAAATACAAATTTTACGTACCTCCAATATTTTGGTCCAGTATCAAATTTAATGAAGCGAGTAAATAGTTTTCTCCCGATTTGTGAAACATATTCCTCAAGTGCTCAGCTACTTGATGTCAGGCAATAAACTGTAGCTTCAACCTTTCCCAGAGAAATAGATAAAATAAAACTACTATGTACAAAGCAAAAACGCTGCAGGTATAAACTTATACGAGTAATTGTTAAGCATTTGTCTTTAATCCTACCGAACTTAAAGTAGATATTCTATATGCATACCTATCCCTAACTATTATCAAGCTCAAATATAGCTCATACAAAATTTAAAATAGGTAGGAATATTGCAGATCCTGATAGTGCTATGGGAATAATTCTAGCTTTCTAAATTTGCCGCCTCTAAAGAAATATCAAATAATTTCCTATGCAGAAAAACAATAATTCACGTGCCATGTGTTGGTAATAAATCGAAGAAATAAAAACATAGGCCGACATTTTGTGAAGTCTTATAATAGTCTCTTCTAAAATAAAGCCTTAATTGGACATACAGTCAATAATTAGATCCCGGGGCGTATCTACAAGGAGAGGTATGACTAAAGGCTACTTATATACTTTTGAACTCTAATGCCAATGCAACTTGGCTTGGACATATAGTTCTCACATTTTCGCTTTTATTTAATCACATGTCGTCCACAGTGAGATTATAATGCGGTTGGGCTACCAACTAACAATAATGCTACACTTATATCACAGCACTTAACCCACGTTTTAGTCGCTTAATTGCTGATTTTATTGTTCTTATGTGTATAATTCGGTAGCACTATCAACTGTGCCGCTTCATTTTCATGAAGCAAACATGTTCGAATCGCTTTTACACTTTCCGAGCACAATGCTTACTTGAAGTCTTGAGCAGCATCCCATTACTTTTAAGAATAAAATATGTTTGCCCTAACAACTGGCCTGGCCTAGGTTCTCGCTGGGACCTATAGTTTTATGAGGTTTCCGAAGAGCAATTTTTCGATTGAGTGAAGCTTCTCATGACAATTTTTACTCTCGGATGTTTGTCAGACATCCGCAAGAGGTGGAAACGTAAGACCATTTTTTGTTTTCCTAAACTCTGACCTGGTTTGCTTTTGCTAGTGCATAATTACGTTCAGATGTTCGCAATAGGTTATAAGAATACTTTCCATTTCACCGCTTCCTACTAACAAATCCCGTATATCACCACCAAAATAGTATTGGGCATAGTACGAGTTTTCATAATCCTTCAGACAAATCTTGTATAGAAAATTGCTAATAATTTAATGCTTAAAATTAAAGTGATTAAAAGTAGAAACACTGTGTTGGTATACCTTGCTCAGTTAGAATACCATATCAGTAAAAATCAACAGATCATCGATTATTCGAAGAAAAAAGTTCTGTCTAATCATCATATTATATGATAAAATGATCCATGTCAATAACTGTTACTTCCTCTCTTCTACAGCCTCCAACTTCAGACTCAGTAATTTTTTTTTTTTTTTTTTGCGAGGGTGAGTGAAAATCTTCATAGACACTATGAGACATCGTGTACTCTCATAGTAATGTCAGATTTTTACTGAGTAAAAACGATCCAAAATAATTCAAAAATTTCTTTCATACAAATTTTCAGAATCTGGTCTAGGCATATCAGGGTAAGTTTCTGCTGAAGGCAGAACTAGTATATCTCTTGCTTTTCAGCAATCTACCGATAAACTGTTTGCCTGTAACTCCTTGTAGATTGAAATCATATAACTTTGTTTTCGGTCTTAGAAACTCCTCGGCAAATCGTCTCATTGGAAAAAGACACCTTTTTGTAGTTTTTTTTTTTTCTTCTTCTTTTAAAGGAAATTTCCAAATTCCGGAGCACTCAGCCTCACACGAAGTCCATTGTACTACCAAACAGAACTCCTTTTGGTGTAGTGGTTGGAGAAACTTGAATTTTGTAGCCGAAAGCTCTGGTAGCTAGTGCTATACTCTATATTATTATTTGTAATTTATTTACTTAATAATATTAATATGTATTTTATTCGTTTCTCTTTTATGCTCGGGTGGCTGTGGTTGCTGTTCCCCGTACGGGCTTGAACCTTCACAGGTCGGGTCATAAGAGATCACACTACCCAATACACCATGGCCATCCCTCTTTCGTAGTACTTCGTCGGCCACCATATCTTCTGTTGTCATATTATGTATTCTACACCAGTGTAGAAGAATGCATCTTTAATCCAACACCGCCGCCAAAAAATATAACATGCGCCGTTTCTAAAATAACCGATTGAAACATGATCAGTTCAGTCACAAACGACATTTTGAAAGAATTTTGCAAAATTTACAATATCTGATATTGAGATCGTCGTAAAACGAATTGTGTTGATCTGGTTTCAAATACTTTAGACAATTGTGTCAGTGACACTCGTTATATGATCGGGTTCGATCGGTGATGAAAATAATTTTCTGATCTGTTACTTACGAATCGCGTTGTATTTGTTTCCAACACTATAGGCAACTTTTATTTCCTTGTTGTAAAACATGATCGATGACTAAGAAAGTTGTTTAATAATTTACCAAAATCTCCAGATCCATATTGATTTTCGCATCCATATTATCGAATTCGAGTAGATTTGGTTTTTTTAAACTTTAGGCCAGATTAATATAATTTCTTTCCTCGTTATACATACATTTTTATTTTATATTTTTAATTAAACATTTTTTTTTTCTCTATAGATTTTTCTTTTACTATGGCATCTAGTCTGTCAGATATGGGTTATGGTGTATATATATCAATATAATCTAAAAACTAAAATATAATTTTTTTTTTTTTTTTTTTTCAAAGGAAATTTCCAAATCCCAGAGCCCTCATACTAAATTTTCTGTGTCCACTGTACTACCAGGCAGAACTCCTTTTAGTGTAGTGGTTGGAGAAATTTAGATTTTATTCGTTTCCCTTTTATGTTCGGGTGGTTGTGGTTGCTGTTCCCCGTCCGGGCTTGAACCTGCACAGTTCGGGTCACAAGCGAACACACTACCCTTATATAATAAATATACATAATTGATTACTTTTAGTTTATAAGTAATAGTTCAAATTGTTATTATTAAATGTGAGCCTAGTCAATTCGTATCATTTGTTCATGTCATTCGTTATATTTATTTCATTTATTTTTATTATTTTGTTATTATTTATGTAAATTATCACACCTGTTCTTGGTATTTCCAAATAAAACATAGCACAGGTATTCACTTAACAAAACACCCATCCATTATACAGAGCAGAAACAAAATACCATACATACATATGTGTAAGCATAACCAAAACACCACATGTGAAAAATTACTTAATGTTTAATTTATTTAGACTGTCTTTATTTATTTTATTTTAAAAAAAAAAAAAAAAAACCCAAATAATAATTATATATAAGTACATATTAAACAAAGGAAGAATAAATAAATGTTAGAGTAAATAACAAACAAAAAAAAAAATATTAGTGGCAATATGAAACCAAAAATAAAAATGTAGTTATAAAATATAAATATATATACAAAATAGATAAACAAAAATTTATACATACATAGATACATATATATATAAATAACAGAAACAAAACAAAACAAAATAAAAACGTGTGTATATATCTATGTATTTATAATATCCTAGTCAGTTTCTCAATGGGTACAACAAGTACATTAAGAAAAAGTGTGAGCAAATTATTTGTAATTATATTAAACAATTATAAAACCAAACAAAATATATACATATAAAAATAGTGTCTAAATGCATATAAATTTTATTTATTAATTATGTGTTTAAATTTTTTTCTCTTTGTTAGGATTATAAGTATTCAATTTTAGTACCTTAGATTATATAAATTTAAATTAAACCAAACAAGATATATATATTATTATTATTATTATTAAACTTCTTAAATCAATTTTAAATGACAACCAAAGAGAGATAGAATGATAAAATAAAAACTAAACAAGTGTATTAAAAAACAAAAATAAAGTGAATTAATTAACAGAACAAAAACTTAAATGCAATCTATCAGTACTTAATAAAATATTCTCTTAAGAAATAAAGAAAAAACAAACTAAAGGAAGTAATGTAAAGCAACAATGCAAGATTAAACAGAGTATAACAAACAAGACAAACAAAATGAATAAAAAAACGATAAGCAAATATTAATGTAAGTATAAACAAATATATATATATATATATATATATATGTATTCTGCGAACTATATATTATATATATTCAAAGATGTTATTATTAAAACAAAAATGTGAAGAGAGAAAAACAAAAGAAAAAATTGATAATTAATATTTACTAAGCGACTATTTGTAGTTTGTTTGATTTGCACATGCACCTAATTATAACAAAAAAAGAAAAATTAATAAATAAGAAAACATATAAATACAACAAAAATTATCAACTCAATTATTGATTGGTTCTATTTGTACAAAAATCTGGTAAGTATTGCATGCCGGGCTAAATAGTGATAGAGGGCAAACAAGAGCTTACTCGTATTGCAGGCATTGAATAAAACTGCAACACTAACAATTACTGTCCCTTTCCATTGAAAGTTCCTGCTTGTTCCACAAATTAGGCGCGGTTTCTTGCTATCGCGTTAAGTCGAAAGGTTTAGTCCTTTGTAGACGACGCAGTAGATTCCTCTCATCTAGAATTCGAAGGACTTCATTGTTAACGTGTCCTGTAATCTGTCTTTATGCTTACGCGCGAAGTTTTTCATTACATATTCGACTGTCGCAATTCCTAAATCTCTATGGATATCGCTATTTCTAATAAACCACGGTGCATTAACTATTGATCTTAGCACTTTATTTTCAAAAGTTTGTAAAATATTGACAATGCTTATTTTGGTACAACCCCAAAGTTGTATTCCATATGTCCATATCGGCTTTAGCACTTGCTTGTATATGTATAAGCAGTTTGTTCTCTATATTAAGCTTGGAATGTTTTCCAAGTAACCAGTACATTTCTCTGTATTTGGTTTCGAGTTCTTTACGTTTTTTCTTCACGTGCGATTTCCACTTCAGCTTAGCATCAAGCGTCATTCCAAGATACTTAGCCTCGTTTGCAAACGGAATTTGAACCGAGTTTGAAAAAATGGGCAAATTATTTATTTTCCTATAAGTAAAATTGACATGAACAGATTTGTTTTCGTTTAAAGCTAGTCGCCAAATCTCTGCCCATTCATTTACTTTATTCAATGCTTCTTGCAATTTTTCAGTCGATTCTTCGATCGTTTTACCCGTTGCCAGGATGGCAGTGTCGTCGGCAAATGTAGCTAAGACGGTGCCTTCTTCTTGCGGTATATCGCGAGTATATAATAGGTACAAAAGCGGTCCAAGGACACTTCCCTGCGGCACCCCAGCCCTTATTTCTTTAAATTCCGAATATTCGTTTCCGTGTTTGACTCGGAAAAGTCGATTCGTCAAGTATTTTTCTAGAATATTATATAAGTGTTCCGGCAGAACTTGTCGTAATTTATATTTCAAGCCTTCATGCCAGACCTTGTCAAAAGCTTGAGAAACATCAAGGAATATGCTCGAGCAAATCTTTTTTTCTTCGTACGCTTTTTCAATTAAATCAGTTATTCTATGCACTTGGTCTATTGTTGAGTGCTTGGTTCTAAACCCAAACTGGTGATTGGGAATAAGAGATCCTTCTTCTATAACCGGCTGTAATCGCTTAAGTACTATTCTTTCGAAAACTTTAGACATAATCGGCAGCAGCGAAATAGGTCTATACGATTTTTTATCATTCGGTGGTTTTCCTGGCTTCAGAATCATTATTACTTCCGCGACTTTCCATTGACTCGGAACATATTCTAATCTTATCGCTGCGTTTATAATGTAAAGGAACTTAACTAACGCTTTTCTAGGTAACGATTTAAGAAGCTCTGCTGTGATTAGGTCGTATCCAGGAGCTTTATTCGGTTTCAGTTTCTTTATTTCTTGTTGAAGTTCGGTCAGCCTTGCATTTCTTACTGTGTAATTGTGAAATGCTATATCCGACGCATTATCATTTTCAGCAAGCGCTTGCCCATCAAATGGTTTAAATGTTTCTTCTAAATGGGCGGCAAAGACTTCTGCTTTGTCTTTATCATTCTTGGCCCATTCGTTGTCATTTTTCTTGATTGGGGCCGCTTGTATTTTCGGTTTTTTAATGCCTTTTATAGCTTTCCAGAGCGAATAATTGGAATCTTTGTCCGCTGTTAAGCTTTCAATGCTGGTTTGTATTGTCCGGTTTTTAAAAACAATAATGGCCTTTTTTAGCAAGTTACACAAGCGATTCAAATGCGATTTATGTTGCGGAGCACGAGTTTGTTGCCATTTTTTACGCGCTTTTCTCTTCTCCCTTACCATTTCTTTTATTTCCGGTGGATATTTTTGGCCATGATTGATGGGCGCTTTCCTTTGATAAGGAGTATTTTTCCACGCGGCGCGCTGCAGAACTTCAACAAAACGATCAATTTCGATTTCGAGTTCAGAAGACGTCCTAAGTGATACTCTCAGTTCGATATGTTCTTCAACGTCTTTTTTAAAGCCTTCCCAATCAGTTTTTCTGCTAGTTAGTCTAGCAGGTACATCTTTTTTAATTAGGCGTTCGCTCATCGTTAGAATGATAGGGGAATGATCGGAAGAGAGATCAAAACTTTCATCAATTTTAATACATTCCTTTTACAACAAAGAAATCGATCAGATCGGGTATTTTGTTGTTATCAGTCGGCCAATATGTTGGTTTACCAGTCGAGTGAAAGTCGCATCTGTGTTGCATGCAGGCGTTGTAAAGTGCTCTGCCTTTTTGTGAGACACATCTTGAACCCCAGAAGGTGTGTTTTGCATTAAAATCACCGCCAATAATAAAATTCGGTCCAAGAGAGTTGAAAATATTTGTAAAATCATTTTTTTCAAGCCTGCAACGCAGTGGACAATAAATAGACGAGACATTGAAAGAGTAATGCCCATTTTTCACGCGTACAGTGCTCACTTGCATTGTTTCAAGCTCTATCATAATCTCGTCAGAGTGTTCGATGCAATCTTTTATGATTAAAGACGATCCGCCTCTGGCTCTTTCCGACGGGTGATAAGCGTGATAGGTACTGTATCCAGTAATGTTTACACTCGATAGTTTCGTCAGGTGAGTTTCACAGATCAAACATATGTCAATGTCCTTTTCCCGTAGAAATATTTCTAGCTCTTCTAGTCTTTGTATGAGACCGTTGGCGTTCCATGCAACAATTTTAAGAAGTTTCGTCATGTTCGTTTTGAAATGCTCCTATTGTTAAGCTTATATTCAAGCTTCTCCAACCTTTCGACAATTAGCATGTTTGTTTTTGTTTGCTCCTCAAGCCTCGCAAGAATAATGGAAAAGACGTGAGATACGGGGTTTTCCGAATTATCAGTGTTCGTTTTTGTTGATGTTGATGCTTGAGCACTCGTCTGCATGTCAGAATCTGATGGCTTTTCTTTAGGCGCTTTTACCTTAACCCGGTGTGGAATTTGATCGGTGTTTGATGTCGCAGCTTGAGCGTACGTAAGCGCGCCAGGGTCGGCTCGGTTGTCTCTAGTCACCTTTCTTGCAGCAGTTTTCGACTTTTCCTTATTTACCGGTTTTGAGGGTTGGTTTTCCGGCTTCATAAGTCGATCTCTTCTTTTTTGTAATTCTTTGGCTACTTCACAGCCTCTGTAATTAGCCGGATGCTTACCATTGCAGTTAATACACGCTGCAGGGGTTTTTTTGTTTACACCACACTCTTGACTAAGATGTTTACCGGCGCATTTGACACATCGCGGTTCTTTTCGGCAATATGTTTGCGTATGGTTGAATCCTTGGCATCGTTTGCACTGAGGTATCAACCTTGTACTCTTGCGCATGGGTTCGATTTTGACTACGACATTCAGAATTGTTCTTATTTCGTATATCATACGCATAAATAGATGAGATGGATAGAAACAAAATGACAGTTTGAATTTTCACCACAATGTTCACATTGCACGAGTACACATTTAAAAATGTCTTCAACCATTTACAAACTCTGGTTGAATTTCATCAATCACAGTCTGCTATCTCTATGCGTCAAAATAAGTGGAAATTTGTGCTCATTTAATATGTTGTTCAATCATTTTGAAGAATGAATTGATTTCCTATACAGTGCTTAATAACTAAATGGTGTCCCAAAATTCACGCAAGATTTGAATTTTGTGCCATTTGTGCGGTAGTGTTGCTAACGAAAAAAAACAAAAAAAAAAAAAAAACAGCGTGACAGCTAACAGTTCAAGGTTATTAAAAATGGAGTGCTACACGAAAGAACAACGCGTTTTCATTGTTAAGCAATATTTTAAAAATATTGCAGATTTGGCAGCTATAGTTCGCAATTTTCGTACAAAATATGGTCGGAATAGTTATTTAACTTCATCAACTGTGAAAAGATTAATTCAAAAAATTCAGGAAGACTAAATCAATTAGTGATCTTAGACACTTTGGCCCTCCTTTAACAATTCGTTCAACACAAAACATCGAAGCAGTTCGTGAGAATGTTGTTGAGAGACCAGGAATATCAATTCGGTACCGTGGTCAAGAATTGGACATTTCGAGAAACTCTCTTCATGCATACAAAGTGCAATTGACTCAAGAACTGAAGCCTACTGACCACGCACAGTGAAGAGAGTTCGTTGAATGGATTATGGAACAACAAGTATATGCTGATTTTTCAAACAAAATCATCTTCAGCGATGAGGCTAATTTTCATCTTGATGGCTTTGTTAATCGTCAAAATTGTCGAATTTGGGGTTCAGTAAATACACGAGTGATTGTTAGGAAACAAACGCATCCACAACGTGTCACTGTTTGGTGCGGATTTTGGGCTGGAGGCATCATCGGACCATTCTTCTTCGGCATCGGACCATGCGGCTGGTCAGGCAATAACAGTTAATGGTGCTCGCTATCACGACGTGATAATCCAGTTTTTTGTGCCTAAATTGCAAGATATGGGTGTGGACGACATGTGGTTTCAACAAGACGATGCCGCGTGCCATATAGCCCGAAAAACAATACAATTACTGCATGAGTCATTTTCTGGTTCTGTACTTTCCCGTTTTGGTGATCAGAATTGGCCGCCCAGATCATGCGATTTAACGCCGTTGGATTTGTTTGAGGTCTAATGTTTATACCAAGAAGCTCACGACCACCCACGCCTTGAAGGAGGAAATTGAGCACTGTATCAAGAAAATTCAGCCACATGTGTGCAAAACAGTCATGTCAGCAAAGCCGTGGAGGCCATTTATTCTATACATAACCCTATACTGTATACATTATGAATCAATAAAACATTTACAATTTTTAATTAAAAACCTGTAGTTTCTATCAAAATTACTTCTTGCGTGAATTTTGGGACACCCTTTACAACTATGCCCGGTTCGTAACTTGAAGTGAATTTATAACCGTAGCGAACTTTTCTGTTTCATAGTAGTACGTAGGCAAGAAATTATTAGTGACAGGCTTGTAACTACAAGTGAAATATCTACAAGAGCAGAAACACCTATAAAAGCAGGTTCCAATTAAACAAATTATTAGATCGCTCAATTGAGAGGTTTATGTCAGCGGACTTGTGGTTCTAAGTCTTTGCTTGCAATCTTATTAATTGGCTTATTTGCAAGGATAACATTATACGTATATCTTGAAGGTCGCATTCGGGAACTTTTTTTTATATATAGTAAGGTTTAAAAAAAAACATATTGATGCGGTTCTCAAATTAATAAGTGTTCTTTCGTTATGACTACGAGCTACAACAATAAAAAAAAATATTAATCACTCCGTTCATTTTGCAAAGTCTGAACAGCAACAAATAGTGTATGAGTGAAAATCAGTGATATTTTTGATAAACTGGTTTTATTTTCTGTTTTTTTTAAGTTATATCGACATTGATTTCTATGTTAAATAGTCGAGCCACTAGCTCTTCGCTTACCCTGTTGGGGGATGAGCACTAACAGAAAATCGTACTCCGGTGACATTGGATTTGAATTCAACATCTTCAATGATTTGAATGCTTTTGTGAGACCTTTAAGCTCCGACGAGATCGGATCAACGTCATATTTGCATTACATTCTGATCGATATGCGAATGAGATTTTTTTAGATGGCAAATCATCGGTAAGGTGACTTCTGCGCACAAAAAGCGAAAGCTTTTTTCTAGAAAAAGGAGTTTATTTTATTTTTCATAATTTGCGCGCGTAAACTATTACAGGGCATGGGAATTGTGTAGATAGACAGAGAGAGAGAGAAAGAAAGTAAGATTTGGCGTAATGGTTTGAAACTCGGGTGGCATTATGTTTCTGTAAACTCCAAGGATAGCGTCCAGATAACTGGGGAGTATATTTGTTTTGCTTTTATTGTCGTTGCTCATGATTCACAGTATTTTTGTCCTACCTCCTGATGTCATCATCACGATCAAGTTGCATTTTCAGCTATATGACCACCCTACTGCCAGTGTTATAGCTTCGCAGTAGAGTTAACTTAGCTTTCGCAATTGATCGACTTTTTTTATTTATTTCACGCGAAACAAATAGATGATTCTTGAAATCGGGGTTTTGAACCGTGAACCAACAGCGTGACAAGCAATGATGTTACCACTATACCACGGCCACCCTTTGCTTAGCTAAAACGTGTTTTCGAGTGACAGCATTTTGGATTCAGTGTACATACCATTGTATGCACACTGCTAGAAATTTAAGAAGCAGTGATAACATTAACGTCTGTACGCAAACAGTGAGAAATGTGTTAAAAAGAAATGAGTCCAATGGGTAAGAAGCCTCTTATCGGGAAGCATAACCAGAAAGCCAGATTAGAGTATGCTATTGATAACTTAGATAGGGACAATTTGTTTTGGGATCAGGTAATATTTAGTGACGAAAACAAATTTGGATTAGATGGCCGTCGTATGGTCTGGAGAAAACCTAGTACCGAAGAATTTAACTCCAACTGTCAAACACGGAGTCGGAAATGTTATGGTATGGGGATGTATGGGTTCCTATGACACATTGTATAACTTTGCTTATTTAAATATCCTAAAGAAAAACCTACCATCCAGTGCAAATGAATTGGGTCCGGGCAACAACTTTGCTTTCCAGCAAGACAATGACCCAAAACATACCTCGAGATTGGTAACACAATGCTTACTCTATATGTTCCAACACAAATGAAACATCCAGTACAGTCACCTGACCTAAACCCCATTGTTTTGGTAACTATCTCTTTGATATAAATGAAGTATTTAAAGAAAATGAATTACTGTACGAAGATTTTTGTTCATGTTTTTTTTTCTACAATTCAATTTAATCATCTTTGTTTTTAGTTGTTTTTAATAAAATATCATTATTTTCGTTCTGTACCTCTTTCTTGAAGTGTGTTCACTTAATTTAAGGTAGATATCTTTTCTTTCAAAGCTGTAACTTAGTGTATTTTTGTGAGAGAATTATAAAGTGACGTCTCTTCGAAGACTCAGTGTATCTATTTCTGAACATTTTTTTTATTTAATCTTACAGCTTAAATAAAAAAAAAAACATAAACTTTCGATCCCATTTGAATTCAATACATCAAGCCTCAATGAAAATGAAATTGATAGGCGTGTTTTATTGAGGAATGTATATACAGCCACAAAAAAAAAATTCTAGTAGTCTCCAGCCATATTGTGGCTTGCGTTTTGAGCTGTCAAAAATAGTTCGATTTGCAGTAGTAAAATTCAATTTCTAACAATTTAAGATCTACGTGATCCATAATGCGAACGTATTCGAACACGTAAGAGTACGAGTAGTTGCCAGTCAGTTATTTTATCTGCTTTCCTGTGGCTTGATTTTGCACGATTTTCTCGACACTATTAAGTGCACGTTTCAAATTTTATTTAACTCATTCATTACCAAATCAAATTCGGAACATTCCCTCTAGAGAAGTCGGAAAAACAGTACTTACAGCGTTACAACTTGGTGGTATGTCTATGGGCCGTTAACCGTTTCATCCCGCCCACTTAAGAAAGTCTGTACCCCCCACTTTTTTCTAATCCCTTCCTGTAAGTAAATTCTCCTCCAAACCTTCTTCTTTCACCCACTACCTTCCCTCCAGCAGCATCAACCTCGAACCACTAACAAATTGGCAATTTAAAACGAGACTATTCCTTAACACCTAAGCGCCCTTTTTAAATATTCTAACTTTATTCTCTCATATTCACAACCCTTCGAGCTCCAAATAGCTACCATACCCATTGATAACAATTCTCACTGTCTAACGAAACACCCAGACCCTCCGGAATGTCTCAACAATAATAAATCCGCTGATAGTTTTAAGCCTACCGCACCCAAATTTCTCAAATTCACGCCATCCTATATCCTTAACAAATCTAACGTCGAGCGCGTGTCCTTTGACCAATAACACGTGCAACCCAAACTCTTCGGCCAATCTTTCTTTTTTCAATTTATTCACGTCAAAAGAAAATCTGCTAGCTATCCATCTACTCTCACCTTCTAGAATTCTTCCTTGGCTGACCCTAAAAAATAAATTCGTTTTAGATCTTCAGTATCTGACCCTATCATAGCAACCTCGGGGGTTACTCAAGGCAAACATCTTGCCGATGATATGAAAATCTTTAGACGTACACTGCATGCCAAAAGTTTGAGGTCGCCCTCAGTGCTTGAAAGAAAAACAAAATCTAACATCGAAAAAAGATCTTCAGTAGAATAATAATCATGTGCAATGAACGGGGAACATACATATATGAAACCAAAATAAGAAGAAAAATATTTTCATTTTGTTCTTAACATAAACGAATTTCTTAAAAAGAAAAAATTACTTAAACCGATTTTTCGTCGAAAAACCCACCTTTACATCCCGGCCCTTGCTATCTAGTTTCTCCCACAACAGCTCTATAGGGTTTAAATCTTGTGATTGCGGCGGTCATATCATAATTTGTAAGATTTCTTCATCTTCCCTCTGTTTCAGGTAGTCTTGACAAAGTCTTGACGTATGTTTAGGGTCGTTGTCCTGTTGAAATACGAAACCTTCACCAATTAATCTTAGTCCAGAGGTCACAGCTTTTTCTTTCAATATTGTTTTGAATGCCTCCTTATTCATTTTTCCAATCACTCGAGCCAGATTTCCCACTCCGCTTTGAGAGAAACATGTTCAGACCATAACAGAATCGCCTCCATGCTTGACGAGAAAGATGCTACCAGACTGACTATGTGGTTCCTACATAGTCAGTCTGGTAGCATCTTTCGTTCAGTGCTGCGTCGAACGAAAACTCTCCGTTTTATGTCAAATACCTCGAACTAGGATCCATCGCTCCATAAAACTCTGTTGAAATCTTCTTCCGTCCAGTCTTTATGCTTTTTGGCCCATTCTAACCTTTTCTGTTTGTTTTGTGGTCGCAGCAGGGGTTTTCGAACAGCAACTCGCACAAATAATCCAGCATGTATTAATCTTCGGTTTATTCCGTGTTTCATTTATTTTGACGCGTATTTCGGGTGCTGTTCAATGGTACGTTGAACGCAGCACCTTGATACCTTCAACTGTGAAGCAACTTCTCGCTGCGATTTTCCTTCTTTAAGAAGGGTGATGATTGCAGATCGTTTCTCGATTGTGGTTTCCACGACTTTTCCCATTTTTAACGAGTTGTCTACTCAAGACGTGAAGAATCTCAAATAAATTCTTATGACTTCAAAGTGTGGCTTTTATGACCCTAGCAATCCAGGTGGACAAATTCTGGGGTTTGAGGACCCCTTTGATGTAAGGAGTCATAAACAAGTGCTGAATCAACAACCAAGTCATAAAATTTAGTAATTAAGACATAAACACTTCTCAAAAGCAGTTTTTCGCACATTTGTAAACAAAACACTCACTGTTAAAACACGTGGCTGTAAAATCCGACTTTTATTATCTGAATGTGTTGTGTATTGTTCAGGTGAAAATTTAGATAAAAAAAACCCAATGTAATTCATAAAATTCAATCTTCATGCATGAATGAAGTCAGGTGTCTAGGTAGGCCTCAAACTTTTGGCCTGCGGTGTACTCGTATGTCTAACTTAAGAACCCTTAACGGATTTTGATGAAATTTGTTTGTGTTTGGAATGGTGTGCAGATAGTTCCGTATGAAAATAAATAAAAATGGATGGACTGGGGATTAGATACGTATGAGGGGCTGTGTTTTAAAGATCTTTACTAAACGGGTCTGAATCAAATTTGGTTTCTGTAAATGAGGTTCCAAACACGAGAACGATCCTTTTTAAGTCGTTTTTTATTTTTAATTAAAAGAATAGCAAACTTAGTCAACTTCAAGGTGAAGAAAACCAAATTGACCGCCTTTTCCAGAAATAACTTGCCTACTGTACCTCAGCTTCAAATCAAAGACCAAATAATTCATCTCAAGAAAACCATGCATATTTTTGATCCCATAGTCAACTCTGGTGTAACATGGGACGGCCACATTTCCAACATTGCAAAATTGACATCCATGAAGTTGAGCTCCCTATTTAGAGCAAAAAGCTCCTCCAGCTCCTTTTCCTTTACAAAACACAAGTTAGACCAGGAGTTGAGTGTTGTTCCCACGTTTGGAGTTCCTCCCAAAACATTTCCTTCATCTGCTCGACAACATACAGAAACAAGCTGTGCGTTTAATAGAAGATCCCGAACTAACCCCCACCCGTTAGGTTAGTTCATCGAAGACTAGTAGCAGACCTATGCCTATACTATAGATACTATCATAGCAGATGTTCTGAAGACCTAAATGGAATTTCCCTAGATATGCGACATTTGAGCGTTCACCTATCACCTCTTTGTCTACCTAGCAACCACGCGTACATCCCTTTATCAAAACTCCTGCTTCAGGACAAGTAACCTTTGGAATTCACTCCCAGAAGTTGTATTTCCAGAAGCCTATAATCTCCAACAATTCAAGAGCATAACCAACAGGTATCTACAAGCATATCGTGGCGCTGGCTCAGCGTTATATGTATGTAGATTCGCTTTTCCTGAAAGAAAATTATAAAAAAAAATAATAATTATGTTTGGAACGAGCTTATATCGTTTTTTCTGTTATTTTATTTTTAACAGTTTACAAAATAGTTTTCTTTTGTTTTCTTAATAACAATAACGATAACACCTCCGTGGACGAGATAGCTAGTTAGCTTCGCCAACAACCCGAACACATTTTTTGATCTGCTGATCTGCGATCAAGCTCCGTCGGGGAAAAGAAATATATTTTCACATTTGTTTTTTTTTGTTTAACAATTATTATACATATTGACAAATTAACCGTACAAGCTCTTTCAATTAAGTTTTTGGTCGAATGATAGAAAGAAATATTTGTTCAAGAATTGTTCAAAGAAAAGAAAGGTACACCGGCAGGAACAGAACTTGCGATAGACTTGGTTTTAGCCACCAATGCTCTACCAACTGAACTATCCATATACGCCTTCTTGTATTTAACAAATATATAAAAACAAACCAACGGCTACAACAATACTAATGAGTTCTAACGACATTCGAATATTCAACCTAGCGACATTTTATTCAACCTCAGCGGAAACGCTGAAACGAAGTTGTATGAAACATGCGAATTACGACGCATAGTTTTGCAAATGTATGAATGCAATAGACAAAACATCCTGTATATTTGCGTGTATATATTTATTTAGTCTATTGTATATCTTTGTATCAAAACAGCGATATTTATTCACGGCACGCATTTTCACTGTGCTTTAAATTCTGGCAACTTTTAAGCCATATAATTTGATATACTTTTGCTATATTTTTTACAGTTATAAGGACATAAAAAAAAGATATTGAAACATATGCTTAAAACAAGAAACTCCCGCAATTGTTTTAAAAATAAATTACATATATCCGCAGCTAGTTTGTTCGCAATTGGTAATCGCCGTTCTGAGTTATGTAGCGCACCCAGGGTAAAGCTTGATAACCGCTCTTCTCAATAATTTTCAAATAGCGAACCTGAAAAAAAGAACAAACAATTAAATACAGTGGAGACTCGATTAGCCGAGACGCTCTGAACCGAACTCATCGCGGATAATCGAAAATCCAGGTTAAGAAAATTAATACGTTTTTTTTTTTTATTAAAAAACAAGAATTTTTAACGAAATTTAACATAAAATTATTTATATTTTATACGTATTAAAAATTAAAAAAATATATACAACACAATTTTTGTGTTTATCACGGATAATATAGAGAAAGTTCGGTTAATAGAGAAGTCTGAGTGCTGCCATTGTTCATTCGCCACCATTTATTTTTCAATAGCCTGACACAGTCTTGAAAATCTTTATAGACCTGAGCTCCGACTAAGTAAAAGTAGCCGATATAAGGTGTACACCAACTTCGCGAACTTCTACAAGCTTTAGTTTTTGGCGATCATGCAGTATGTAGCCAGTTTTCGTAGCTAGACATCAACTTAAATTAAGACCATCTTTAAGCTCTCAAACCCTTCTCGGTGGCAGAACCCGTATCCATAACCCCCGTGTCATGCTCCAATCTGGGCATACAGATTTCCGAAGATGAATTTGCTTGGAGAGCAACGGAGGGTGTAGAACAGCTCTTTTCAAAAGTCCTCTTTACTTGCGTCATCGCACCCGGTATGATGTTAACAATTTCCATACCACTTAGAGCCAACTTAACGCTTATAACCAGAAGAAAGAAAATTTTTGTAAATTTAGCTTTTCGAATTGTTGGTCTCCGATTTCAAAATGTTCAATTGATCCTTTCATTTCAGGTAAAAAGACTTTTTGTTTCGTCTTTGTCTGTCCCTTTCGTCATTCTTATGCTCCTTATTGAAGAACAACCTATCACGTTTCAATAGAAATTGGTTTCTAGGCCCGGTCTAGTGTGTAGATTGTCCCACCCAAAAACCATTAAAGATCATAGATCATCATAGGGAGTTGAGTGCTAAAACTCATTACATATATTTATATGGCATTTGGTTTGTTAGCTTGGTTTGAAAATCATCAAAGGAATTTCTGGTCCCTTTCGTCCTTTTCATACTCCTCATTCAAAAACGACCAATCACATTTCAATGGAATTTGGTTTCTATGCCCGATCTAGTAGGTAAATCGTCAAGATGTAGGGAGTTGAGTGCTAAAACTCATTAAATTTATATGACATTTGGTTTGTTAGCTTGGTTTGAAAATCACCAAAGACAGATTTGTGGTAAAATACGAGGGTGGGTCAATAAGTCCCTGAAAATTAACACAAATTGTGTCGTCACCTTAAATTTAATTTTTTGTTTGTCAAGAATCATCTTTTAAAAGAACGCACCCAAATTTTCAGACAGATCTGTCAAATAGTTTTGTTGTGGCAACCATTGTATATAGACGCCTACTAGCATTTTCGTTATTTTTTGCGAGAAAAAACTATCACGCATTCGTTTCACAACTTCAAAGGTGTGTTTGGCGATGTTCCAGAAAAATTCGGCTGAGTTTTTGCGCCGTTTCGTAACCGTGGATGAAACCTGGATTCACCACAACACACCAGAACCAAGGAACAGTCAAAACAATGGACTTCTCCTGGTGAATCGAAGCCGAAGAATGCCAAGGCGGGTTTGTCAGCAAACAAGGTCATAGCGACAGTTTTTTGGGATGCGCGCGATGTTATTCACATCGATTACCTTGAAAAGAGCAAAACGATCACCGGCGCATATTACGCAGAGCTGCTGGATCGATTCCAAGCCGATTTGAAGCAAAAACGCATTTGGGGAAGAAAAAAGTTCTTTTTCACCAGGACAACGCACCGGCGCACAAGTCCGCAGTCGCAATAGCAAAATTGCATGAGTTAGGCTACGAACTCCTCCCTCATCCAGCATATTCCCCAGATTTAGCCCCCTGCGACTATTTTTTGTTTCCAAACACGAAGAAATGGCTCGGAGGTAAGAGATTTGGGTCGAATGAAGAGGTCATCGCTGAAACAAACGCTTATTTTGAGGGGCTCGAGAAATCGTATTATTTGGAGGGCATCAACAAATTGGAGAAACGTTGAATGAAGTGTATAGAGCTATAAGGAGACTATGTTGAAAAATAAAATGTTTTTATAAAGAGTGTTCCTTATTTCATTTTTCAGGGACTTATTAACCCACCCTCGTATGCGGGGTGAGGCTTTAAAATTATCTCAAAAATAGTCTCCGTCGCACGAGTAACTTACGTACGTCAGAACCATATATATAACATATATGTATAAACGCCTAGTTCAAGAAATGATGAACGAATTTTGATGAAATTTTGTTCTACGAGTAAGTGTAGTGTCAAGATGGAGTGGAAATACAATGTACAGATGGGTTTCCAAAAATAAGCAAGAGGAAACCAAAACAATCTGTTCCTAGTAGGGACAAAAATACTTCCATTACATTTGTTTCACCTATTGCGCGGCCAAGTGCTAGGCGTACCCAAAAATGTACATAATATTTTTTGCCAGTTTTAGCTTACAGTTGTTAGTTTATAACAATATTTAGAATTTGTTTACGCTTTCACTGCGAGGTACGCCTACGATGAAAAAAAAATTTTAGTTTTCAGATTCTTAACCGATCAAAAAATTAAATTTTTTCAAAGCCTATAATGAATTATTTTTGGTAAGTGAACGCTAAAATCCAAAACCAATGCTGAAAGTGTGTTTTGAGGACTTTGTTTTATAGCAATAAATGTGCATAACAGTATTTTTGTCTCTACTATGTATTATTATTCATACCTGAATTCCAGATGTTGTGAAATAGGGTATTTCAAATTTTACTTGGATCGGTGGTTTTCCTTCACTGTCTTCGCATTCCACACTTGGTAGCCCGAAATGAGCACGCATTAAATACTCCTTGCCTCCCTGAAAATGATACAGCATTATCCTACCTGGGTATCACATCATACAAAATACTATTTACTGATTTCACTTACCGGAAATGATTTAATTGTCCATGTGATAGCATTCTGCTCCGGAGCATATTTAACACTGCCAATAGATGTTTTAAACTTTGGGGAATCTGCATCGCCTGGCACAGGGATGACAATCTCTACATTGTTCGCAGTAGAACGACGCTTGAACTGCGATTTGGCTTTAATCATATACTCTACACGGCTATGCACATGACGTTCAATTACTGATTCGATCCATATCAATGGCTTTACCTACAACAAACATACATATATTAAAATAATCAGCAAGGTATTTAAATTCTACTTTACGTGGGTATTTAACCGATAGGACATTAACTCAAACTCGCCATCAGGAGGAATAAATGAGATAGTACGATCATTTTCAAATCGTGACAATCTTACACATTGGTGGAATTTTACATCCTCCAATTCTACTGATTTTGATTTTCCACGTCCAGTACTTTCAAAAAGCACTTTGTCATTTAACCCCAGACGAAGTTCTGGCATTCCAGAAAGATAAACCCTCATTTTGATAGCACCGACTATCTCACTACGCAAAACGTTACCATTCGCATTTGCCAACAAGTTTACAGATTCGATGACATCCAGGAAAACCTCATTCTTGCGATATTTGATACCTTCTGAACGCCAGGATACAGCATTTGTCACTGCCATTGGTATCCGTGGCTGAATTTCTAATTTATGACCCTCCTGTGTGATATATTCTTGCAGAATTTTACTATCTGTTGTTTGAGGATATCCGAAATCTATCAACTCATCCAGGAGCTCATAAATAACCACGAAATTGTCTCGAATACTTTCCTCTTCTAACTCTTTGAAGTACTCAACAAATACGTGTGCAATTTTATGCAAGAATACAAATATTAAAGCGATATTTGCGTTCTTCCTAGTCGTAGACACAATGTACAAATTATTGGTTTTAATATATGCAAAGGTGCACTCGGCCATCTGCAGTATGGGCGTGACCAATCCTTCTTCTTCGCGTTCCATTAGCAGTGGCATGAATTTATCAATCACAGTCATATCAATATCTCCCCGATAATTCCGAGAAATAAGTACCTGTAATTAATCAATAAAAATGTAAGTGAAAAATTGGTTTCCTCCACTAGTTTTGTTAGATATTGTTTACCTTTCCCTTTACATCGAGAACGTAAATAGCCGATGAGGACATCTTAAATATTTTTTTCTTTTTTAAGTATTTCTTGACATGTATTCAAAGTACTAGGCAATTCTATTTAGAATTCCTAAATTTAATGGAATCAGGCACGTCAAACACTTTCGGAATGTTGCACTTATTTGTTTATCAGTATATTAATTATTTTCACCTATTTTAGAAACTTCAGAATTTTCTGCTACGTAACTAACATACTGAGTGTGCTAAAAAAGGACGGCTATATGTCGTGGTAAGATAAATATTCAGGGTTGAAAGAGTAGATACAATCGTACATTTTCGATCCCAAGTACTTTAATTTTCATTACGTTCACATGTTACGTTTGTAGGGGCGGGTTTCCAATATGGGAAATTCGCTAAAAATTTGTATTTTTTTTTAATTAGTCTAAAATGGTCTAAAAAGCATAAAAACAATTTTTTCAGAAGAAATTAATAATACTATAAAAAAAATGTTTACCTTGAACTATTACTATTCTCAGAAAAATGCTTGGTATGCATATTAAAATTTCATATAAATCGGAAAATATTTCCATTTCTAAATAAAAACCATTAAAACTTATAATTTTTTTAATTTGAACACCCTGTCAAGAAATAAAATTATGTCCATTTATGTTAAATTGGATACACTTAGCACTACAAGTCGACTAAACACCCTTTTGTTGAGTTAATAAGGAAGAAAACATGCGTTTTACTAGTCAAAACCGAAAACTTTAAAATTTTTTTAAAAATACAACAAGAAATTTCCTCCCCAAAATTTTTACATAGTATATCTTAGAATAAGCCATTATAAGTAAAAAAAATAATTTTAAGTGAAAAGTCGATTTCCTATATTGGAAACCTAAGCCCGTTTGTATACGAACCGAATTTATTTAAATGAATTATTATTATATGTATGTATAATTTCGATAAAAAAAATCGTTTACTTGCTTATTTTACAGACTTATGAAATTGGCAATTTGGGAAAGCAACCCAATGGGTAACACCGGTTTAACAACAGTAAGCGCTACCACTACCAAACTGATATTGAACTGAGAAGTACAAATGTGTATATTGCAATCTCACTCCATCTCATTATAAGATAGTGCGTGACAACACGAGAAATAGATTTAATTTCCCTTGCCTTTTATATGACGTGTCTAAAAAAAAAAACTGGTTTGACAACTGATGGACGAATATCAGTGTGGAACGGCCTAATGGTTACCTACTCTACTACCACTATCCGGGTGCACTGAAATTCAGTGACTGAATGCGTTTCAAATGCACAAGAGCATTACTTACTCGTATGTAGCTATTATGTCACGCAACGGACTTATACAAAGAGAATGAAATTACTCTCGTACGGAAAAAGTAGGAACTCAGCTAACGCAAGTTTTACATCTAAGGCTAGGCGCGCACATGCGATTTTCTGTCGGGATGATTAAAAAATCGTAGTCGCTCTAGGAAATGGCCATACCACAAGCGATTTTTTAATCGCAAAAAATAGAGCACACAGCTTCCAATACGATTGCACGCATTTGCAACTAAACAATCGCCGCGATTGAATTAAGCTCTAGGCAATTTTTTAGTCGCAAATTTAAATTTAAGACTGAAACACAGAGAGAAGCATACAACACCGCGCATTGGCGATTATTCAGTCGCGGTTCTTTAAGGTGTTTGGACGTAACATTTTTTACAAAGTTATTTGTGTGTTTATTTTGGCAAAAAAAAGTGACCGTAGTTATGTCTGACAATGAATCAATTTTGTCAAATGACCATCCGCCCAATGCCTATTGGATACGGAGGCACTGATAACAGAATAATTTAATAGTCTTTCACAAACTATGGGATGTACCCAATAATTTTTTTCTTCGATTTTTATTTGCTTTTAGACGGAGCATCAAAAATTTATTAAAATCCATTTTCAAACTTTTCAATTTGCTATTAAGTAATCACAAATACACGAGCATCCATGCCAACCATATGTTTCATTAAAACTTGCAACTGAAAAATCGCAAATAAATATGGGACTTGTTCCATTTTTATAATTTCTGCGATTATTTAGTCGCAAATGCGCGCATTCCTATTACAATCCATGTGTTTCATTTCTCGCGGCTAAATAGTAGCGCGATAGAAAATCGCCAGTGCGCGCACTATTCTATGTATATTATTGCGACTATGATGTTTTAATCGCCAGTGCGTGCTTACTCTTTTAAATTCATATGATTCATTTATTTTTGCGACTATCGCGTCGCTCAAAAAATGGAACAAATCGCGGCATAATAATCGCTTCGATTTTTAGATGTTCTGTGTGCGCATTCATATTGATAAGTGTGTGTTTCATTTTTTGCGACTAAGTAGCCGCGCGATTAAAATCGCATGTGCGTGCCTAGCCTTACAGAGATCGTGAAAATAGTAGCCAGGTCCATCTGAATTGAACTTTTTTTTTCATATGTTAATATGACTTTTCTCCAATGGCAATGAGGCTGCGAGCAAACTCTAAACGGTACATTTTGTGAGCTTCGGTTAAAATCTCTTCACATTTTTTTTTGTCGGTTTTAACTCCCTCCTTAGCTGCGATTTGACGAGCCGTTAGAGAAAAATTTTAAACTTCCCGCAATATCGCACATTTTTCTCTTGAAGTTAATGCTGATGTGGTCTTCGATTTTTAGATGTTCTGTGTGCGCATTCATATTGATAAGTGTGTGTTTCATTTTTTGCGACTAAGTAGCCGCGCGATTGAAATCGCATGTGCGTGCCTAGCCTTACAGAGATCGTGAAAATAGTAGCCAGGTCCATCTGAATTGAACTTTTTTTTTTCATATGTTAATATGACTTTTCTCCAATGGCAATGGGGCTGCGAGCAAACTCTAAACGGTACATTTTGTGAGCTTCGGTTAAACTCTCTTCACATTTTTTTTTGTCGGTTTTAACTCCCTCTTTAGCTGCGATTTAAGCTTCCCGCAATATCGCACATTTTTCTCTTGAAGTTAATGCTGATGTGGTCTTTCATGAGACTTTCTTTTGTCTTAATTCTCGGGATAGTTTATTAAATTTATCGCTACTGTTCGACTTCTCTTCACTAACTTTGATATTTTTGCAATACTCCAGCCTCCAAAATGATCATGTCCTACCTTTTTGTCCCACTCATGAGTAATCCTTAAGATTATTTTTTATTTCAGAGAATTTGCCGCGGAATAGCTCTTGAGGGGTAGAAAATTTTGGGTGATATTGTCGATTGAGATTGAGATGAGATTTTCAACAAACCCGCGATCCCCAACATAAAACACAGTTGAACTACCTATGCAATAAGCTCGAAAAACATCTAAAAAAAAAACGAGAGACTTCTGCTTATCTTGAAGGCTAACCGCCGAAAAAAACACAAATTACTTGCTCTGGAAAGCCATGCAAAGTGTCAAAAAACACCAATTGCAATCGCCACCGATCAGAAAAAACAATGGCGAATAGGAAACAGGAGACAAAGAAAAGACGGATCTATTTGTCGAGCACTTAGAAGAAACATTTAAGCCATTTGATGAACAAGCATTGATAGACGATCTTAGCGGTACGATCCTCAAGAAATTGCAAAAAAAAAACTCTAATTAAACTCCTTTATTTAATAAATGCTCCGCTTAGATTATTATAAGTGCCAAATAAATGGAAAGTCGTAGAGGTTATAATGGTTCCGAAACCGGGAAAATCTCCAGACGACAAAAAATCGTTCAGACCGATGTCCTACCAATAATATCAAAAGTATTTAGAAAACTCCTATTGAAACGCATTCAACCGATCATTGAAGAAAGACGCCGAATACCTGATCACCAATCAAGTATTCCACAATTGACAAGGTTTATAGAATAATCGATGCAATTGAAAAAAAAAACCCCAGGGGGGAAGACAAATTTGGCAAGATGACTTGAAGTATATATGGCGGTAAATTTATAGAATAATCGATGAAATTGAAGAAAAAAAAAAAAAAAAAAAAAAAAAAAAAAAAAAAAACCCTAGAGGGGAGGAAAAGACTTGCTGTGGCGTTTTTTGGACGTCTCTCAAGCCTTCGACAAATTTGGCACGATGGCTAGAACTATAAGCTAAGACGGGTTCTTCCGGAGCACCTACATAAGATCTTAGAATCTCACCTTAAAATCAGACTTTTCATAGTTAAACACGGAACCATCTTATTCTTGCTGTACACTCGGGATATATGTACCTCAAATTGAAGGCACCGTTGTAGCTACGTTCGCGGACGATATGGCTATTCCGCCAACGGAAAGTTCAATCGAATCAGCAACTAAAAAACTCCAAAGAGCTTAACGTTGACTTCACTTACAAGAAAATAATCAACCTACCCGTTTTTATAAACCTGGATAACAAGCTCCGTACTCGTGTTCATGGTCATTGCAACCATGCGATTCTTCAAACTTTAGACATGAAAAATCAATCAAAATCGATTTAGCGCAATAAGAAGGAGCAGCATGTAATGATGACATCAACAGGTGCTTTTGCTGAAATTTACCCTTTTTGTTTAAAACTCAAATTACTTGATAAGGTACATAACTTAGTTGTAGTAAACAAGAAGAAGGGAAGGATGTTTTTAGTCAGTAGAAACCTGACACTATTATGAGTACACGGTGTCTCATAGTGTCTGAAAATGTTCACTTACCCACGAACAAAAAAAAATGCATATATAATTTGAGAAAAATAGAATATGTATATTTCTTGAACCTTGACCTCTCAGCGTCATGAACAAAATAATCAAGGACATGAACCATTATGGATAATGTTTCTTGAACCTTGACCTCACAGAGTCGAGAAAAATTTATGGATAAAGGATAATGGACACGAACCATTATGGATAATGTTATATTAAAACATATTATGACTATTCTCAAAACGAAACCGTAATCATTTTCACGAACCACGAGCCAAGATATTACAACTATTCATCGCAAGATGTCTATAACAAAATTGACAGTTGATTTTTGAAATCAACGATTATCGAGTGCAAAAGAATAATTGGCGAATTCAAGCGTAAAGAGATCTAATCCGTTCCGACGGTTGAAGTTAAAATTTGACAGCCCATATTTGTATAATATATTCAGCCCTATCGTGAATAAAATCTCCCCCAGAAATTTTCCCACATACAAAAATAGGTATCGCAATCATTCTTCGAAAAAATTCCCTCGGAAAACCTACAATCACAAACGCATTCCCACGGGTTGTTTCCCGATATCTTGCCAAGGGAATAACGAAAATAAAGAGAAATTATTTTCATGTGTGCTACATTTGTCTAAAAGTTTACTTTACTATACTTTACTTAACTAATTTAATTCAGTAAAGAAGCGATCGAAATCTACTTACCTTCGGAAATGAAATGCCTTAGGAAACTTGCAAGCAACCCTAAATTGCAAAATATAGCGAAGCTATTGTATATACGTAGATATGTTGTACAAAATTAGACACATAATATAACCCAAGCCATAGAAATTCAATCGCCGAATTTCCATATCAGTGATCAAGCAATACGTGACCGAAAAATGTGTGTTTGGCATTACCGCCATATTCTGTATCGTAATTTGACATTCCTCTATCAGTGATCGAGTACTTTTTTCAGTGACATTCAATCGATAGGTATGTAGCTGTCATATGGAAGCATTTATGAGAATAACAGTGTTAGATTTTTTTTTTATTTTCATATATGATAGTTCTTTATTGATATTCTTATAATAATTTGTTTGAGGTGAAATTAATTAAATAAATAATAAAATTCATAGAGATTCAATGATTATTTTTTGCTCAACTCCATTTCATTAGAAATCACATCTGTCAGTTGACAAATATACTCTTTTTTATCTACACGTACTTACATACATACATGTTGTTTTGAGGAGAATCTCTTTTGATTCCCCTATGGACTAACAGAAAGGTTCGTCAAGGCAGTATCACCCTGGCGATTTGTTGATGTTGAAGCGGCACTTGTTACCACTTCAACCTTTGGTTCCTAGTTTGCTCCTTACCTCGGGCAAAAACAAAGTAACTTTATTCAGTGCACTTACAAACTATTTATACATGACTTACAGTTGATTTCATCAAATGTTCTCATGGATAATTCTGACGAGTTGGCATTATCATAGTGCGCCTGGACGCAATATGTCACGACCTGAAGTTTAGTGCAAAAAAAGGAAAATTGTATACTGAGCGTGAGAACATTTGATATGAACATTTCTAAGGTGAATCGACTACGTGTATTACGATATCTTATGTTCTATATGGGAGCGTGTAGGATGAGGTGAATGGACAGTGTGTATTATGAGAATGCTTATGTTAGGCTAGGTTAGGGATTAGTGGAACAGCTGCAGGTGTAATCTGATTCCTGACACATGTAATTCCTTAATAATATGATTTCACTATTTTTTTTTACGTACGCGTTTTTGGGGTGATGCAATGCGCTCGAACGATCATTTTATATAGGATGTCGCTCACTCACTCGATTACTGTTACAGTAATTCGGTCTCAGTTATCAGCACATCAGCATTGCGATTACTCAAAAGTGCAAACACTATTAAGACAAGTGGTGTCTACTTGTCTTAATATTTTTTTTATCGGAAGAATTGCGATGCGACCACAAACGACGCGGAATAGGTAAAGTTAAAATTTGTTCTTCATTTTTCCATGAAAAATACGAGTATCTATCAAAATATTCGAAAACGGAATAAAAGGATTCGAAGCGCAATTATTCCGGGGGAGATCACGATCGTAAAATTGAATTCCAGGAGAATAAATGTTCCCTCGGAATTCTTGATAGGATCGCAAGGGATCGGACCGAAAGGTCGACTTTTGTCGGATAGGTCGGAAGACATCATGTATAATTTTGCTATTGATGTGTGAGCATCTTTATGTGCGATAAAGCAAAACCGGGGAATCGAGTGTGATGATTTTTGTGACATGTGTCATTAATCGGTGTATACATAACAACGCATGTTAGTTACTGCTATCATATGTAAAAAGTGTATTCATTGTTACTTTTGTTGTTCTCTGTAAGATATACTCGTAAGAAATAGAAAACGAAAACAGGGACCGAATTTTCGCATTAGTTATCGAGTAAGTGAGTGACATCAGTGATCGAATGATCATGTAACCATATTGGGATGATGGCATACGATACGTGTCTGATACACACTGAAAATCGTACCAAAATTATGTTAGTAACATTTTACTACAATGAAAACTAGGTGTGTTTATCAATTAAGAGATAAAGCTCGTGTGAAATTCTGCTGAGAAACACTTTTTTGATAAAATAAATTATTAGTCTTATTAAAAAATTAGCGTAATCATCACATTAAGGAATTACATACATATAAATACATGCAGATAAAAAAAAGTGTATTTGTCAACTGACAGATGTGATTTCGATGAAATGACGGTGAGTAAAAAAAGAAAAAACATTGCATTTCTACGCATTTTATTATTTATTTAATTAGTTTCACTTCAAACAAGTTATTGTAAGAATATTAATAAAGAATTACATATATGAAAAAAAAAATCTAACACTGTTTTTCGACAAACCTATCG
This sequence comes from Pocota personata, assembly GCA_963082735.1. Classification (NCBI taxonomy): domain Eukaryota; kingdom Metazoa; phylum Arthropoda; class Insecta; order Diptera; family Syrphidae; genus Pocota; species Pocota personata. Next base: position 2,684,041 of record OY720433.1, on the reverse strand, counting down.
GTTGAATGTGACTGAAAAAAGTACTCGATCGCTGACGGAGGAATGCTAAATTACGATACTCTGAAGCTCGATCATTTACGCGGTAATGCCGAGCACACATTTTACAGTGACGTAGTGATCCATCACTAATGCGGTAATTCGACACCAGTTTTTAACACTGATACTGGAGGAAGAGTGGTATCGCAAATTGTCTAACCTAAAATAGAGGAACAAGGGCGATGATTTACAATCTCACTCTTTCTCTGCAAACGCACAGAGGAGGTATGATGAGATGAACAACGGACTCTCTCTGTCGGCCTACAAACTTAAATAAAGTAATAACGCGTGTCAGTGTATAGGTGCTGGCAAAAAGTAAGCAGCTCTCATGAATTCCTCGGTCATTTGAAAAGTGAGCGTTTAAACGAAATTACGTTTACACGTATTCACAGGCAGGACAATTAAGAGCCCGGCACTCACCACATGTTAGCACAAAACAAGTACATCTTCGTTAAAATACGAGTATAAATGTGCAAACATATTCGAAAAAGGTTAAATTATTAATTTGTCATTTGTTTATTTATTTATTTTTTTTATTTTTTTGGGTCCATGAAAATTGTTGTGTAATGCTAATATTCTTAGTTTTTTGTTTTATAAATTTCCAAATTGTCCAATTATTTTTTCTCACAACCTTTTTTTTTCTTTTTTAATTTCAGTGGAAATTCAGTGGACATTTTCGCACGTTGATCAGATTTAAAACTTATACAACATCAACAAAGACACAATTTGAATTTTTGAAAGATGCGTTAAAATGCTTTTAACTTTTTCTAGTATATGTCCAAAATTTGAATGCCATGCCCTCACGTAGTAAGGTGCAGTATACAATATGGCGATGGCCAATTTACCGATGTCCGCTACTAAGTAAAGTAAAGTTATTCGACTTTTTAGCTTAAATCTGGGTATGCAGTCTTATTTCAAATTTTCCATACATTTTCGTTCAAATCGCTGGGCAGTTTTTGAGAAAATTTGAACAAAATTGGACTAAAGTAAAGTACTGCTAATTTTGAGGTATTCCGATTTCGTCTCTGGGCAATTGCCCAGATACCCCAAATATGAAGTTTGAAGTAAAACCGTTCAGCAGTTTAGGCTGTAGCCCGATACACAGACGGACAGAATTGTTTGACCCACTTTTTCAGTTTTTTTTAGATATTATAGAAATAAAATAAAAAAAAATTGTCCTGACAAGTTTTGACTTATCGGAGGATTATGCTTTAGTACCACAGAGTTCATACTTACAGGATACTGGACGATAGCTTCGCTACTACCCCATAAGTTGTATTGTATGTAGTATCGTGGTATGCGTTGGTGTGACATCCCAAACACACTATCTTAACTTCTCTTCTCAAATGGCGGGCAATACTCACCAGTTTTTTTTTTTTTTTAAGTCGAACCAATCAATAACTGAAGTAATAACTTTTTTGTATTTACATACATAAAGGGTGGTTAAGTTTTAAGGGCCGATGTTGATTTTGAATAAAACACAAATTATTTAGGAAATTACTGTCATTTCTTTTTATTATGATAATATTGGTATGGTTCAATTATGTATGGAATGTATGGTTTTATTTTGTTACAAGTAGGTGATTGTGCAAATCAAAACGACTACAAATATAGTCGCTTAGTAAATAATAATTATCAATTTTCTATTGTTCTTTTCTCTTCACATTTTCTTTTAATAATAATTTTTTTTTTTTCTGAATTTCTTGAGAATAGTTTTTTTTTTAATACTGATAAGTTGCATCATTAAAGAACTTTTCTAATCTATGCAACTAAAAACTAAATACCTACTTAATATGTATTTACATGTGTCTAAATTGTCGGTTATATATTTTATATGTACATATGTATGTACGAGTATATATTTAAGGTTTGATTCCTTATCCACTGTTGGCCGGCACAAAACTGTTCGTTAATAAACTTAGCCCCAGGCGCCTGCCTGACAGTTGTTGACATACCCTTAGCGGAGCGTCTAAACCACTCGGGAAAGTAGAATCTAATAAATTAAGCAAGCTTTTATTTTTTTTCTCCTTTTATCCTTGCTGCTTTTCGGGGTTGGTTATTCTCTGTCTAACACACGATCTCTTGAGCGCCATAACCCGGAAAATATCGGCTTATAGAGTATTTTTTCTGCAATCGAAATATGACTTATTTTTGCAGTATACGAGGGTGGGTCAATAAGTCCCTGAAAATGAACACAAATTGTGTCGTCACCTTAAATTTAATATTTTTTTGTCAAGAATTATCTTTCAAAAGAACGCACCCACATTTTCAGACAGATTTGTCAAATAGTTTTGTTGTGGCAGTCATTTTATATTAAAAAAAATGAAAAAAGTGAATTTCGAGTGCTCATTAAACACTATTTTTTGCGAGAAAAAACTATTACGCAAACCAAACAAAAGCTTGAAAAATATTATGGGGACTCTTCACCATCGATTGGAACCATTCGCCACTGGTTTACTCAATTTCGGTGCGGTCGTTCAAGCACAAGTGACGCCACCGAACGTTCTGGTCGCCCAAGTGAGGTCACCACATCAGAAATGGTCGACAAAATCCATGGTTTGATAATGGACGATCGGCGAGTGAAAGTGCGCGAGCTTGAAGAGGCCACAGGCTTATCACATGGCTCAGTGATTTCGATTTTACATATGATGGGTGCCGCGTTTGCTCACAATCGACAACAAACGCATTCGTTTTAGTTCCTTTTCACCAGGACAAAGCACCGGCGCAGAAGTCCGCATTCGCAATGGCAAAATTGCAAGAGTAAGGTAGGCTACGAACTCCTCCCTCATCCAGCATATTCCCCAGATTTAGCCCCCTGCGACTATTTCTTGTTTCCAAACACGAAGAAATGGCTCGAAGGTAAGAGATTTGGGTCGAATGAAGAGGTCATCGCTGAAACGAACCCTTATTTTGAGGGGCTCGAGAAATCGTATTATTTGGAGGGCATCAACAAATTGGAGAAACGTTGGATGAAGTGTATAGAGCTAAAAGGAGACTATGTTGAAAAATAAAATGTTTTTATACCGAAGAGTGTTCCTTATTTCATTTTTCAGGGACTTATTGACCCACCCTCGTACATATAGGTAAGCTCCTTTTGATTTTTATTTGCAAATTCAGTTGGCTCTTTGCGCGCGTGTGGGGATTGACCTAATGTAAATTCAGGTATAGAAATTAATTTGTTGTAAAAAAAAAAGTGTGTAAAAAAAGGGAGAAGTTTAAGATTTTGAAAAGTTTGAATATATTTGACTTGTGCCATTTTCATTACAACAAAAATGTCGTTATTGAGTGTAGATTCAGAGTGTTGCTTGACAGATTTCCTTCTGAAGGAAAGAAATTAGTTTAGTAGATTAACTTCCTTCAAAAACAAAAAGTTATCGAGCTAGGCCACTCCACGCCATCTATGAACGTAGATTATAGGCGTAACGATAGTTTTTGTAAACATTTCAATAAGCCTCTTTTTACGAAAAATATTCTTGGCTGACTAGTTGCACATTAACCCTGCAGTCGTCGCGCACCAAAAAGTCACACCAGTCGTCGCGCGGATTACATATGTAATCCATTTTAAAATTAAAGTAAAACCCGTATGCTTTAATTTTTTCAAATTTATTTTGCTGCAAAATGCAATTACATATTACTTAAAGATAAAAAAACATAAATTATTACTTCATAATACAAAAAAAAAAAAAAAAATTAATTAAAAAAATAAAAATTTCGGATTTCTTGTAGAAAAAAAGGAACTTTGGTGGATTACAATAGTAATCCGCGCGACGACTGCAGGGTTAAATAAAATGTTCTGTTTTCCATGTCTCAGATGGAGTCACATTTGGACTAATGTACAAGTGTATGAAATCCTGTTTTCTCGCGACTTTCAAACGATATTCAGAATGATTTAATACATTTATTGCTGCGGTGACATCAAATTAAATCGGAAATTAGTCAAGCTCGGTTTGTATCCATTATCATTGACGAAGCACCAAATGTGAGTCACAAAGAACAACTAAGTGCAGTTTTACGGTACACTCACAAGATGGAATAGAAGAGAGATTTCTGGGGTCTTTCGACGTTAGTTCAGTCGTAATGCAAGTGATTTGACAAATCATTTAATTAATATTTTTGAGGTAAATGGCTGCAAAGAAAAGTTAGTTGGGCAATCATATGACGGTGCCGCAGTGATGGCCGGTGAAGAGGGTGCTGTTCAAACAAAAGTCCGTGATTCTTGTCCAATGGCCAATTTCATCCCATGTCATGCTCGTTGTTCTAAATTTGGTATTATCCCGATCGTTAGAAAGCACGCCTGAGGTTAAAGTATTGGATTGGTTTTAACAATAGCATGGTTTTCTTTAATAAATTTACAAAACGCTCTAGTTTGTAAAAAAAAAAAAAAATAGCTGACCGAATCACATTCACGACATGTACAAACGCAATCGGTGAACATAATGAAGCCATTTCTTCTGATCGGAAAAGCGAAAAATTCAAAAGATTACATGATTTTTGAGGTAGAATTGATTGAAAAACTGAATTGAAGCAAAAACGACCCCATGTGCTGTTTCATCATGATAATGCACCGGCTCATTCGTCCGCAGTAGCAACAGCAAAATTAGCTAAACTGCGACATATGAACTGTTTCCTCCAGATTTGGCTCCGTGCGATTATTTCTTGTTTCCTAACATAAAGAAATGGCTCGGCGGAAAAAGATTCTCATCGAATGAAGAAATTATCGATGCAACAATGCCTATTTTGCAGAGTTTGAGAAATCATATTTTTTGGAAGGATTAAAAAAAAAGTTGGAATATCGTTGGGAAAAGTGTATCGCGCTGAAAGACTAGATTGAAAAATAAATTCAATTATAAGAAAAAAAAACAAGTATTTAATTTCAAAGTCATTAACTTATCGAACAGCCCTCGTATGCCAGGAGTATCGGAGACTCGCTGGCATTATCATTCGTGAATCATCAATGTTTTGTTTAATTGCATATTAGATATCATAGAAACCTTTACCCAATTGTTAAATGACCACAAACAATGTGACAATAACACACTGAATGTTTGCTACATAAATTGGAGGAAAAAGATTTTTGTTCCTTAATTAATACTCTTTGTGAAATTTTTGTAAAAACAGATTTTTTATTTAATTTAATTCATAATAAGCAGACGGATGTTGAAGTTGCTAAAATAAATCTCGAGAGCTTTGAATCTTGGATGTGTTCCGAGTTTTTAAATAAGTTTGAATCGATTTTGTATAGCATAATCAAATGTGCTGAGCCCCCACGGAAGCGCCAATTTCTTAATTCTAGTATTGACTTAACCCCTTCGCCCCTAAGTTTTTATTTAAAAATCAGAAAAAATTATAGCAGCTTTTGTGGAAATTCTTGAAGAATAATTGCAAAGAAAATGTTTGGTGTGTATTAAGATAACGTAGTCCTTTTCGTTATCCTGGGACATATAATCCCAATAATATTTTAACGTGGGACGTATATGTCCCAATAATGAAAATAAGACAAGGTTTTTTGTATGGGACGTATTGTCGCAGTAGGGGCGAAAGGGTTAAAGACTAACTATAGACGACTTTTTGTAGAAATTAAAGACAATGTTGTGACCCAGATTAAAGGTACAAATCAATTAATGACTTCATTTTCTTAGATCTATTAAATAAATCGAAATATCATAGTTTTGCTCAGTTGCGGTCTCAGGATTAATCCGACCAGAACTGAGCTGGTTCTTTTCACTACGAAATATAAAATTCCTTACTTCCTAACTATTTGGGATTCAAGTAAGACCGGAAGATCCACTGGAGAAAACGTCAACGAATATGTCAAAAAAGTAATGGTTGGCCTGTACTCATGTAAAATGGCGGTAGGCTCCACGTGGGGCCTACAATGAACTGGATACACACGTCAATAATAAGGCCGATTCCCTTGTACTGCATAATGGTTTGGTGGACTGCCTTGGAGGGGAGTTCCAACTTGAAATTAATGGAAAAACGTCAACGAGTGGAATGTTTCAGCATCACGGGTGCGCTGAGAACCTCTCCAACAGCGGCGCTTCAGACCATGCCTTTACCTCCTCCCGATAGACATCGTCGGTAAACAAATGCCTACCAGCTCAGCACTTCGACTGAGTAACTCTCGACAATGGAAAGAGCAAGACACTTGTCATTCCAATACACTTATGATGCATCGTGAACTTCAAACACACGATACTGGACATTCCACATCGGACGCAACGCGATGTCCTTTAAAACGGGATCGTTGTAAATTTGTACGGATGGGTCCAAAACCCAGGACGGAGTCTTCCGAAGAACTTAGGCATCCGCCTCTCTTTCAACCTTCGGAACCATTGCAGCGTCTTTCATGCCGAAGTATCTAGGAAGGCTCACTAGGTCATTACCTTTTCAATGATCTCAAAGATCTCAATACTGTCTCTACGGCTAACATAATTAGCTTCATCAGGAAAAGCAATTTGTAATTATTAAATTATTTAAATAAAAAACATCGGTATTTGTACATATGTATGTATATGTACATACACATTTACCTAAACGCAAGAACAGGAAAGCACAGCCTGCACGACAACGGTAGACGACTAATTGATTATTATGTACACAACCAGCTCTTAATCGGCAATTCTTTCTTCCCGCATAAAAAAGTACACAAAATAACCTTCAAAGTAGAAAGAAGAGAGGCAAATAGCATAATAGACTACTTCCCTTAACCACAGAACGCCAGAAGGAATATAACGGCTCACAATCGACAACAAACGCATTTGTTTCAAAAGTGTGTTTGGCGATGTTCCAGAAAAATTCGGCTGAGTTTTTGCGCCGTTTCGTAACCGTGGATGAAACCTGGATTCACCACAACACACCAGAAACCAAGGAACAGTCAAAACAATGGGCTTCTCCTGGTGAATCGAAGCCGAAGAATGCCAAGGCGGGTTTGTCAGCAAACAAGGTCATAGCGACAGTTTTTTGGGATGCGCGCGGTGTTATTCACATCGATTACCTTGAAAAGGGTAAAACGATCACCGGCGCATATTACGCAGAGCTGCTGGATCGATTCCAAGCCGATTTGAAGCAAAAACGGCCGCATTTGGCGAAGAAAAAGTTTTTTTCACCAGGACAACGCACCGGCGCAAAAGTCTGCAGTCGCAATGGCAAAAATGCATGAGTTAGGCTACGAACTCTTCCCTCATCCAACTATTTCTTGTTTCCAAACATGAAGAAATGGCTCGGAGGTAAGAGATTTGGGTCGAAACAAACGCTTATTTTGATGGGCTCGAGACATCGTATTATTTGGAGGGCATCCAATAATTGGAGAAACGTTGGATGAAGTGTGTAGAGCTAAAAGGAGACTATGTTGAAAACGAAAATGTTTTTATACCGAAAAGAGTGTTCCTTATTTCATTTTTCAGGGACTTATTAACCCAACCTCGTATATATCCAACAGCGGGTAAGTGGCGCGCTTTGCGCGATTAATTTATTAAGTTCCACTTTCCGAAGTGGTTTAGACGCTCACGCAAATTCGTCGCTCCGCTAAGGGTATGTCAACATCTGTCAGGCAGGCGCCTGGGGCTAAGTTTATTAGAGAACATTTTTGTGCCGGCCAACAGTGGATGAGGAATCAAACCTTAAATATACACTCGTATATCAAAATTCTCAGAAAAATGCTTGCTATCATATATTAAAATTTCATAGAAATCGGAAAATAAAACTTATAATTTTTTAATTTGAACACCCTGTAAAGAAATAAAATCATGTCCATTGCTAAATTGGATACACTTAGCACTACAAGTCGACTAAACACCCTTTTGTTGAGTTAATAAGGAAGAGAACATGCATTTTACTAGTCAAAACCGAAAACTTTAAAAAATTTTAAAAATACAACAAGAAATTTCCTCTCCAAAATTTTTACATAGTATATCTTAGAATAAGCCATTATAAGTAAAAAAAAAAAAATAATTTTAAGTGAAAAGTCAGTTTCCTATATTGGAAACCTCAGCCGAAATGTTAATACAATGCATAATTTGACCCAATTTATACAGCTACATTGCAGCGTTTTTAACCAATTTCAGGTAAAATGACTTAATTGCTACTCAGAACCTTGGAGAAAACAAAGGGGACGGGATTAGAGTGCTCTGAGTTGTTTCATATAAATAGTAACTTAGTAATATGTATATATAATAATTAATTTAAAAGTAATAATAATAATAATAACACTAATAATAAATAATAATAAAAACACTAATAATAATGTGGTGGCTTACTTAATCTATGTGCTGTGCTGTGAGGTACTTGTTGTGAATTGTGTACTGCTGCAGAGCGCTCATCTCGCGTGTCTCTTAGATGCTGGACCCTTTTAGTTTTCCTGAATGCATAAGCTTAGTAACTAGAACTTTTTTTTTCTGCCTTCATTGGACTCTCAATAATTGTAAAATCGTAAAATTTTTACATGTTTTGTCTCTATGTAACCCGGAGTCCAAGTTGCGCTTGCAGAAAAGTTTCTATCGAGAGACTTGCACACAAAACTATTGTTGAAACAAAACTTCTTAACCGCCGTTGAAAACGATGGCGATAGCATGGATATGGGTTGCTTTATGTAGTCGCTGCATTATCATACTCTCATAATCTACAGATGAGGCGGCAGCGGCGACGGTAACACCATTGGCATTTGCTGGTGTGTCTAATGACGGGGACAAGTCTGATTTGACTGTTACATCGGAAACAATTTTCGGTCGGTACATTCGGCACAGTAGTAGGTGATGTCCAAACTTTCCAGATTTACAGACTGTATGTAGATCCTTTTCTCAGCGAACTTTTCTTTCTCCTTCACTCGTCAATTCCTTGGGATTTCTTTCTTAAAAATTTTTCACCACTATATTCCACATCAGGATTGCGTAGGCTCTATTCAGAAAATGATGTTCGTCCTAAACGTAAGAACTTCCAATGTATTGTAGGTGTTCAATGAAATGCGCTCGCTACGATACTTTTTTTTATAATCTCTCAGGAAAGGCGAACCTATAACGCTGGGACAACACTCCGAGATGTCTGTAAGTTCTGCTCTTGAACAGCTCGAGATAAAAAGCTTCTGGAAATATATCTCCTGGGAATGAATACCAAAGTTTACTTATCCTGTTACAGAAGGAATCTCCATATAAAGATGTTAGCGCCGTTGCTAGGTAATGGTCACTGGCGGCTTGCCTAGTAGAACGCTCAAATATTGCACTTCTAGGTATCATTCCATTAAGGTATGTCGTAGTAGTACATATAGAACAGGCATAAGTCTGCTACCAGTCTTCGACGAGCCAACGGCTGGAGAACGGATGTTAGTGCGGGATCATCAATTAAGCGAACTGTTCGTCTCTGTATGCCATCAAGTAGGTGAAATGAATGTTTAGGGGCCTAGCTCCATATATGTCATCAACACTCAAGCCGCGGTCTAACTGCCACTTTGCACAGAAGGAGCTGTTCCGCTTTAAAGTATCTCTTTGCTCTATGGATTTCAAATTGGCTGTGGCGATTCTTGGCGTGCTACTGCCAATAGTACGGCCCGGACCTTAATGACCTGTATATTGTCACTTTTATTGGTTGAAAGAAATCACCAAATGCCTCAGCTTTCTATAAAAATCGATGACCACATTCACCAGAGTACCAAAACAGAATGTTTGAATCTGAATGTGACCATCTTTATTCCTTTGATAAATTACCACTGAAAAGAAGAGTGTTTGGAATGATTATTTTACAATGAGGGAAATAAACAGAAACATTTTAAATCGTTCACTCAAACAAATCAAGGGTACGAGTGCTGTTTAGCTCAACAGCATTTTGTTTATACCAACACACATGTTTTTTTGTGCTGATTTAAAAACTATAATCAAAAAAAAAAGTCTCATGCGTACATTATGTGTTGTAATCTTCGACACAAGTCTACAAATGATACGACATGAGCAATCTACGAAGCACTTTAAATGGGTTACTTTGTACATTCGGAGCTCGAAAATTTCCACGAAAACATAATACTTAAAAATATGGTTACGAAGCAGCCGCAAGCTGTATGAGATCACTGTTGATGAACACAGCAAATGAAATAAGGACAATGACCTTGGAATCTGAAGGTGGAATGTTCGTACCCTTAACAGGCCACGTGCAGCCGAACTACTCGGGCAGACCTTGGACTGCTATGAGGCAGCCATTACTGTCATTCAGAAAGTTCGATAGGATGCACCGAGCATAATAAAAGTGTCCAACAACTACGGAGGAGAGACAGCGGTTATTCCGTTGCGGATTTGTAATCAGAAGAAGACATAGGCAAGAAATGTTAAACTGCAAGCATGTGAGCGAGCGCATGGTAACAGTCCCGACAAAGCTGAATTCAAAAACATAATAAATGAGAAAGATGTCGTAACCAAAAAATGCTTCTTATACCGAAATATAACGTCAAAATAGTGCTTGGTGATATCAACGTCAAAGTCGGAAATTAGGTCATCTTTGGTAGTATAGTAGGAAAACACAGTTTGCACAACAATGCCTCGAGAAACAAACTCAGGCTAATCAACCTTGCGACGGGGTGAAACATTGCATTGGTTTCCCGCACTGGTGTGGTGGTAACATCATCGCTTGTCACGCTGTTGGTTCACGGTTCAAATTCTGATGTCAAGAATCATTTATTTATTTCGCATGAAATAAATAAAAAAAAGTCGATCAATTGCGAAAGCTAAATCAACTCTACTGCGAAGGCATAACATTTTTTTTCCATTTTTAATGCATTTTTATTATTACTTCATTAAACTTATAGCTACACAAAAAACGCTTAAAACTAGCTTAGCTAACTTAACTATTCTTATTCTAACTTACTGGCCGTATGCGGGCACTCTAAGTTAAACCTAATACTTAAAACTATGTCTTTCGACGTAACGAAGGCATAACACTGGCAGTAGAGTGGTCATATGGCTAAAAATGCAACTTGATCGTGATGATGACATCAGGACGGAAAAAATACTGTGAATCATGAGCAACGACAAAAGCAAAAACAAACAAGCTCCCCAGTTATCTGGACGCTACCCTTGGAGTTTACAGAAACTTAATACCATCTGAGTTTCAAACCACTACACTAAATCTTTCTTTCTTTCTTTCTTTCTCTCTCTCTCTCTCTTCTTCACAACGCCCGTGTCCTGTAATAGTATAAGAGTATTTATATCCTCTTTGGCGCGCGCAAATTATATAAATCGAAAAAACATTCCGAAATGGACTTGGCAACGTTCCCACATCAACAAACCGTCAACCAGATCATACTGCGACAAACGCACGAACTTTCGGAATGAATCAAACCTTTAATTTGTGGTAGCCAGAATACGGTTGCGTATATCCAACACGACTCAATATCAACAGAATTCATAATCATCCAACTTTTTGCTTGCACCTAAATGGTGATTCAGTTGGAGGTTAGAATTTAAATATGAAATAAAACACATTGGTGTTTGAAAACTGCTGATATTTGTACGTCAATATAATGTTGAGACTTTAGCATTAAACATGAAAAAAAGATATCGACCAAATGGACGCCACGTCTGGCCTTGCATACTTCCTCCAGGACAGTCCTCCTTTCGAAGGAAAGTGTCTCCTTCCTCCACAAAGGCTAAAATTGTTCTTCTCACATGTAATAAATTTGATTTGCAAAGTAAAGTCTTGTGTTTATTGCAAAACTATCATATTTTTGGTCTCAATTTCAAAATTGTAACTTGATCATTCCATTTCGGGTTAAAACAAAAACTTATTGTTCTGTTTATGGCTGTCATTTTTCTCTTGTTCACACTTCTAATTCACGAATTATCGAAAGGTTAAAAATAGTTTCTACGTCAGGTCTGGTATGCAGATGGTTTCATCTAAACCCATTATAATCGACCAGAGTGGAGTGGTAATAATGGTTCAGTCAGTGCCTAAAGTCCTCAATAATTGTGTTTGCAAAATAAGTCTTTGACCTATTCTTAGCTAAAGAACACATTAACATACAAAAAACGAGGAAGCCCTGCACTAGGCAGAATGTTTATTTTTACATGCACCAATTTCCAATTTTGATCAAATTTGACATTACTATGATAGAGAAACTCAATAAAATCGTTCCCTCGATTTTGTGTCTGTCTGTACTTCTCAAAACTTGATAAAATTAACGGTACTTTACAAATGGCTGATTTTGAAGAGAAAAACCGCTCCAACGATTTTTATCAAATTTGAAATTTAAGTTAAAACGGACACATGCTACCAGATGGCGTACCAAGTTTTTTTGCCAGACAATACTTTTTTCAAAATTATTTGCTGACTGTAATACAGCATAAAATGAGTTTCTAATAACAGTTTCTGAGTTTCTTTTTTTGGGGTAAGTAAAACAAAAACAAAATTCAGCATTGCAAAAGTATGTTTACATCACTTTTATTATCCACAAGGAGACCCCCCTTTTAGACATCTTTACAATACGGTCTTGCATTGTGTGAACAAAGATATATATAGGTGCAAGTACATGACCCAGTCGCATACTTTATTTTTAATGTTTTTCATCACCAAACATGCGAGTTTGAATTACATTGATAAAAACAACATACATACTTATGGAAGAGCAATCGGAATTTAGACAAAAACATTCGTGTGAATCCGCCCTAAACTTCGTGATAGCAAACTGAAAAGAGAAATTACATGCAAATAAGAAAATAGCAACTGTGTTCCTTGACCTTAACAGAGCTTTCGAGACGGTAGACAGGAATATACTATTAACAAAGTCATATACGTATGGGGTTGAATATGAATGGTTCAAATCGTATTTAGTTGGCCGCAGGTAAGTTGTTAAATTTAACGATGATTTATCTGAACCTATTGAAACTGAGCTAGGAGTGCCTCAGGGATCTATCCTGGGTCCACTTTTGTTTTTGATATACATTAATGATATTTATAAAAAAAATATTGTAATACAAAACATTTAATGAAAAAAAAACATCAAAACTTACTTAAACATGAATAAACTTAAGTTAAATGTAGAAAAAACGAATATAATGTTTTTATCTGAAAATAATGTGATAAACCAAGTAGAAGAATTTGAATGTGTAAATGAGATAAAGTATTTAGGATTTATAGTGGACAGTAAGCTTGATTTTAAGAAACATTTCGAATATGGATGTAGAATAATTGCTTAAAAAAATCGGTTTCTTTCGTAAAATAAGAAAGAATAATTTTGTGTACACTTATTTTTATATTCAAAATTAAAAACAACATGCTGCCCAGCTATTTAAGTAGATGACTAACAACTAGAGCCAGTGTACAACCTTATAACTTAAGAAATAGTAATAACTTAAATGTACCACAAAGGAATTCAAATTTTCAATGAACTTCCTAATAATATAAAAACTGAAACAAACATTATTCAATTTAAACGAGCTGCATTATTTTTTGTAAAAAAAATAACTATTAAATTTAAGAAATATAAAATAAGATAATAATGTAATGAAACTGTACAAAAATAGCAAACCTAGCTAAATAAACTTTATCGAATCTAATCTAAAATTGAACAAAAGTCCTGGGTTGTACTAAAGCCATAGATGAGTAAATCTGTTTACACCAACACAACGGCAAGAGGTAAGGGTGGTGTTCCTGCCGAAAACCGAGAAAGATTTGTCGACAGCAAAGGGCTATAGACATATTAGAAGGGGCATTTAACAATGTGAAAACTCAAAAAATTGTGGAGGCACTCTCGATATACTGTAATAACCAAATAATAAACAATTGGCTAGAACACATGCTTACAAACCGCATTATCACAGGTACACTGGGAGACGACACAAGAAGGGGAACAGTCCGTACGGGAACACCACAGGGGGGGATAATATCTCCTTTTCTGTGGGTGCTCACAATGGACAACCTTTTCAAAGCACTGGTTGGAACCTGTGCGAAATGTGTAGCATACGCACATGACCTAGCCGTTCTGATAAGAGGTAAGCATCTGAACATCATAGGAGAGCTTATCCAAAAGCTCAAGGTGGCCGTGGTGTAGTGGTAACATCATCGCTTGTCACGCTGTTGATTCACGGTTCGAATCCTGATGTCAAGAATCATCTATTTATTTCGCATGAAATAAATAAAAAAGTCGATCACTTGCGAAAGCTAAGTCAACTCTACTGTGAAGGTATAACACTGGCAGTAGGGTGGTCATATGGCTAAAAATGCAACTTAATCGTGATATCATTAGCATGGAAAAAAATACTGTGAATCATAAGCAACGACAATAATAGCGAAATCAAACAAAATACTCCCAGTTATCTGGACAGCCACCCTTGGAGTTTACATAAACTTAATACTACCTGAGTTTCAGACTACACCACTCTGTCTTTCTCTCTGTCTCTTCCCCTTTCCACAAAACGCACGTGTTCTAAAAATTAGTATAAGGGTACTCATATCCCCTTTAACACGTGTAAATTATAAGAAAAAAAATAACTAAGGACAGCAATGACCAGAATTACCTCCAGAGTCAGAAGGAGTCCGGCTAATCACTTGCCCAATTTTGTGAAATTCCTTTCAGATACTTCTTAATTAAAAGACTTTTTTCAAGAAGCATTTACAAGCTATAATGGATTGCACTCTTGTACGCATAAAGCGATGCGCACTCTGGTGGTGGGTGCGGTGACGATCAACTATGAAGGGTAATGGATGTGGACGCGGTTATCATATCGCGTCTGTTGTTGCACAACAATTGTACTTTGTGCCCTTCCTTTGCATAGCTTTCAACAAAGTCGAAAAAATATATATATATAAAGGAGATATAATATATACAATATCTCCTTTTCTGTGGGTGCTTACAATGGACAACCTTTTAAAAGCACTGGATGGAACCTGTGCGAAATGTGTAGCGTACGCAGATGACCTAGCCGTTCTGATAAGAGGTAAGCACCTGAACATCATAGGAGAGCTTATGCAAAACACCCTTCGAATCATAAAAGAATGGGCGGAGGAGAGTGGATTAGAAATAAATCCAAATAAAACGGAAATGGTTCTCTTTACAAAGAAAACCAAAACTAGTGACTTTCACATTCCACAACTCGGAGGAGTATCACTACAACTCCGCGACAGCGTCAAGTATCTGGGCATTATATTGGACAGGAAACTGACCTGCAGAAAGAACCTGGAAGAAAGAGTCACCAAAGCCAACAGAGCATATTGGATATGGCTTGAAACCGAAACAGGTCCACTGGATATACGAATGCGTAATAAAACCTATCATCTTCTACGGTGTAGTTGTATGGTGGCCTGTGATGAGCAAAAAGTATGCAAGAGACTTGCTAACTATGCTCTGCCTGGGTATTACAGGAGCACAATCCTCAACACCAACCGCGGCCATGGAAGCGATACTAAACATTCTACCAGTCCACCTCGAAGCGAAGAAGATTGCCGGCATTTCAACCTCACGGCTTAGAACTATCGGCCATTTCATCGATGGTGCAAATACGGGACATCGAAAAATCACCGAAATGATAAGAGTAATGACACCACTCATCGATTGTCCCAGTGATGTTGTTGAAAAATCGTATACGTTCTCCAACAACTTCGAAACAATTTTCCCCGCAAGAGAAAAGAACGAACGCAAGTATGAAAGAACGACAAGAAACTCCAATGGGGTACTGGTATATACAGACGGCTCTAACATATCAGGGGAATCAAGGGCTGGCGTCTTTAGTGTTAACCCACCGATTGAACTTGCTATTCATCTAGAACCATTTGTATCGGTGTTCCAAGCAGAAGTCTATGCAATTATGAAGGCAACCAAGTTTTTTTGCCAGACAATACTTTTTTCAAAATTATTTGCTGACTGTAATACAGCATAAAATGAGTTTCTAATAACAGTTTCTGAGTTTCTTTTTTTGGGGTAAGTAAAACAAAAACAAAATTCAGCATTGCAAAAGTATGTTTACATCACTTTTATTATCCACAAGGAGACCCCCCTTTTAGACATCTTTACAATACGGTCTTGCATTGTGTGAACAAAGATATATATAGGTGCAAGTACATGACCCAGTCGCATACTTTATTTTTAATGTTTTTCATCACCAAACATGCGAGTTTGAATTACATTGATAAAAACAACATACATACTTATGGAAGAGCAATCGGAATTTAGACAAAAACATTCGTGTGAATCCGCCCTAAACTTCGTGATAGCAAACTGAAAAGAGAAATTACATGCAAATAAGAAAATAGCAACTGTGTTCCTTGACCTTAACAGAGCTTTCGAGACGGTAGACAGGAATATACTATTAACAAAGTCATATACGTATGGGGTTGAATATGAATGGTTCAAATCGTATTTAGTTGGCCGCAGGTAAGTTGTTAAATTTAACGATGATTTATCTGAACCTATTGAAACTGAGCTAGGAGTGCCTCAGGGATCTATCCTGGGTCCACTTTTGTTTTTGATATACATTAATGATATTTATAAAAAAAATATTGTAATACAAAACATTTAATGAAAAAAAAACATCAAAACTTACTTAAACATGAATAAACTTAAGTTAAATGTAGAAAAAACGAATATAATGTTTTTATCTGAAAATAATGTGATAAACCAAGTAGAAGAATTTGAATGTGTAAATGAGATAAAGTATTTAGGATTTATAGTGGACAGTAAGCTTGATTTTAAGAAACATTTCGAATATGGATGTAGAATAATTGCTTAAAAAAATCGGTTTCTTTCGTAAAATAAGAAAGAATAATTTTGTGTACACTTATTTTTATATTCAAAATTAAAAACAACATGCTGCCCAGCTATTTAAGTAGATGACTAACAACTAGAGCCAGTGTACAACCTTATAACTTAAGAAATAGTAATAACTTAAATGTACCACAAAGGAATTCAAATTTTCAATGAACTTCCTAATAATATAAAAACTGAAACAAACATTATTCAATTTAAACGAGCTGCATTATTTTTTGTAAAAAAAATAACTATTAAATTTAAGAAATATAAAATAAGATAATAATGTAATGAAACTGTACAAAAATAGCAAACCTAGCTAAATAAACTTTATCGAATCTAATCTAAAATTGAACAAAAGTCCTGGGTTGTACTAAAGCCATAGATGAGTAAATCTGTTTACACCAACACAACGGCAAGAGGTAAGGGTGGTGTTCCTGCCGAAAACCGAGAAAGATTTGTCGACAGCAAAGGGCTATAGACATATTAGAAGGGGCATTTAACAATGTGAAAACTCAAAAAATTGTGGAGGCACTCTCGATATACTGTAATAACCAAATAATAAACAATTGGCTAGAACACATGCTTACAAACCGCATTATCACAGGTACACTGGGAGACGACACAAGAAGGGGAACAGTCCGTACGGGAACACCACAGGGGGGGATAATATCTCCTTTTCTGTGGGTGCTCACAATGGACAACCTTTTCAAAGCACTGGTTGGAACCTGTGCGAAATGTGTAGCATACGCACATGACCTAGCCGTTCTGATAAGAGGTAAGCATCTGAACATCATAGGAGAGCTTATCCAAAAGCTCAAGGTGGCCGTGGTGTAGTGGTAACATCATCGCTTGTCACGCTGTTGATTCACGGTTCGAATCCTGATGTCAAGAATCATCTATTTATTTCGCATGAAATAAATAAAAAAGTCGATCACTTGCGAAAGCTAAGTCAACTCTACTGTGAAGGTATAACACTGGCAGTAGGGTGGTCATATGGCTAAAAATGCAACTTAATCGTAATATCATTAGCATGGAAAAAAATACTGTGAATCATAAGCAACGACAATAATAGCGAAATCAAACAAAATACTCCCAGTTATCTGGACAGCCACCCTTGGAGTTTACATAAACTTAATACTACCTGAGTTTCAGACTACACCACTCTGTCTTTCTCTCTGTCTCTTCCCCTTTCCACAAAACGCACGTGTTCTAAAAATTAGTATAAGGGTACTCATATCCCCTTTAACACGTGTAAATTATAAGAAAAAAAATAACTAAGGACAGCAATGACCAGAATTACCTCCAGAGTCAGAAGGAGTCCGGCTAATCACTTGCCCAATTTTGTGAAATTCCTTTCAGATACTTCTTAATTAAAAGACTTTTTTCAAGAAGCATTTACAAGCTATAATGGATTGCACTCTTGTACGCATAAAGCGATGCGCACTCTGGTGGTGGGTGCGGTGACGATCAACTATGAAGGGTAATGGATGTGGACGCGGTTATCATATCGCGTCTGTTGTTGCACAACAATTGTACTTTGTGCCCTTCCTTTGCATAGCTTTCAACAAAGTCGAAAAAATATATATATATAAAGGAGATATAATATATACAATATCTCCTTTTCTGTGGGTGCTTACAATGGACAACCTTTTAAAAGCACTGGATGGAACCTGTGCGAAATGTGTAGCGTACGCAGATGACCTAGCCGTTCTGATAAGAGGTAAGCACCTGAACATCATAGGAGAGCTTATGCAAAACACCCTTCGAATCATAAAAGAATGGGCGGAGGAGAGTGGATTAGAAATAAATCCAAATAAAACGGAAATGGTTCTCTTTACAAAGAAAACCAAAACTAGTGACTTTCACATTCCACAACTCGGAGGAGTATCACTACAACTCCGCGACAGCGTCAAGTATCTGGGCATTATATTGGACAGGAAACTGACCTGCAGAAAGAACCTGGAAGAAAGAGTCACCAAAGCCAACAGAGCATATTGGATATGGCTTGAAACCGAAACAGGTCCACTGGATATACGAATGCGTAATAAAACCTATCATCTTCTACGGTGTAGTTGTATGGTGGCC
This sequence comes from Pocota personata, assembly GCA_963082735.1. NCBI lineage: Eukaryota > Metazoa > Arthropoda > Insecta > Diptera > Syrphidae > Pocota > Pocota personata. Next base: position 2,665,200 of record OY720433.1, on the reverse strand, counting down.
TGTGATGAGCAAAAAGTATGCAAGAGACTTGCTAACTATGCTCTGCCTGGGTATTACAGGAGCACAATCCTCAACACCAACCGCGGCCATGGAAGCGATACTAAACATTCTACCAGTCCACCTCGAAGCGAAGAAGATTGCCGGCATTTCAACCTCACGGCTTAGAACTATCGGCCATTTCATCGATGGTGCAAATACGGGACATCGAAAAATCACCGAAATGATAAGAGTAATGACACCACTCATCGATTGTCCCAGTGATGTTGTTGAAAAATCGTATACGTTCTCCAACAACTTCGAAACAATTTTCCCCGCAAGAGAAAAGAACGAACGCAAGTATGAAAGAACGACAAGAAACTCCAATGGGGTACTGGTATATACAGACGGCTCTAACATATCAGGGGAATCAAGGGCTGGCGTCTTTAGTGTTAACCCACCGATTGAACTTGCTATTCATCTAGAACCATTTGTATCGGTGTTCCAAGCAGAAGTCTATGCAATTATGAAGGCAACTGAAATACTCGCAGAAGACACCAGCGAAGGGAGGCAAATCGACATCTGCTCGGACAGCAAAGCAGCAATTAGCGCGATTACAAACCCCATGTCGAAATCACGACTAGTAAGGGAGTGCAAAACTAAATTGAACTTACTTGCCAGACGCAATAGAGTCCATCTCACATGGGTACCGGGACACGAAGGTGTACCGGGTAACGAAAAGGCAGACGAACTAGCAAGGAATAGAGCGGGTAATACAGAACTGAACTCGGCTAATACAATAGGGGTCCCTCTGACAACTATTAAAACAATAATCAATAAAAAGATACGACAGGAGTTCAATAACTACTGGACGAATCTAGACAGGTGCAAAGTGGCTAGATATGTAATAACCAAACCGAGTAACAACACAGCAAAAAGAGCTCTTAACTCAAGCAGAACACAATTGAGATTGATGGTGGGAATTTTAACAGGGCACATCAATCTCAACAAATGTTCGTTCAGACTTGGGATAGCTGATACAACAATCTGTGCCAACTGTGAGGAGGAGGAGGAGGAAGATATAGAACACTTCCTCTGTCACTGCCCTGCTACAGCGAGACTAAGACTGAAAATTCTGGGATCTCCAAGGATTCCGGATATTACTCACCTCAGTAAGAAAGGAATCGGGGATATGTTGGAGTTCGCCAGACGAACACTACGATTCCCCGATCACTATACGATATAGTTTCCCGTTGATACTACCCATGATCCCTAGACCTAAATCCTCTCAACACATAATTCCCAAAACACAGCACTATTCCCTACAGTTGCATAGATAAGGGGAACACAACGGGCCCAATGGAGGCATAAGTGAAGAGCATAAGCTCACCCTCATAAACCAACCAAATCTGTTTACACCTTTCCTCAGAGAAAGAAGACAGCACCGGGTTTCTTACGAATTCAAAGTAATTTGCATTTTCTTACTCCCAGTTGATGATTGATTGTGGTTGTCGTGGTTCACTAGTTGCGAAGGAAGTTTGAGGATTTCATGTTCCGTGATTCAAATCTGTCATGTTGCACCCTATTGCCCAGCTTGCATTTTTCTAAAAGGAGCAAGATTTCTAAAGACATAATCCTATTGGTAAGTACGCTCTACTTGACTGATCCGGAATTGCAGAACCTACAATTTAGGGTCGAAAGTGCTGTTAATCGCAAGTGAATGGATTGCAATGCGAAACCATTCTTATGTATTTAAAGGCGGCCGTGGAAAGCATAAAACCCTGCGGTACCTTCATCAGCATTAGCTTAGAAGGCAAGCCATGTGGATAGTAAGTAACAAACGCCACAAAAATAAAGCTTGTTAACAAGAATGCTATGCACCAGTTTATCAAATGGTTTAGAGATATTAGGGGCCAACTCTCCCATGTTAAGGGAGAATTCTCCATTCTCCCGACAGATTTGTCAAGAAGTCCTATGTGGAATGCTAGTACCTTAACTCATACTGACGATCTTTTTCAAGATTACAACATTCTTCATGATCTTAAAAACCAATGGCGTTAATACTATAGGTCCCTTTCTAATAGTAGTTTCCGCCTCTTTGGCTCTTTTAAAGGAATCTTATGAACCAAGAAACAATACACATATTATGAATAATATATGTACGATCTTGTATATTCTGATCGCTGAATTCTTTAAAATGCTGATATTTAAAAAGAAAAGCAAAGGCGTTGGAGACTTAGTCTTTATTGATAATACCCTGGACACCTGAGCATTTTGCAAACTCATTTGCTTAGTAACGTCAATACGAGTAGTTTTCGTTTAAATGACGGCTATGAAAGCAGAAAACCAAAATTCTAATTTTATCAAGACAACGACCCAAAGCATTAAGAGCTTACGGTCAGGACGTGAATGCTCTACAACTGCAGCAAAGTGCTAGATACACTTATCCAGAGCACAGACTTAAACCCTATATAAAATTTACTTAATATACATTTAAAGAACAAAGTGACAAAAAGGAACCCCAAAAACCGAAACAAACCTTACCAAATATTAAAGAAGAATGGGTCAATATTCCCCATCAACTATGACATTAAAGAAAAAAATAAGTGGATCCATGAAGAGAAGGTTACAGAAGGTTATTTAGATGTGTAAACACTTTCTTGCCAAGATGTACTCGTATGTATGCAAAGCAATCGACTAATAGCAACTATTTCTACTATTTTTTTCTAATTGAATTTAAATTAAATGTGGCTCACCAACTCAAGTACTAGCAAACCCACGTTGCTTGCAATTAAGGCATATGAAATTACCTCAAAACTAGTATGGGATTGCCTTCAACTGCTCATAACATTGACCATCACAAACAGAGTTCATCTCATTTCTGTACCTGGCCACAGCGGTTACGAAGGTAAAGGAAAAGCTGATGAACTAGCTAGAAAAGGATCCGCATCAAACTTCATGCTGCCAAGACCATTCTGAGGAATACCCAACAGCACTACAAAAAGCAGTATTAACAAATGGCTGACTGGATTGGAAACTAAATGTAACAGATAGGCCAAAAAATGCTTGTCAAATGCTTCCCACCTAAGAACGAAACAACTCTTACAACTAAGTAAGAGTCAGATTCACTTTGTCACAGGTTTCTTAACGGGGCATTGCAGAGTTAGGAAACATCTCATGGGCATGGGAATAGCACAAGACGACGTATGCAGAATGTACAACGAAGACGAAAAATCAACAGAAGACATACTTTGCCACTGTGACTGTCTTATCAGAACACGTCATCGGTAACTTCTACCTCAAAGCAGAAGAAATATCTGCCAGCACACCCAAAGACATAGCCGGATTCATCATAAAATCCGGCATCATGGATGAGCTTTAATTAGAGGAAATCACAATAGGCCCACCTGTGGCGGTAGTGATAGGGGACTAGCTGTCGCCTCGATCATCAATCTAATCTAATCTAACAATCGAGCCAAACGATGTGATGAAATTCCCTAGATTTTGATTATTTTTCGATTGTCCTACAGTAGTATTTTAAAAAGGTGTTGAGCTTAGTCACATTGTGCCTGCTTCACCGACGACTTGAAAATTCATATGCACATGCATAGGTAAGTAAAAGATTTCGAAAATTATTTTAAGTGTTGTCTACTAAAGCTTTCGCACAAAATACTCGTAGTGCTGAACAATCGTTCACACAAATATCGAGATTTTTTATTTATTTTTGTCTTATGAATGCATCAAATGGCCACAATAAAGTACCTGCAAGTTTAATGTTCACTAACAGGCAACGAAACAGCGCCCGCAAGTCTGACTTGAACGGTATGACACTGCTGGCCAAAAGTTTGAGGCCTACCTAAACATCTGACTTCATTCATGCATGGAGGTTGAATTTTATGATTTACATTGGGATTTTTTACCCAAGTTTTCTAACTGAACAATAAACAACACATTCATATAATAAAAGTAGGATTTTACACCCACGTGTTTGAACAGTGGGCGTTTTGTTTTCAAATGTGGGAAAAACCGTTTTTGTGTTTTATTGAGAAGTGTGTTTAGGTTTTTGATTCAGCACTTGTTTAAACAACTCGTTAAAAATGGGAAAAGTCACGGAAACCGCAGGGATCAGTTCTTGGAACATTGTTATTCAACATTTATGTAAATGATATGGAGAGTGTAATCATGCATAGCAAATTATCGCTGTTCGCCGATGATGCACTTTTATTTATTACGTGTAAGAATTTGAATAATGGGTGCAATAAAAATGCAAGAAGATCTAAATCAACTAAGTATGTGTGGCTTAAAGCAAATAAACTAAAAATAAACGTTGAAAAAACAAAAGCGATGGTGATTAGTAACGGTAATAATTATGCGCTAAACTTATGCATCGACAACGAGGATATTGAAACAGTACAACAAATTAAGTATCTGGGTGTAATATTGGACAGTGGGTTAAAATTTGAAGACCATGTAGAATAAATACCGAAGAAAATAACCAAAAAAATCTGTTTTTTTTTTAAAGAGAATTAGAAGAAACATATCAACTATTCGTGCAATAAATAATTATAACGTCATAATTAAACCTCATTTCGAGTACTATTCCTAAATAATATTCTTAGGAAATCAAAATATGTTGGACAGAATTCAAATCTTGCATAATAAGGCAATGCGATCTATATTAAAGTGTAATATATACACTCTGATTAATTTCATGCTGAGTTGTGAAACAGGGGATATATGTATGTATTATGAATGTGTTAATTCTTATTTTTAAAATAGAAAATCATTGTATGCCCACAGTATCTATCACGGTATATTAAGAACGTTGGTGATGTCCAACCATATAGACTAAGAAATGTGTTGGACTTTAGGCTTCCAAATTACCAGAGAACAACGTCTCATAATGGGCTGATTTATAAGGGATTTCAACTTTTCAACTCTTTGCCTAACGCGGTCAAAAATGAAATAAATATTAATGTGTTTAAAAGGGGTGTGTTAAATTTTGTAAAATTACGCTTTAAATTATAAATCATGTAAGCTATTTGTAACTTGTAAAATTTGTTTGTAATTCATAAAATTCGTTATAAAACTATTATTATAAAATAATCCATAAAAGAAATAATGTTAACAGTAGTTTTATAAATAGTAACATGTTGCTAAATAAATAAATCAATCAATTACAATCGAGAAACGATCTGCAATCACCACCCTTCTTAAAGAAGGCAAATCGCAGCGGGAAATTGCTTCGCAGTTGAAGGTATCAATGTGCTCCGTTCAACGTACCATTGGTCTTGAGAATAAACCACGTTCAGAACGACCAAGAGCTACAACTAAACACGAGGATTGGCTAATAGTCACAACAAGCAAACGAACTAGACGGGAAACTAGAAATGAAACACGGAAACACGGAATAAACCGCTGTCCTTGACAACAGTCAACAAGCAGAAAAGGTTAGAATGTGCCAAAAAGCATAAAGACTGGACGGAAGAATAGAGTTTTATCGAGCGATGAATCCAAGTTTCGTTGTTAAATTTTGATATTCCTTCGACCACTGAGGGCGGCCTCAGAGTTAGAATTGTTTGCTACTAATAATATGACCGGCTCAACCGTTGGTCATTGGAGTCGTTGCTGTTTCGTCGCCGATATGTGTACTATCAGATCTGTCTCATACGATTGAAATACATATGTATGTACATAGTAAATTCTTCGTTTTTGTTCCCGGGATTAAGTTGAGTGATCTATAACACCACGGGACTCCTTCACTTCGTTTGAGAAACCCGACATGAATGCAGTTTAGCTCGTAGACGATGTTTTAATTCGATGCGTGTTATTGTGCTGATTTTAAAACTATAATTAAAAGAAGTGGGGATCCTCCAGCTCAAAAGTTACAGCCGTTTGAAACATCAGAATATTCATCATTGCGCCTATTGCAACTCTGGGTGAGTCGCTCGCGCAAAAATTTCATATTCGGATGTTGTACGCCATACTGAAAGAGTAGGGAAGAGTCCGACCTTTCTTTTAAACTAGTTTTGGATCAGTACATTAACATGCATCAAAGGGCATAAACAATAAAATTGTCAGAGATAAACTTCATTCGTGCCAAAAACCTTAGTTATTACTCTACAGGGCCATGTTGCCGGACACAAATATAATTAAAAGCACTCCAAATCGTGAACAAGAAAACTTTTTTTTAAAAAAAAAGGTTTGAAGTCAGTGCAATAAAACGCATCGCTTACGAGATTTGTATCCCAATCGAATGAATGTATGTATGACGTGTTACTAACTAAATTAGTGATAACCACTTTAAATATGTATACATATGTGCATATTATATCCTATAAACTCACCCCAATTGAATTTCTAACTTCGAATATGTATCGTTTCTACTGTTGATCGAAAATGATCGCAATCATCTCCAGCATTCACGAAATCTTCGATCTACGTAGATGAAATCCAAAAACAAATTAATTTAATGCGCAAATTGCAATGGTCTTTCAACTTACTCCAATATCCTTGTGCTAAACCAAAATGGACAGTTGTCCAGCAACGCCGACACAATAATTTTAGTCCTTGAAATTAATCAATGCACTCAAAAAAAATAAATTTAAAAACGTATCACGAATAACGAACAATGGATGTGAATTTTCGGACGCGATATCTGTACACTCCCACTTCTATACTGCTCTACAAGCAATCACAAAATGAATACCTATAATTTTCTTTCAGGACATAAGGCGCCGAATATATTTTCTTTGCCCGACATTTATTCCAAGAATAAAAAATCACAAATAGCGGTATATCGATACGAAGCCGCAGACTAAGCGCGGGAATTTGAGGATTCTTTGTCTGGTTGACAGCGTTGCCAGATGTTCTGGTCCTAAAATCATACTCTCATTCCACACTTTAAATATCGTAAATACGATAACAAAACAGACCAAATTTGAAAGATAGGCACGCAGTAATTTATTACCCAAATAAAGTCTCCACAAATACTTTCCCAGGATTTTATTGACAATTTAATGTAGTCAAGTTTCTTTTCGCAATCATTAACCATTTTGATAACAGAAACTAAAATCTTAAGGAATGTTGAAGGATGCTAAAAACTATGTACCTGCAAAATATAAACCAATTCCAGTCAACACTAAATCTTCGAGAATTTGTCGACTTTATCCATTTCCTTGTTTTCATATGACTCAATACTTGTTTGACAGATTGATGGATTGATGCGTAAACCATTGTCAGCGAAGTGTCGCGAACGTCGAGATTGCCTCTGGGGTCAATTTCACTGTTTTACGTTTCCAAATGTCAGTTTCATAATTATTTATTATATTTTATTAGCATATTTCGCTAGGTAATGATGAAAAACTAATTGAAATGGACTAAAATATATGTACATATATATATAAAAAAAAAACTAATAATCATCAATGAAATAACGACGACATTAAGTGCCGTGTGCGTCGTGACAGTCGAGATTGTCTCTACCATCACCTTCTCAGCGCCTTTGATATATCGGACTACCGTCGCTTATGTCGCAAAAATCAAGTTTGCCTTCACCAATATTCATACAGTGGAGTTTCAATAGATATTAACTGACACTTTAATATTACGGGACAAAAGTACCAGTTAATAAAAATGTTTAATTTTTTGACGATATTAAAACTGGTACTTCACATTTAATTTTTTCTAACCAACATAATAGGTCCACTCGAACTTTAATGTTTTGTAGCCAATTGTAACTGGTAAAATGGACCAATTAGTTTTACTGCCAAAAATTAAAGGTCTTCTCGAATTTCTACCCGGTGTTTTAAATAAGATCGATAAATTTTTAGAAGGTGATAAAAGAAGTCTAATAGCAATAAAATTTATATGTTAAACAATAAGCCTACGTAAAGGAAATTATGCTGAACGGGTTGGTGCTGGTGCTCCTGTGTATTTAGCAGCTGTTATGGAATATTTGGCGGCTGAAGTTTTGGAATTGGCGGGAAATGCTGCTCGTGATAACAAAAAAACAAGAATCATCCCCCGCCATTTGCAATTGGCCATCCGTAATGATGAGGAATTGAATAAATTGCTTTCTGGTGTAACAATCGCACAAGGTGGCGTTCTTCCAAATATTCAAGCTGTTCTGTTGCCGAAGAAAACTGAAAAGAGTACATAAACAGATACTTAACGACAAAAATAAAACTATGATCAAAAGTATGTATTACGTTTATTTTTCTAGCTAGGTGAATCACCCGTCCGCTAGGGTACCATAATCAAAATGTCTAAGAAAATGGTGTTTTCAACATGGTAAGTTAGTGTGTATCTGTCTGTCTGTCAGTTTATGTGTCCAGTTGTTTCAATAGCTTCTTTCGTTCTCTTATTTTTGTAGAGTATTAACGCGAAATCTATTGATCTAATTGGTAATCAGTTTAATGGAATTGGAAATGCAATTAATTTTATGCTGTTCTTAATTTCTTTTTTTTCGCTCGTTTCAGCTTAAGGAAAATGCATCTGTTTTTGTAGTTTGTAGTTAGAGATAGGAGAAAAACAATTAAATTCAAAGCTGTAAAGGAGTAAAAGTTATCTGGTGACCTCGAATTTCCTTGATGGTCCTTGTTTTAAGGACATGGACCAAATTAATATAATTTTTATGGGAATAATGTCTTCTTCTTCTCCTTATGGTAAAGTTATTATCCGGAGTAGAAGGATCACAAACCTCCCACTTTACTACATCCCTACTGGTCCGCCTGTGGGGTTTGCCGGTTTGACATCAGGAAGTACCGGCAGTCTTACCGGTTTCGGATCACTTCGTCACTGAGGCCAATCAAATGCTGGTGTTTTCGCATTTCTGTGATCCAGTTGTTTTTTGGTCTGCCTTTTTTGTGCGATTGTGTAGGAACGTTGCTTGATATTGCCTTTTTGACGGGGTTCGAAGGATCTCTCCTTTGAACATGACAATACCAACTGAGCCGGTCGTGCTCTATCTTGCATGTGATGGGTTCTTTTACATGAAGGCTTCCTCGAATTTTTGAACTTCTCATTCTTTTATGGGAATAATGTAACGTGTATAATAGGTAAATTAATAATAAACTTTGGATATATTAATTTTCGAAACACTCAACAAACTTTTAATTTTGTTTTCTTTTTATTTACTTTCATTTTTCGAGAAATCAAAGCTTCACCAAACATAGCAAGAATGGTTGAGTAAAAATGGATTTCATTTTGAACAGCTACCACATTGATGGAAGGTTGGATTGGTCTTGGAGATTACGGATTCTCGTACATAAAAAGGGAGTTGTGGCCCATGTTATTGAAACCAATTACCTTCAAGGACATTCAAGGCCAAGGGGAGGAGCTAGCTTTCTACTTATTGCACCCAATCGTTAGACCAATCAGCAATTTGTCTTTCATATCTTAAGGTGTTTATGATAGGTATTCATCGGTGGACGATTAAATATTGTCTTACCTTTTTGTATTTAATTTTTTTATTTTTTTATTTTTTCTATCTAGCCAGTTCAAAAGGTTTTACTCTTCTTAATCTCCTAGTCAGATTGCTAGTATTTAATATTCCCGACTTTTCTGAGTTTATGTGATTGAGAAGTCTAAGTTTGTGTCTATTAGATACTTTTTTGGCTTCATCTTCAATCATTTCAATTTCTAGATCTCTATGAAGATCAGTGTTTCTTATGTACCATGGTGCATTTACTATATTCCGTACTACTTTATTTTGAATTGACGGTATTTTCTGGGTGCATAGCTGGAGCCCGTAGGTCCATACTGGTTTTAGAATTTACTTATAAAACAATAGTTTATTGTAATTGTTTCCCTATAAGCCAATACATTTTACCGTAGGACAAGGATAGCAGTATCATCTGAAATTTCGCCACAGTTGTTTCATCACTAAATGGCAAGTACCTGGTAAATAAGAGATATAATACAGGGCCTAGCACACTGCCTTGTAGTACACCAGCTTCTATTTTTCTCAATGTGGAGTAGTCATCTCCTTGTTTGATTGTAAAGACGTTTAATCAAAATTAGTTTGGACAACGTAAGCAGAATCGATATGGGGCGATATTAGGTGTCTTCACTAGGTGGTTTCCTTGGTTTTGGTATCATAATTACCTTATGCTGAATGCAGCATTTATAATCTGTGCTAGTTTCTTTAAGAATTTTTCTGAGAGTTGCTTTATCATTTCCCCTGATATCAAGTCAAATCCTGGGGCTTTCTTAGTATTGGTGCCTTCTTGTATTTCTTTGGCAACTTCTTTCTCCGTTACCGGTGGAATATGTCTCTCCTCTTCGCACAATTCTTAGGCTTCTTGACAGTCTTTATGTTCATATGGTTGGAAGACGCCTTCGAGATACTCGGCAAATAAATTCCATTTTTCTTGGTTGTTTCTTGCCCAGTTAATTTCTCTGTTTTTAATTGATGGGATGTATGCAATTGGCCTTTTCATTTTCTTTGTTGCCTTCCAGAGTGAGTGTTCGGTAATAGCTTCATTCGTAAAATTGGTTAGGTATTTTTCAAGAGACTCATTTTTAAATTCTCTTATCGATCCTTTAAGCTTACTTTTTAGATTATTCAGTATTGTTTTGTCGTTGGGCGCGTTTATCTCTAACCGTTTCCGTTAAAACAAGGTTAACTTTTAAAGAAGAAATATAAAAACAGGTCTTAGGGTAACTCTTAAACAAATTTCAACTTTCTATATCACCTCCAAAAATTGTATAGGTTTAATTTGAAATACCATGCAGACATAAGAAAAGCCTTTTTACTTTTGCCAAGTTAAATAACTGGTCCATTTTACTAGTTTCGATTGGTTTCAAAAAATAAAAGTTTAAATGGATTCTTCATTTTAGTAAAAAAAAAAAAAAAAAAAGGATAGGAAAATTTGGTGTTTTTAAAGGTATAATAGAAATCTACAGAGAAGTTCATGAACATCACGCAGATGCACTTCATTCAAGTTTACTCCTACAACTTCTATTGGCCTTTTGCGGTTGCAAATTGGGAACTTCAATCCCTTAGTTTCTGTTTTGAAGATATTTTGATGATCTAATCAATTTCTATTGAATTTAGTATTTATGTTTCCAAAGTTTAGTTATCAAATAAATTAAAAAATGATATGAATTATTGACTCATTGATATAATAATTGACGCAATGTGCTATAGTAATTTGCCCAATGAAGACTAATATTCTCGGATGTGTTCCCGAATCAGTTTTTTAGGAACCTCGTATGAGTGGCAAGGGCACATCTCATCACTTTTGACGATATTTCCCTCCCCGTCGGGTTTGTGCGTTTCCATGTGTTTTCATATAACTGAATATAAGTTTTACAACTTGATGCGTAAACTCTCGAGAGCTCAGGGTCGCCAAAGTCGCGATTGCCTTCGGGGTAAAACCTAAAACAGGTACGGTCATTGGAAACAACTGTACTGTAAATTTTTAAAGTTAAATTTAGCTTATGAGTGCCTTTTACGCTATTTGAACAAATTCGGACAGTTTTGTTATCGTATTTACGATATTTAAAGTGTGGAATGAGAGTATGATTTTAGAACTAGAACATCTGGCAACGCTGTCAACCTATTATACACGTTACATTATTCCCATAAAAGAATGAGAAGTTCAAAAATTCGAGGAAGCCTTCATGTAAAAGAACCCATCACATGCAAGATAGAGCACGACCGGCTCAGTTGGTATTGTCATGTTCAAAGGAGAGATCCTTCGAACCCCGTCAAAAAGGCAATATCAAGCAACGTTCCTACACAATCGCACAAAAAAGGCAGACCAAAAAACAACTGGATCACAGAAATGCGAAAACACCAGCATTTGATTGGCCTCAGTGACGAAGTGATCCGAAACCGGTAAGACTGCCGGTACTTCCTGATGTCAAACCGGCAAACCCCACAGGCGGACCAGTAGGGATGTAGTAAAGTGGGAGGTTTGTGATCCTTCTACTCCGGATAATAACTTTACCATAAGGAGAAGAAGAAGACATTATTCCCATAAAAATTATATTAATTTGGTCCATGTCCTTAAAACAAGGACCATCAAGGAAATTCGAGGTCACCAGATAACTTTTACTCCTTTACAGCTTTGAATTTAATTGTTTTTCTCCTATCTCTAACTACAAACTACAAAAACAGATGCATTTTCCTTAAGCTGAAACGAGCGAAAAAAAAGAAATTAAGAACAGCATAAAATTAATTGCATTTCCAATTCCATTAAACTGATTACCAATTAGATCAATAGATTTCGCGTTAATACTCTACAAAAATAAGAGAACGAAAGAAGCTATTGAAACAACTGGACACATAAACTGACAGACAGACAGATACACACTAACTTACCATGTTGAAAACACCATTTTCTTAGACATTTTGATTATGGTACCCTAGCGGACGGGTGATTCACCTAGCTAGAAAAATAAACGTAATACATACTTTTGATCATAGTTTTATTTTTGTCGTTAAGTATCTGTTTATGTACTCTTTTCAGTTTTCTTCGGCAACAGAACAGCTTGAATATTTGGAAGAACGCCACCTTGTGCGATTGTTACACCAGAAAGCAATTTATTCAATTCCTCATCATTACGGATGGCCAATTGCAAATGGCGGGGGATGATTCTTGTTTTTTTGTTATCACGAGCAGCATTTCCCGCCAATTCCAAAACTTCAGCCGCCAAATATTCCATAACAGCTGCTAAATACACAGGAGCACCAGCACCAACCCGTTCAGCATAATTTCCTTTACGTAGGCTTATTGTTTAACATATAAATTTTATTGCTATTAGACTTCTTTTATCACCTTCTAAAAATTTATCGATCTTATTTAAAACACCGGGTAGAAATTCGAGAAGACCTTTAATTTTTGGCAGTAAAACTAATTGGTCCATTTTACCAGTTACAATTGGCTACAAAACATTAAAGTTCGAGTGGACCTATTATGTTGGTTAGAAAAAATTAAATGTGAAGTACCAGTTTTAATATCGTCAAAAAATTAAACATTTTTATTAACTGGTACTTTTGTCCCGTAATATTAAAGTGTCAGTTAATATCTATTGAAACTCCACTGTATGAATATTGGTGAAGGCAAACTTGATTTTTGCGACATAAGCGACGGTAGTCCGATATATCAAAGGCGCTGAGAAGGTGATGGTAGAGACAATCTCGACTGTCACGACGCACACGGCACTTAATGTCGTCGTTATTTCATTGATGATTATTAGTTTTTTTTTTATATATATATGTACATATATTTTAGTCCATTTCAATTAGTTTTTCATCATTACCTAGCGAAATATGCTAATAAAATATAATAAATAATTATGAAACTGACATTTGGAAACGTAAAACAGTGAAATTGACCCCAGAGGCAATCTCGACGTTCGCGACACTTCGCTGACAATGGTTTACGCATCAATCCATCAATCTGTCAAACAAGTATTGAGTCATATGAAAACAAGGAAATGGATAAAGTCGACAAATTCTCGAAGATTTAGTGTTGACTGGAATTGGTTTATATTTTGCAGGTACATAGTTTTTAGCATCCTTCAACATTCCTTAAGATTTTAGTTTCTGTTATCAAAATGGTTAATGATTGCGAAAAGAAACTTGACTACATTAAATTGTCAATAAAATCCTGGGAAAGTATTTGTGGAGACTTTATTTGGGTAATAAATTACTGCGTGCCTATCTTTCAAATTTGGTCTGTTTTGTTATCGTATTTACGATATTTAAAGTGTGGAATGAGAGTATGATTTTAGGACCAGAACATCTGGCAACGCTGTCAACCAGACAAAGAATCCTCAAATTCCCGCGCTTAGTCTGCGGCTTCGTATCGATATACCGCTATTTGTGATTTTTTATTCTTGGAATAAATGTCGGGCAAAGAAAATATATTCGGCGCCTTATGTCCTGAAAGAAAATTATAGGTATTCATTTTGTGATTGCTTGTAGAGCAGTATAGAAGTGGGAGTGTACAGATATCGCGTCCGAAAATTCACATCCATTGTTCGTTATTCGTGATACGTTTTTAAATTTATTTTTTTTGAGTGCATTGATTAATTTCAAGGACTAAAATTATTGTGTCGGCGTTGCTGGACAACTGTCCATTTTGGTTTAGCACAAGGATATTGGAGTAAGTTGAAAGACCATTGCAATTTGCGCATTAAATTAATTTGTTTTTGGATTTCATCTACGTAGATCGAAGATTTCGTGAATGCTGGAGATGATTGCGATCATTTTCGATCAACAGTAGAAACGATACATATTCGAAGTTAGAAATTCAATTGGGGTGAGTTTATAGGATATAATATGCACATATGTATACATATTTAAAGTGGTTATCACTAATTTAGTTAGTAACACGTCATACATACATTCATTCGATTGGGATACAAATCTCGTAAGCGATGCGTTTTATTGCACTGACTTCAAACCTTTTTTTTTAAAAAAAAGTTTTCTTGTTCACGATTTGGAGTGCTTTTAATTATATTTGTGTCCGGCAACATGGCCCTGTAGAGTAATAACTAAGGTTTTTGGCACGAATGAAGTTTATCTCTGACAATTTTATTGTTTATGCCCTTTGATGCATGTTAATGTACTGATCCAAAACTAGTTTAAAAGAAAGGTCGGACTCTTCCCTACTCTTTCAGTATGGCGTACAACATCCGAATATGAAATTTTTGCGCGAGCGACTCACCCAGAGTTGCAATAGGCGCAATGATGAATATTCTGATGTTTCAAACGGCTGTAACTTTTGAGCTGGAGGATCCCCACTTCTTTTAATTATAGTTTTAAAATCAGCACAATAACACGCATCGAATTAAAACATCGTCTACGAGCTAAACTGCATTCATGTCGGGTTTCTCAAACGAAGTGAAGGAGTCCCGTGGTGTTATAGATCACTCAACTTAATCCCGGGAACAAAAACGAAGAATTTACTATGTACATACATATGTATTTCAATCGTATGAGACAGATCTGATAGTACACATATCGGCGACGAAACAGCAACGACTCCAATGACCAACGGTTGAGCCGGTCATATTATTAGTAGCAAACAATTCTAACTCTGAGGCCGCCCTCAGTGGTCGAAGGAATATCAAAATTTAACAACGAAACTTGGATTCATCGCTCGATAAAACTCTATTCTTCCGTCCAGTCTTTATGCTTTTTGGCACATTCTAACCTTTTCTGCTTGTTGACTGTTGTCAAGGACAGCGGTTTATTCCGTGTTTCCGTGTTTCATTTCTAGTTTCCCGTCTAGTTCGTTTGCTTGTTGTGACTATTAGCCAATCCTCGTGTTTAGTTGTAGCTCTTGGTCGTTCTGAACGTGGTTTATTCTCAAGACCAATGGTACGTTGAACGGAGCACATTGATACCTTCAACTGCGAAGCAATTTCCCGCTGCGATTTGCCTTCTTTAAGAAGGGTGGTGATTGCAGATCGTTTCTCGATTGTAATTGATTGATTTATTTATTTAGCAACATGTTACTATTTATAAAACTACTGTTAACATTATTTCTTTTATGGATTATTTTATAATAATAGTTTTATAACGAATTTTATGAATTACAAACAAATTTTACAAGTTACAAATAGCTTACATGATTTATAATTTAAAGCGTAATTTTACAAAATTTAACACACCCCTTTTAAACACATTAATATTTATTTCATTTTTGACCGCGTTAGGCAAAGAGTTGAAAAGTTGAAATCCCTTATAAATCAGCCCATTATGAGACGTTGTTCTCTGGTAATTTGGAAGCCTAAAGTCCAACACATTTCTTAGTCTATATGGTTGGACATCACCAACGTTCTTAATATACCGTGATAGATACTGTGGGCATACAATGATTTTCTATTTTAAAAATAAGAATTAACACATTCATAATACATACATATATCCCCTGTTTCACAACTCAGCATGAAATTAATCAGAGTGTATATATTACACTTTAATATAGATCGCATTGCCTTATTATGCAAGATTTGAATTCTGTCCAACATATTTTGATTTCCTAAGAATATTATTTAGGAATAGTACTCGAAATGAGGTTTAATTATGACGTTATAATTATTTATTGCACGAATAGTTGATATGTTTCTTCTAATTCTCTTTAAAAAAAAAACAGATTTTTTTGGTTATTTTCTTCGGTATTTATTCTACATGGTCTTCAAATTTTAACCCACTGTCCAATATTACACCCAGATACTTAATTTGTTGTACTGTTTCAATATCCTCGTTGTCGATGCATAAGTTTAGCGCATAATTATTACCGTTACTAATCACCATCGCTTTTGTTTTTTCAACGTTTATTTTTAGTTTATTTGCTTTAAGCCACACATACTTAGTTGATTTAGATCTTCTTGCATTTTTATTGCACCCATTATTCAAATTCTTACACGTAATAAATAAAAGTGCATCATCGGCGAACAGCGATAATTTGCTATGCATGATTACACTCTCCATATCATTTACATAAATGTTGAATAACAATGTTCCAAGAACTGATCCCTGCGGTTTCCGTGACTTTTCCCATTTTTAACGAGTTGTTTAAACAAGTGCTGAATCAAAAACCTAAACACACTTCTCAATAAAACACAAAAACGGTTTTTCCCACATTTGAAAACAAAACGCCCACTGTTCAAACACGTGGGTGTAAAATCCTACTTTTATTATATGAATGTGTTGTTTATTGTTCAGTTAGAAAACTTGGGTAAAAAATCCCAATGTAAATCATAAAATTCAACCTCCATGCATGAATGAAGTCAGATGTTTAGGTAGGCCTCAAACTTTTGGCCAGCAGTGTCATACCGTTCAAGTCAGACTTGCGGGCGCTGTTTCGTTGCCTGTTAGTGAACATTAAACTTGCAGGTACTTTATTGTGGCCATTTGATGCATTCATAAGACAAAAATAAATAAAAAATCTCGATATTTGTGTGAACGATTGTTCAGCACTACGAGTATTTTGTGCGAAAGCTTTAGTAGACAACACTTAAAATAATTTTCGAAATCTTTTACTTACCTATGCATGTGCATATGAATTTTCAAGTCGTCGGTGAAGCAGGCACAATGTGACTAAGCTCAACACCTTTTTAAAATACTACTGTAGGACAATCGAAAAATAATCAAAATCTAGGGAATTTCATCACATCGTTTGGCTCGATTGTTAGATTAGATTAGATTGATGATCGAGGCGACAGCTAGTCCCCTATCACTACCGCCACAGGTGGGCCTATTGTGATTTCCTCTAATTAAAGCTCATCCATGATGCCGGATTTTATGATGAATCCGGCTATGTCTTTGGGTGTGCTGGCAGATATTTCTTCTGCTTTGAGGTAGAAGTTACCGATGACGTGTTCTGATAAGACAGTCACAGTGGCAAAGTATGTCTTCTGTTGATTTTTCGTCTTCGTTGTACATTCTGCATACGTCGTCTTGTGCTATTCCCATGCCCGTGAGATGTTTCCTAACTCTGCAATGCCCCGTTAAGAAACCTGTGACAAAGTGAATCTGACTCTTAGTTGTAAGAGTTGTTTCGTTCTTAGGTGGGAAGCATTTGGCAAGCATTTTTTGGCCTATCTGTTACATTTAGTTTCCAATCCAGTCAGCCATTTGTTAATACTGCTTTTTGTAGTGCTGTTGGGTATTCCTCAGAATGCTTTCTTTAAGAAGGGTGATGATTGCAGATCGTTTCTCGATTGTGGTTTCCGCGACATTTCCCATTTTTAACGAGTTGTTTACTCAAGTTAAGTTTGTCTTTATTTAGCTTAGTACAACCATTTAAAAACATTATTTACATTTTGTTTAAAAGAGTAAAAAAAGGAAAATAGATTTAATTAATATCAGCCCTAGTGTGATCAATGATTTTTCTTTTAAAAGTATGACAGTTTGATTCTGTTTTGAAGTACGCGTATGGAAAGCTAGAAATCCCATGTGGGACATTGATCGCTGGCCTCTTGTTGTTCTTGCTCTTCATATTCTTAAATCACCTGTACTTCTCAAGTTGTACGACGAGCCGTCGGATGTTCAGACATTTTCGAGAAGGACAAATAGCATTGCACACATGTAAAGTCTTTCGTCGTTTATACTTTATCAGTTGATCATAAATGTTATGGGGGGTGTATCTGCCACTTTCTAATATGCGCATTGCTTTATTTTGTAGGACTTGCTATAAAACACGCGCGCAGTACTTGAAATGCGGTTTTATAATAACGTTATACACTTTTATTCCACAGTTCAACGAAAAGTTTTGTCTTATTTTTCTTAAAATACCAATTTTTTTTTTTATATGTTATGATATGTTCACCAAATGTTAGATTTTTGTCTAGCATGATATTTAACTTTTTCTACTACCTCGATTTGGATATTGCCTACGATAATATTTACGGACGTTTCGGACATACTATATTGATTCATTTTGAACCACTCATTGCTTTTAAATCACTATTAACGTTTCGCAAGAGTGATTTGCTCTAAAACCCAATTAATGAGCTGTTATTATATCTTGGAGTTCGAGATGGCTTTGAAATTGAGTTTGGACTATTTTTTCTATTATAACATTTTTTCATAAACCGGCATCATGTTTAATGGGCGATACTCTTGGCACGTCTTTGCGTCATTCACTTTTTTGATTGAGACTATTAAGGATTCCTTCCAGGATTGAGGAAAATTTCCTGTGGTCAACGATACATTTATGATAAACAAGAAAAGAGGACCGATCACATCTATACGTAGGGACTAACAAAAGTTCGTTTAGTTGATTAAATAATAAAACAAAAAAATAATTTGAACTTTAGATATTTAATCTTCATCTTTTTTTTTTAAATTCTTCACATAATTCCCATTTTTTGCCGATTGATCCGTCTTTCAAAACAGCTTTCAAAGTCCTCCTTTTGGAGCTTTTCGATTTTTACATTGACTGCATTAATAATCTCCTCATTAGATGTGAAGATTTTTCCCCTCAAATCTTTTTTTATTTTCGGAAACAGCCAAAAGTCACACGGCGCTAGATTCGGAGAATAAGGTGCTGGCCGAATTTAGTTAATGCCCGAGAGCGCAAGAAAGTTGTTGGTTTTCCATTTTTACCTATTGTTCTGAAATTTGGAAATAAATATTGTTAGATTATAAGCTACAGAAATGATTTTTTTTTTCAAAAACTACTAAATTGACACCAACTAAGCGAACTTTTGTTAGTCCCTACGTAGATGATCACAATGCGAGCAACATATAAGATAATTATTTTACTCATATTCTCTTTGTCTTTTTTTCTTCTACATCTCTTATTTTCTACTACCGCACAACTGCGGTGTAGAGCCTTCCTTTCAGCTTAGGGGGCATTTTTCGATCACCGCACAAAAAAATATTCGAACTTTTCGCAGTTGGGAAGCACTTTTCCATTCAAGGAACTGTTTGGAATAGGCCGGTGTGGATCAGAGAACGGGCAGCACAGTCGTTTTTGAACTAATACGGTACCCATTTCCCTCCAAAACATCATCCACCCATACATCAAGTGCTCGTTGCAGGGACGTTTGATCTTCACTTATGATAGCTCCATCGTCAGCAAAGAATAACTGATGCACTTTGGGGTCCGTCACTTTTCCTTCAAGCAGAAGCGCCACCCATAAGAGATATTTTGGTTGTCTATCAAAGGATTTTTCTAAATCAACCAACCATGCAAGTCCTTTAAGGAATCACGATGTTTTTCCATCATGATCCTTACAGTTTGGATTGCATCTGTTGTTGATTTACCCAAGACAAATCCGCACTGGTCATCAGATAGCCGTATTATTTTCCGCAGTCGGCCATCTAATACCCGCTCAACGATCTTCATGGTGTGTGACATCAGCTTGACAGAACGGTAGTTATCGCAGTTTCGCGTATCGCCCTTCCCTTTGTGCAAAGGAAGAAGATAACTTTCCCTCCACTGATTAGGCATTGGATCACCGCTCATGAGTTTGGAGATAAGAATCATGAGCCATCTGGACACGATGTCTCCCCCATCTTTTCCCCGAACTCAGAGGGTATCTTGTCTGGTCCAACTACTTTTCTTCTTTTGGAGTATTTGACTGCATTCCTAACTTTTTCGACAGTAATGTCGGATACTTCGTCATGGTTAGGATCGACTCTTGCAAAGTATACCTGAGGATACTGTTCGTTCAGAAAGCTTTCACAATACTGTCGCCATCTTGAAAGCCGTTTTCTTTTCCCGTATCACGACTTTAGCTTCACCTGTCCACCACCATGTTTTTGTTGTATTGTTGGCAGGGGCCTTTCGACGTTCCAAGCAGTGATTTGGCTCTCTCCAAGCAAGATCGCTGTAGGGAATCCCACATATCTTGTGCTCTGCACTCCTCATCACCGACCTCATTGATGATGGTAATGAGGTAATTTGTCAAGTGTCCATACTTTGTCCATTACTCTTTTCTGTGTTCATCAATGACCTCTCAACTGTGTTATGCCATTGTAACGTTGTTTTTTTTTTTTTATAATTTCCGCGCGCCAAAGAGGTTATGAATACTCTTATACTATTACAGGACACTGGCGTTGTGAAGAAGAGAGAGAAAGAAAGATTTAGTGTAGTGGTTTGAAACTCCGATAGTATTAAGTTTCTGTAAACTCCAAGGGTAGCGTCGAGATAACTGGTGGGAGCTTGATTGTTTTGCTTTTGTCGTTGCTCACGATTCGCAGATTTTTTTTTTTTGCGTCCACCTGATGTCATCATCACGATCAAGTTGCATTTCCAGCCATATGACCACTCTACTGCCAGTGTTTAGCTTTCGCAATTGATCGACTGTTTTTTTTATTTATTTCATTCGAAATAAATAGATGATTCTTGACATCAGGATTTGAACTGTGAACCAACTGCGTGACAAGCGATGATGTTACCACTAAACCACGGCCACCCTAATGTTCAGGTCTAATTGGAATGGTGGAAGATTCAGTAGCAAGACTGAATGAGGATCTCTGCTCTGTGATTAGGTGGTTGACTCAGAATGCACTCATGATTAATCCTGACAAAACCAAAGTCCATCCCTTTCTCAAAAAACAGACCCAATCCTCTTGATTTTCCCAAAGTATCTCTACGTATATTGAATATGTCACGCATGTAAAGAATAATATTTGATAGTGAGCTTACTTGGAACGACCACATAAACAGTATAGTGTCTAAAATAAATGAATCTCTCAGAGGTCTTTCGTAGATCTGTATTAACTATTGACATTAAGTTAAAACTTGTAAAGGAACTCATCATGTCAATTATTACTTATGGCTGTGAGCTTTTTGATGACTGTGACTGCACTTCTTTTCTAAAATTGAAAAGAGCGCTAATTTCGGCTGCGTATAATCTTCGTAGGTACGATCATGTTTCAGCGGATCGCCACAAATTTCTTGGTTGCGATTTGGAACATTTTCTAAAATATAGATCCTGCGTTCTACTCTTCAAAGTTATTCACAAGAAGCAACCTGCATATCTGTACAATAAGCTTGTCCTAATCCGATCTAGTCGCTATATAACTATATACACCTGCTTGACATCATGCAGACAGTTCTTCATTCATGCTGTAAATCTTTAGAACCATCTGCCATACCACCAGGTGAAGTCTAAAATCGAATACAGACAGTTTCAATGCGCACGTTTTTCGTATTTCTGTAGTTTAAACTGAAATTCCTCTCATTTCTTATCTTAATATTCTTAGTCTACATGGTTGCAACTACTTACTGTTTATTTTAATTTTTCTTGTTTTTTTTCTATTTTATCTTTGTATTTCTCTTCTTTTTTTTTTTTTTTGTTAATGCATCTTTTTCATATTGCTCTAAATAATTTTTCTATTCTCTTACATGTACAGCGATTATATAATATATAAATAAATAAATAAAATCAAATGAAGTAGAGGTAAGATATGGGGTGGGGTTTAAAACGTAGTCAAATCATATTTTTCTCATACGCTTAGCTCAAGAACCACTTAACAGATTGTGATGATCTACATGTGTAGATCATATGCCGATTTGAAAGTCTTTGAAATCATGTGGAACGGTGTAAGAAATGTTCGAATGACTTCTCAGTCTATCCATGTGGAGGGGCACCTTCTTTGCCTTGGTTTTTGAGTTTTTTTTTTATTCAACAAACTTTATCAGAAAAGAATATTTATTACATAATCGAATTCCAGCTTTAATTGAATGTATCCTTTGATGGGGTAGAACATTTTGTTTTCTTGATGTACAAAATGCCCTCAAAAGAACCAAAAAAAAAAAAAAATATTTTTAATAATTTGTATCCTTGATTATTTTCACCACAAGTTACAAGCCTGTGACAGACACCGTGTTGAATCCATTAGTGTTCCATTTCATATCATTTTGCTAATGAAGAGTAAAGAGCGTCTAAGTACCAACATGTTATATTAACAACGCAATACCTACTTCTTTAGGTACAAATTCCAGGCACAGGATATCATACAATCCGTTCTAGACGGATTATACGAGGGCAAGGTGAAAAGTTCTCAGCCTGACAATGAAAGACTGCGATTTTCAGTTAAAAAATGATTTTATTTTTCCACATAATCTCCCTTGACTTGAACACACTTGGTCCAGCGTTTCTCTAACATCAGCATTCCTTCTCGGAAGTGAGTCTGGAAGGCTGTGAAAATATTCATCTACGGCCCTCTCAACTTCTGCATTGGATGCGAAGCGCTTCCTAGAAACAAATTTCTTCAAGTTTGGGAACAGATGGAAGTCTGAGGGTGCCAAATCAGATGGCCGAGCAAATCGTACCACAAATCCCGCAGTTTTCCCATCGCCAACGCACACTTGTGTACGGGTGCATTGTCCTGGTGAAAGATGATTTTTTTCTTCTTCAAGCCAGGCCACTTCTCGCGAATTTTGGCATTCAGCTGGTCAAGAAGGTTGGAGTAATATTCGCATGTAATTGTTCTACCTTTCTCAAGGTAATCAATTAACAGGATCTCTTTCGCATCCCAAAACACACTGGCCATGACCTTTCCGGCAGATGCGATCGGCTTGGCTTTCTTTGGCGCTGAACCACCGGCTTCCACCCACTGCTTCGACTGCTGTTTCGTTTCTGGCGTGTAGTGGTGGACCCATGTCTCATCCGTGGTGACAAATCGCCGCACAAAATCGGTCGGATCCCTATTGAATCGGTCCAAAGATTGCCGCGAAAATCGTTTACGTTTACTCGCCTTCACTCGCATATCGTCCAATACGATATCATGCACTTTTTTTTGATGATTTCGGGTGTGGTTGCGGTTTTTGGTCGTCCCTCACGTGGGTCATCTTCGAGGGACGTGCGACCACGTTTAAATTCAGCTCCTCATTTTTAACGGTTGACATGGAAGGAGCAGAGTCCCCGTAAACGTTTGTCAACTTTGAATGAATTTCCTTAGGGGTTAACCCATCCAAAACGAAGAATTTTATCACCGCACGATATTCAAGTTTATCCATTTTAACGAAAACTACGCAAAAATTCGTGTAAAGAAACTACTTGAGAGAACAAGTTGAAACTTGTCATACGAACTAATGAGAAGTGCACCCAGACAGGAAACATAAATTTTTGCTGATTGGAACGCCATCTCTGCGTCAGGCCGAGAACTTTTCACCTTGCCCTCGTATGAGTCGCTTGGCACGCTGAAGATTCTCGGCTCAAATTTTGATGTGAAAAATCATTTATTTGGTTCGCATTGGCTTATGCTTATGCCAACCCTACTGTGAAGGTATAATATTGGCAGTACGGCTGAATCATAAAGACACGTCAGCATAACAAAATGCTCTTCAGTTCAGTTGAGTTTCAAACCACTGCACCAATCTTTCTCTCACGCTCTCCTTTTCTCTGTATCTTTCCAATGTTAGTCGTGCAATTAATGTTCCAATTAATTCCATTCAAGGGATTGCTCCCTAGCCATAAGCCAGTTTTAAAAAAAAAAGTAATACGGAAAAGATAAGACAATAAAAACTGCAAAACTAATTCATTCCTTCTGATTCAAACAGACGTTTATTTTTAATTTATAATTTTCTTCTAGCATAAATATTTTTTCATTTTATTTTTCTTATAGTGGTTTGCTGGTTTTCTTTTTAAGTGTATATTTAAAATATAAGAATGTACATATATATATATAGGTGTACATAATTTATTTATTTATAAATTTTTTTGATTTGAATTTACCTTTTAGTGGTTTAATTAGTTAGCCTCAAAAGTTCCGGAAATATAAAAAAAATGTAATTGATCATTTTCCCATATACTAAGTAGATGTTTGATTTTTGTTCTAATATTTAAATACATTTAATATCGACTTCCTTTATTTTTATAAGATTTTGAAAATACACATTCAAGGAAAAACACAATTTGAGTCAAAGCTTATGATTCACGTTCACAAATATACAAGCCGAAATATTCTAACAAATTTCGTTAGATAATTTATTATATTATAGTTATCAGCTTTCATACATTAAATGTTTCTCTACTATGTATGTATATATTCATTTTAACAATTATTTTCTTTTATTCCTTATTAGAGAACTTTGATTTTGAAGCAAGTTTTGTAGGGTTTAGCTTATGCATTTTTCTTAATTTATGCTAAGCCTTCAGAAGATTTATTATTATGTGGTGAATAAGAGTTAAAGAATAATTTTTACTATATTTTATGTTATGCTGGTAACCCTTTTTCGGATGATGTTTTTTGTTTTGCACGGATTTATTGTTGTAGACTACGTTTGCCCCAAGCAGATTGCAGTTTCTTCCAGTCTCCTGCTGATCGCTTGCCCCACATACCCTTGAGGTTATTCCAGCCAGGTTCACGT
The DNA here is from genome assembly GCA_963082735.1 of Pocota personata. NCBI lineage: Eukaryota > Metazoa > Arthropoda > Insecta > Diptera > Syrphidae > Pocota > Pocota personata. The sequence goes on along the minus strand of OY720433.1, from coordinate 2,640,427 downwards.
TTACCCCATGCTCCTAAAAATAAATGGTGGATTAGAAAATTCCAATTGTACCTTTTCTTTTGCTTAGTAGAAAACCTGTTTCGCAAAAATTAGAGATATATGTATGTATGTTGTGCTCTCTGCACAATAAAACTACCAGAGCTTTATTGTGCAGAGAGTTTTTCGGAAGGTTGTTACCATGCTTAGTTCTTGTATAAACCATTTGAAAATTTATTTATTGAAAGAGCTTCAAAAAAAAAAAACTTTCGAACTTTCATAAAGCTCGCCTAAAATGGAATAGTGGATGATTTTATTCATATATTTTACCATTTGTTGTGGAGATGAATATAATTAGCCGATACACCCGCAAAACAGACAGATAGTCTTGGGCAGAAGAATCCATATTACATGCAGGCAGTTCAAAACAGTGAAATGGACTAGCTAAAAGCTTTCAGGTCGTTTGAAGTTCCAGACGAGCAGGAAACAAAAACCGACAAAATCAACGGTACAATGAAAGGTTTTATAATACTTTCTTTATAGCGATGGAGAATGAATTAGCAGAATTGACGACATGCGACGACAATTCTTAACCTTGTTTTTCAACTGGCTAAAAAAGCAATATTCCGCGCCAATTTAATTTGGAAGAAGAAAAGGCTGGCTGGAACTGCTAACAAGGAGACAGCTGAAGTTGTCACTTAGTCAACCGGAGCCCGCTGTAGCAGCTCAGGCGCAAGCATTCAACAAGCCACAAGTGAAAAGATTCTTGCGGACTTTAAACGTAACGAGTTACACTGTTAAAACTGAAATTCAACCTTATTTTAAATTCAGCACTGCAGTTATAGAAAATTTCACACCCATAGCAGTGGAACATGAAGAGCTTTAGCAAATATAAGTTTTGTTTTGCGTGGCCTATAGTGCTGCGACAATGACGAATTTCTTAGGCATCTACATATATACTTTGCCAATGACTGTTGAGACATTAACATCCCATCGCAACCTGTTATGAAACCATATAAGGCTATACAAAGTTTTTGCCGAAAAGGAAAGAAGCAGCAAGTGGATGTTTTGACGAGCGCTGAAAGAGGTCAACATATAACGTTAGTATGTTTCATGAGTCCAAATGGTGCGTACTCTAATATTTACTACAAAAAGGTGGAAGTATGAAATACTAGACAGTGCACCACCGAGTACTTTAGGCCTTGTACTTTTTCATTTGATAAGATTCATAGAATAAAGACTATTGGTATTTCTTTACTTTGAAAATGTTGTTAAATATATTTTTACGTTTCAAGGCTAGATATGGAATATGACAGCTTTTTTCTTCTTATACATATTGTTGTCACTTAAATTTTTATATAAGTCGCAAACCCCACAGGCGGATCAGTAGGGATGCGGTAAAGTGGGAGGGTTGTGATCATTCTACTCAGGACCATAACCTCGCCGTAAGGAAAAGAACAAGTCACTTATATTTTGATATTCAGTTGTTCATTACTAATACGTTCGTTATTACTAATAAGTCGTCTTTCGTTTTTTCGATTAATTCTAAAAAAAAATCACGTACATGCGTTTCCATAAGTTTCCGGACAAACCATTTTTTTTCCACAATAATACATTTATCTATCTGTGCAGGACTCAAAAGAACAAAGTTCTTTGAAATCCTATTGGGGTCGATAGTAAACATTATTACATCTCAAAACAAGTGAAGGGTCTTTAGGAAAAGGAGCGGTTGATGTGTCTCTTCTTCAATGGATTAGAAATTACCTTTCGGGGCGTTCAATACAAGTTCTCTTATACAGCTTCAAGTCTGCAATTCACCAAATAAATGTTGGTGTTCCCCAAGGTTCTGTATTGTCTCCGACTCTCTTTCTTATTTTTATAAATGATCTCTTGTCTGCAACTTCTAATCCAATCCATTCCTCATCGCTTTAAAGAATCACCGACTCTTAAGACCCAGAAGAGAAACGGAAGGCTCAAATTAACATCAAAACAGGAAGTCCAGACTGTAAAATTAATCAGCAAGAGAGTGATCGATGGCTTACAACTCCAGAGATCTATGCAGAGTTCAACGAGAAAAAAGACGTTTAGCTGCCGCAGGTCTTCACGGTCGAGTAGCGGTACTAAAACCTTTTGCTATGACCTCAAAACAAAGTCAAGCGGCTAGATTGGGAAAGAAAGCACCAGGATTGGACATCAACCGACTGGTCGAAAGTTTTACGGACGGACGAGTCAAAATTTGAAGTTTTTAGACAAAAAAGGAAAGTTTACGTTCGGCGGTCTGCTAAAGAAAAGATACCCCTTAACTGTGCGGTCCCAACAATCAAGCATGGCGGTGATTCATTAATGGTCTTGGGATGGAGACCTCATCTGTATCGATGGAATCATGAATAAGGAGAAGTACAGACAAATATTAGAAGAACATACCTTACCATCGGGTTTGCAGTCAATAGTCCCTGGATTATCATTAATGCACGATAATGATCGGAAACATTCTTCCAAGCTCTGCCGAGGATACGTGGACCAAGAAGAACAGGAAGGAACACTAAGAAATATGAAATGGCCCTTTCAGAGAGGTTCGAAGACAGTCTTCAACATCGAAAGACAAACTTTGGAAGATCCTTGAAGTAGCCTGAATACTAACATTGGAAACTGTTGAAAATCTAAATTATGTAAATTATGCTCGAGCTGACTATAGAGGTCAAGTCATGAAAATTGTGAAGTCTGCTCGCGTCCAATGAATCGCAACTAAATAATAGGGAGGCGTTAGACGGCATTAAAGAGGGAGCTGGGAGTAGGGATGATAGCTCGACTCAATTCGCACCTTAAGAAACATCGTCGAAAGCTGAACGCTACTGTCGTGAAGTCTGGCGAGTGCTTCCATAGTCATAATACGTCAGCTGTCATAAGTTCGTCCGTGTAGTTTTTTAATTAACTTATACAAGACCGTGTCAGGAAGACCTCGGTTGCCCTTTATTCCTGTCGTCTTCAGCCCAATAGTGAGTCTGGTGGACAGCACTGGGCTAGAGTTCAAAAGTTATCATGCGTCTGTATAACGGATGTTTTGAAAACAACTTGTACCGCTGCGCTAGAGACAATGCTGCACTAGCTTCCTGTTGGAATAAGGCTTAGCGGATCTTTGCAGTTGTTTAACGCTAATACAGGCCACTCCAGGATTCTGATCGGCAAGAATACTATTCCTAGTAAGACGGACTATATTGTCCCTCACATTGACTTTGATGTCAGATACAAGACCAGAATTCCAAGCAGAAGCGCTTGAAAATGTGGAGAAATCTTGAACGATTCTGCGATAGAGATACGAGTATATACACAAACGGATCTAAGATAGCGTATGGTACTGGTATAGGAGTCTTCTCCAGTCCACCTGATGAAAACATTATCAGACGACTACCGTAATCCCTGAAGCTGCGGCGGTAGAGGGTAGCGCTATTGTACTATATATAAATATTCAGGCAGCGATAAAAGCTTAGGAATCGCCAAGTTGATAAAGTAATGCCGTAAGTCGCTGACAGTTGCGACATTTCTCTGTACTGGATTCCAGAACACAGCGACTTTCCTGGCAACTGCGGAGTGGATGAATGTGCGGGTCAGAACTTCACTGAAAGTAGAGAGGAACCGTCCGCTTCCTTAGAATCGATGAAGTTCCGCCTTGATACTGAAGCCAAACAAATGTCGAACAGCAGGTGGAATAGTATCAGTACTTGTCTTTCGTCGAAACAGATCTGGCTTAATCTGGATCTGAAGAGAGAACAGAAAGACTTCTGTCCATTAATAGGAGATGCATTAGTATAATAATAGGAGCCCTCACAGGGCACTGCTTGATGGGTAGACATGCTATTAGAATGGGTGTCCCCTGAAACTGTAGAAGTTGTAGAGACGAGGAGGAGGAGGAGTAGGAGGAGGAAACTATAACTCACCTTTTGTGCACCTGTCCTGACTTATCAATGTTGAAAAGTAAAACCCTAGGGGAATACTTCTATGAAGATCTTAACGACTTAGTCAGGCTTGATATTAACAAAATAGAATGTTTTGTCTATGGATCTAGATGGTAACAACGCAACGGTTACCCATTCTGATGTTCCTTCTGAAAGAAATTAATCTTGTAGGGTTCCTGGTGTCGGAACTCTTCTTCTTGTGGTATCACAAAGAACCTATTTTTGGTCTAAGAGTGTGTCTCTGCCTGAGCGGGGACAGGCACCTAACCTGACCTAAGGTATCGGTGTGGAGAACAATATATAACTTCCATGTAACGAAATCATTTTTCAAAATGATATGCAAAACTTCTGTAAAATTTATCTCAAAATCACTGCTATTATATATATAATTATATTTACCAAATATACACTCCAAGAGGAGTAGAAACTTCAACCAAATATTTTTTCGGAAGAGAGGTCAGAAAGAGGTCCAGAAAGTGTTGGCTTTGACTTTCAAAATCAGGGTTGTGGTGTCGGTTTGTTTCAAATACCTGCTCATAACTTAGCAGTTGTACTTTTCAACTCATTTGTGTAGAAAACCACAATAATAAATAAACTAAGCTAAACTATAAGCTGAGTGAGTAAAGTGGAGTGGTAAATTGCATTTAGCAGTGAGGATGTATTTTTTTTTTTTTCAATTGTAGGTTACGTTAGTTGTTCGCTGAAAACAAGCTTGGTGCTCAAAATCAGTTAGAGCTAAAAATTCGTGGTTTGCGGTGTTCAACAGATGGAAGCTATTGCGAAATTCAAATTGTATTCCTATAATTTTGTACGTATTGTAACTTTTGTTTCATCTGCTCAGTGAGTAAGAACTTCATGAATTGCTTGTCTAGAATTGGTCTTTTTAGTTTTTGTCACGTATTATCGTTAAATGGAATTTTATGTTTTATCCTAATTTATGATATTTTTTATCCTGAAAATCGATGAATAAATCTCTGAACTGAAGTGTAAAGCTTTACGTTTTTTTTAGTCGCGACGCCACCATATAGGTTTTGCCCTCCTAAACTCACCTCTAAATTTATTCCAAACAGCAGATCGGCGTTTGCCCCAGGCGACATTCATATTCTTCCAACTTCTCTTTTCGTAGTTTGATGGAGTTTCACTTTCTACAAGTGCTTCCCCATTGTTCGTTGAAGTTGATGCTGCTGCAGCTACAGCTGCGGCCAACGCATTTGGGCTTGATGCATAAATCACTGAATATCTCATCATCTCCGGATGTTCATTGTATTCGTTCAAACCAGATGAAGTCCATTCAGGTACTTGAGTATCGTAGTCATCCAATATATGGGCTGATTGATCTCCTCGTTTACCCCAAGGTCCTTGTAGCGATTGCCATGAACGTTTAACTTCTTTCATAAGTTGTGATGTTTCATCATCTGTTGGAAGATCATTGTTACCCTCAAGTAAAGAAACTTCATCGAGCAACTCGTGGGAGTCTGCACACACAGGAGTGCCACTCAATTGGAATATCAAAAGTGCTACAGTAAGTAGCTGGATTAGCCACACTTGCGTGGGGCTGATCATTGTTGTTGATTTTGTGGTTTTAGTTTTTGTTGTTGATTCTTGTTGTGGATGTTCTTGAATGAATGTGTTTGACAGCGTCTGGAAATATATGGCAAGAAGACGATTTTAAATTAGGAGAAGTTTGGTGAAATTTAAAGGATTAAAGGGCGGGAAACAGACAAAACCTTTCTTACCAATAACTGTTGCTACTGGGTTATACAATCAAGTAACAAAACAACACTGCCCAACCGTAGAAACGTATTGTCGAAAGGGTAAGGGGTAAACCCCATAAAAACCATACAGGAAAGTTACAATCCAACCGGAATGGTTCATTTGATACCCTATCCCCCAATCATATGATAACCCACCCCTAAGAAAGTGGGCGTGGCATCGCAAAATTTTTAAAACATGTAATGATTTTTCGCGATTTCATAAGAAAACTTTTTCTTAGCAAAACGTGGGCGTGACCGAAATTCACAGATTTGGATGATATATTCACAATAAGACTTCACCATCACCATAAATAGCTTTTAAAAAGGCCCTAAAAAGTGGGCGTGGCCATGTACAATGTATGTACGAAATGTAGAAAAAATCGACGTCGACATATTTTAGTTTGGCAATATTTTTAATTTTCTAGCAAAAATATTGAGAAAAACAAAATTTCAAATGTGTACACATGTACTGTTTCGGATTTGAACTCAAGGCTCCAAAAATGGTGACATACGGATGGGCAGATCGACATAAATTTTGATGCTGTTCACAAATACGAGTATATATACTTTTGGGGGTCCATTTGAAACTATGTATCACAATGAATATGCCCTACGCAATAGAATATAAAGAAGAAAGAAACAAAAAGGGTGCATAAGTGTTGGTATGTGAATTCACATAGGTATGGTCCTCGCTGAACAAGAGTCTGGATCTCATTCTTAGACTTCTGTTCTTCCAAATAGAACATAACTTACGGATATTGAAAAAAAATAATAATGTCCCCAACTACATACATATGTATGCTCTTGCTAGAGCGTAGTTTTCAGGGAGTTTTTAAAAGTAATACAATTTGAGACATAAGTTCCCACAACTAGTGGAACTGAAATTTTCTATTAGCACTTTGCGCCTAGTTGTGAATATGGAAATTGGTTGCAGAACATGATTTTAGGTGTGAATCGTGTTCCAGCTCTCATTTACAATTAAGTGCTTATAAGTAGGTGTGAAAAATAAGGAGCGTCAATCACCTGGAAGTATTCATAGCAATACAAACAAATAGATAAGTATGTATGTAGTACATACATACAGATGAAGTCAATACTGACATAGAGGGAACACAAAATAATAATCCAACGACACAGGGGTCCAGCGAATCGAGCCACGCGCGGGAAATTATTATATGAAACTGATGCACCAAATTGGGGAGGGAATCTTCAACTGGAAAAAATCTTATTTGAAGTAAATTATTTCTTCTCTACTAATAAATCTGCACCCCTCCACTTAACACAACAGATAGTCACGAGTTTGTAACAGTATGTACTTACTGAAAAGAAAGTGAATTTTCTTCTCACTGCCGTAAACATTCCTTGACTTTCAGACAGTAGCAACAACTACAATCGCGAACTCTGTAATAGGGTAGGCAATTTAAATGCCCTTCAACCACTAAGAATTCGAGATGATTTCAAATTCATAATTAATTAATTACCTGTCCCATCAAAGAAAGCAAGTGGAATGTTGCTACACACCTTAACTTCATCTGGGGTGGTGTTTTTTTTTATTAAGATTATATAATTTGATGAAAGTTGATTTGAATATTGAAGTACTTCAGCACTTCTGGAAATGAATGGGGGGAGTCTATCGTTGAAAAACCTGTGTCTATTAAGATCTGTTTCGAAACCCGCGCTGTGTGAACAGGTGCGTTATCCCGCAAAAACAACACTCCGTGTCTGAGTTTCCCACATCGCTTCCGTGCGACCACTTCACGTGCCTGAGTCAATAAATGCATAATATTGATCGTTTATTGTAGTCCCCTTCGGCAGGTAATCAATTACCAAAACACCTTCGCTGTTCCAAAAAAAACAGTCGTCATAAGCTTCGAAGCCGAATCGTATTGGCGAACCCAAGTCGCATCTACAGTTACGATTGGGTTGCAAATTTCGTCGACATTGTCCCCGACTAACTCCAAAAAATCTTTGCAGTACTCGAGTGGTCGTTGCTTTTTGTCGTTGCTGCGTGAACATTTTCGGTACCCAGCGCGCACAAATTTTGTTCAAAATTTCTCCAATCCGTTTTTTGCTGATGTGCAACTCGTCCGCTATCTGGCAACATTTTTATTCTTCAGTCGGCCAGAACTAAATTTTTCAACTTTTTTGATGATTTCTTCAGTGACCACTGACACAGGAAGCCCTGGGCGCGGGTCGTCTTCACAGCTCTTTTACCCTTGTTAAAATAAGCGAGCCCATTTATTGACCATGGTATACGAAGGCCCAGAATCCTAAAGAGTCGATGACATCTCTTCGAGAACTTCTTTAGGCGATTTTCTCTTTTTCGTGAGGTACTTTATTACTGCATTTAGCTCAAAATTGCGAGAATTTCCGATTTCGGCTGACATGGTGATGTTTATCCTACCACAGATAATAACAAAATGAAATAATTATTGAAACGAAACGCGGTGATACGAGTATTTATACTACTAAAGAGTGCCGCAATTAGTGCTGTCACTCATGACAAGATGACTCGTTGTTGAGTATCTCAGGCTGCGAAATTATCAGCCGCCTCATATAAAAAAATATTTTAGAAACCATTATTGAATGCAAACAATTGCAACAATTTTTCCGGACTAGTTCCGACAACAGTCATGAATTAAAATGAAGCAAACAAACAACATTCGACCTTCAAACTCTCTTTTTTTTTTTTTTTTGTAAGCATTGATATCATGAAAATGTTCTAACTCAAGATTTTGATCAATTCTCATATAGAGGAACTCGACGAATGTCTGTCTGTGATACGCACGAAATGGGTAGACGAAATTTCTTCAATCGAAATCGGAGTTTTCATTCTAACCCCAAAATTAAAGCTGGCCGATATTGAAAAAAATCGATTTTCTCGATAACGGCTCTTATGATTTTGTTTAAATCATATATTTGGTCTAGGTTAGAAATATGGCATTAGATGGCGTTCCAAGTTTTCAGAAACCTTATTGACGAATTTTTTTTTAAAAAAATGGTCTATTTCTCAAGCAAACATGTGCATACTAAAATAGAAAATAGTCAAAATATTTGTTTTGCATTTTAACGGATGGTTTAAAAAAAGTCTATATAGTAGAACCTCGTTTATCCGGTACAATGACCGGGAAGAGGTATTAGGTGCGCAACTAAGTTCTCGCTGTTTGTCAAAAGATGGCTCCAGCAGTAAGACATATGGTAAACGAACTGTTTTGACACATGAGTGATTTTGTTTTGGCGTCATATACTTTTGGTTGTGTGGAAATGTCTGATTTTGTGCCAAATAATCTTTATTTGCGGGAAGTGTTGATTTTCTTCTTTCATTCGAAGAAAACGGCGGCTGAGGCGCATCGAGAGCTCCAAAAAGTTTACGGAGATGCTGCTCTAAGTGGAACATCGTGCCGTGATTGGTTCCGTCGCTTCAAAGACGGTGATTTCGATGTTGACGACCGTCCTCTTGAAGGAAGGTCAAAATCCTTCGAAGACGCTGAATTGGAGGCATTGCTCGATGAGTATCCGTGCCAAACGCAAGAACAGCTTGCTTCAGCATTGGGAGTTACCCGTCAAGCCATTTCCAAGCGATTGCATGCGTTTGGAATGATTCAAAAACAAGGAACTTGGGTTCGCATCGTGACGGGTGATGAAAAATGGATTTCAGCAACCCAAAGAAAAGAAAGTCATGGAGACTGCCCGGTCATGCTTTTACGTCGTCGGCTCGGCCGAATATTCACGCTGCGAAGATTATACTGTGTATTTGGTGGGACCAGGGCGGTGTCATTTATTATGAACTTTTGAAACCCAACGAAACCATCACTGGGGAACTGTATCGACTTCAATTGATGCGATTGAGCATACAAGCAGTGGCACGAAAAAGTGATTCGACAGCATGACAACGCTCGGCCTCACGTTGCCAAACTCGTTAAAACCTATCTAGCTCATCAGCAGTTCTGCTCATATGAAGACATCAAAAAAATGGCTTAATTCGTGGATAGCCTCAAAAGATGAACACTTTTACCGTAACGGTATTCGAGCTCTGCCAGAAATATGAGAGAAAGTTGTAGCTAGCGACGGGGAATACTTTGAATGTTGTATTTTCGTCAAAACAAAAAAAAAAAAAAAACAGCGAGACATGCGTTGATTTTTAGCTTTATACGTTTTGGAACAAATATATGTACGAATTTTTCGTTAGTTAAGAACGTCAATGTCGTCAAAGTCAGTTTGTTGGCCAAGGAAATTTAGTAAGTCATTTGCAGCTTTGAGTGCATGTTCAGCAAATACTCTGTCATCGTCTAATGAAGTTTCTTCAATGTCCGAATCTTCCTTTGAAGCCTCATCAACTTGGACAAACGTTGAGACTATTGCAGGGTCATATAGAGTTTGATAACCTGGTACACTCTGATCTGAGGTTAAACATTCCTCCAAATCTTCAAATGTGACATTTTCAAATTCAATGAAGTTTTGTACTGCATTCAGAAGTTGAGATGGGAATGTTACGTTATCGCAAGATTCAGAAACGTTTAAAAGCATCTTGAATTCATGCCAAAGTTGAAACCATGATCTTTGTAGAGTAACCATTTGACTATCATTCCAGCTTTCAGCCGTCTTTAATAGTCCACTTCTTCCAAAATTCCTTTAAACTGTAATCAAAAAGATCTCGCAACATTGTTTTCCGAAAACGTCTTTTTAATGCCTCTATAACGTCCTGATCCATTAGCTGCACCAAAGAGGTTACGTTAGGTGGTAGGCACTGCACAAAAATTTGTCCGTCTGAAGTTTGTAATGAGTCTTCATCAGGATGTGAGCAGCAACATACATAGCTTTTCGCGGGAGGATCTTAGACTCCAAATGTGATACCGAAGGCACAAATTCATAAAAAAAACATTTTCTAAAAATGCACATTCAAGTTTTAGCCTGATTGTAATAACAAACAGAAAAATGTGGCATCACTGTACCTTTAAACGATCTCGGCTTTTAAGATTTTCCAATGAAAAACAAGATTTAACTTATGAGTTCCGCTGGCATTTTAGCAAGACTAGATTTTTCGTGGTGCATTACAAGTGTTTTAGACGGTAAAGATTTCCAAAAAGTCCCATTTCGTCTGCATTATACATAAATTTGTTCAGGAGTGAATTCATAACTATCAAGCAACCGCTTAAATTCGGTGAGGCATATATTCGCTGCATTTTTATCAACACTTAGTTTTTTGCCGTAAATCTCCAATTGCCGGATACCGTGACGAGATTTAAAACGGTGTAATCAACCTTGGGAAGCTTGAAAAGGTTTTTAAATTTTCATATGGAACCACTGCGCCTTTTCAAGAAGCAGCGGCCCCAATACTGCGTGACCCTCGATTCGTTTTTGTTTAAACCGTTTGTACTCGTACATATGTAAGTAGGAGCAATAACGGCTGTGCAAATGCTTGAGAAATAAACTGAAAATTTGTTCGCTTTGTACGAGTACTCGTATCTCGACTAAATATTTATGTATATATTGCTATCAGCCTTAGTGTACCTACCAAGCGTGGTTCTTAAGTGTAGGGAGAAACGTAGAAACACAGTCGATACACAAATGATACGGATACAATTCAAGTACCTCCTAATCCCGTCCTGACCAACAGGTGATTTTATTTGCAATGTTCTATTGTGGGTGTAGTACGTAGTTGAATTCACTATTATAAAAGGAAGTGTCACTACTCGTATGTCTGTCTGCTTGCACGATTTTTTTAAGTTCTTTTTTCTTGGTTTCTTTTCGGGCTTTAAAAAAGAAATTAAAGATTGGGTTTTGTTGAGTATTAAACAATAAAGGACTTATAGGTTATAGGTATACATATTGTGAATTATTGCAATGATACCCCAAGTTCTTGTGCACTTATACACCGATTAGTCACACTGTGCCTTTTAAGCAAGGAATTAAAGGAATAGCTTTAGGCAAGTCATGACCAAAAAATACAAACTGTAAATTATACATAAAGGCAATTCATATTCCAAGACGAGAAGGAAACCCAAGCAAATATTGACCGAAGGAAATTTCCGATTAGCATGCATAATGTTTGTGCTATACTTTTCCATAAAGCATTCTCAACAATATCTCAATTGACGGGTGGTGTGTCCTTCGGCTTTCATACAGTGCCACAAGTTCTAGTGCGTAAAATCGGTCCGAGATATGCTGCGAATAATAATGATTGATATTATCATCGTCTATCGAATGCAATGCAATCCATCATATAAAATATGAACTGGTGAGGAATATTGCGTAACCTTTTGGATACAAAAAATAATATATACCTATGTACATATGTAAATCGTAGATACACGAAAAAGTTCACAACACGGAATTAGCGTACGATGAGATGCGGGTGCTCATCGACATGTCTCTAAGTTTTTTTTTTATGAATAGAGTGTGAATGGAATAAGATGCCTTATTTTCTCTATCCCTCGTTCTTGTTTTACTGTTGTTTTTTTTTCTTATTTGTTTAGGTTAAAGAACATCTTTTTGATACTGTTGTTCAAGTAAGAGGGAATAACAAGAAAAGCGAGTATAATTGTGGCCTAATCAAATACAAATTTAATCCTTTTTCCATTAGAAGGTCGTAGAAGGGATATATTTATAGACTTCTGTTTCGATGACCCTCTTGAACTTCGTCTACAACTTTTTTTATAGCAGTATGTAGTTTCTTTTTAAACCTTATTTAACTGCAACCCATATTTCTTAAAAATAAATACACTTGGCGCCCAATTCTTTCGAATTGAGATCTTTCTAAACTAGTTCTGATGTATAATTTCCTTTACTTGTTCGTTTTCTATTTGTAGTTATTACTATCTGACCTGGCCTTCTTCGTCCCTTTAAAAAGGGTGTTTGCCATATAACGTTATAAATTAACCGCCTTTCTAGGAGTCCCGCGACTTTGCATATGTCATCTCCACCATAAACAAAGAGCATCTAATCATATTTTTATCATGAGAGATTTGCATTTTTATCCCTTGATTTACCACACTTTGTCATCGACATTGGCACACTGTAGTGTCGGAAGAAGGGGCTTTACTTAGACAGATTTTTTCTACAGCAACAGTTACGCGATGTGATTGTAACCATAAATCAACGACGCTCCACGTTAACATCACAAGGATGATGGTGAATGATGGGATGCCGATATTGGAAAATATGAATGCTAAGCACTAGGATGAAAAATAATAAATGCATCCGCAAATAAACGTGACAGAGCTGCAACGCCAATGCCGACAAACATTAGAATGCAATGAAAGAAGAAGTTGGCACGAGTCCCCGAGTGCCTTCGTGCCATTCAAGGATCTAAATTTATTACCATTATGATTGCTGTCACATTGAGATTTATGTTTTCCAGTCGCCGGCGCTGACAGCGAGATGTTGAAACAGAGCAACTTGTTGATTGGATTTTATTCCTTCTTTTTAATTTTGTGGCTTTCACTATGGTCGCTGGTCGGGTTCTTGAAAACATTGATTGATTAGTGCAAGTCTTATGAGGTGAATTAAGTTGTCAAAAGTTTAAAAGTGCAGACCTGTTGACACCTGGGCTTACAGGAATGCTGGATGCACAATCGTGCGATAAAAAGTGCATTGGTGTTAACTGAGATTAATGGAACTTACTGTCAGGAAAACTGTTCGCATGGTAAATGATGAAAAGTGTTCCTGATAATAAATAAATTCTTAATGGTTCATGAAATAAAGTGCACGACTGGGTCGCACGTACTTGCACTTAGAAAATATCGTGTGGCTGTCGCAATTGGTTAACAAAGTTTACTGATAGTGAGAGCGTTCTTAAAATAAAGTATTATCATCGTGATATACAAAACATTGCTCTTGAAGAAAACAATCTGTCATGCAATTGTGCACGGCGATCATGTTCCTTACAAATGAACATCTCTTTATGCTAGGCATCTCAGTAGAAAGTTTCATCAAAGTCGGTTTATATTAATCACTTCTCCAACAAAGACAGAAATCTATTAATACCAAAAATATTGCAGTCTCCGTTGCTTCGGAGCCATAAAAACTGACTGAAGGAAAAAAAAAAAACTGATTAAAGAAAAACAAAACAACTTGTTCACGTCTGTGCTTTGCCGAGCATATACAATCGCACAAATTCACCCGCTTCTGCACCACTGCTGGCGATGTTTTTCCCTGATTGAATTTCCCCTACGTTATGTGTACACCAAATCTTTAGCAAAGCATTCCTATTGAACTAAGGCATTGTATCCGTTTGACAGAAATATATGCAAAATTAAAAATCTAATTAGTGCACTCTCATAACCCCATTGAAACCACCCACTGGTTATTCAATCTTTGGATAATAACTTTTGATAACTTTACATTGCACTTCACTTTGGCTATTAGGTTCGTCAACGAAAAATTTATTTCAAGGACTGAGTTTACCAAATTGATTTGTCATTCCACCAGCCACTGGCTATCACCTTTTTTAGCTGTCTTGTTAAGGTAGGAGTATGTGGTTTCCATGGGATTTTGATGAACGTATGGCATTTGGTTCTATAACTAAATAGTCCTTTGAATCAAGATTATTTTTTTGCCACAGGAGACATCCTGTAGCACAAGGGGTGCATCTAAATGTAATTATAAAATTATACGTATGTATAACATTCACGATTTTAGGAAAAAAAAAAAAAAAAAAAAAAACACTTGTACGCACATCATAAAGCGGCCTTTACACTGTCAATCGATTGACATCAATCACTTACATGTATGCGCCACACACATTAGGCGAAGTCTGATTGACGAAAATCCAGCGTCATGTTGATTGATGTGTGTAAGGGTTGGATTGACCTAATTACTTCATTATGTGTTGTGTCGCGGAAGAGAAAACATATCTGGCGCTAGAGGAAAATTGAAGGATGATGAAAACCGAGCATATTTTGCGGTTGTAAATTTAAATCCTCAAATGAATTCCCTTTGGCAAGATATCGCAACGTTGTAGAAGGCCGCTGGTTTACGGAAATTGCTTTACGCATGGAGAAATTATTTGAAGCAATTCCTCATAAGTGGAGGTATCTATTCTAATAAAATTTTTATAATCGCCTCGTGCAGATATTTTCAATTCATTCAAAAGATTTTCATGTGTGAACTGATATCTTTTTTTTTTTTAACCACTCCTTCATCCAAATACTCTTTTTTTCTCGACATTTGTTGCTTTTTCCTCTTTATGCAAAGTGCCAGAGCAATATAAGCAATACAGTCGTCCGTTTCACTCATCGCACATCCGTACAACACGAAAACTCACAAAAAATAAATTTGACGTCAATCGATTGAACTGTGTAGGGGGTAGCGTCAATCCACACATACACCATGATTGATGTCAATCGATTGACCGTATAAGGGCCGATTAAGAATCGACGGCATTGAACTTTTTTCTTATGAATAACGTAATAATTGTGTGTCAATCGTACAACATGAAGGACAATTTTTCTTTAGTGGATTTTATGCACTCCTCAAAATCGTCCGCCTCTGTTCATGAACTTCAAATTTGAAAGTAAATTCATAAAGGCTGCGTTATATGGATTATTACATCCTGACAGTGTCACCGTTAACTTGAAAGCCCTTTGAAAATAACTCATTTTCAAGTGTAACTGTTAGTGATGGACACTGGCTACAAAGCGATTCATCTACTGGCCGATAAAGGAAGAAATCAATTTTCTCAGAATTTTCTGTGATGGAGATATTTTCTAATTGTAATACTTCGATGACAAGAACATGATTGTCAGGTAGAACTTTACCACTGTAAAGTTGTCCAAAGTCTTGTACGCCATAATCTTTTATACGTGAAATATTGCTTATATACTAGAAGTCTGCAATGTATGTCTTGAAACCAGTTCCAAGACATAAAAATTAACCTCGAATTGTGACAGAAATTGGGTCCGTCCCCTAAGATGGCTATATAAAGGGTGTCCCAGTATTCACGCAAAATTTGAATTTTGCGCCATTTGTGCGGTAAAATATTGTCAACGAAAAAAAAAGACAGCGTGACAGCTGACAGTTCATAGTTATTAAAAATGGAGCGCTACACGAAAGAACAACGCGTTTTCATTGTTGAGCAATATTAAAAAAAATAGTGAAGGTTTGGCAGCTACAGTTCGTAATTTTCGTACAAAATATGGTCGGAATAGTGATCTGTGAAGAGATTAATTCAAAAATTCAGAGAGACTGGACCAATTAGTGATCTTAGACATTGGCCGTCCTTCAACAAATCGTTCAACACAAAACATCGAAGCAGTTCGTGAGAGTGTTGTTGAGAGTCCCGAAACATCAATTCGGTACCGTGGTCAAGCATTGAATATTCCGAGAAGCTCTCTACAGCGTATTCTCACGAAAGTTTTGCATCCTCATGCACACAAAGTGCAACTGACTCAAGAACTGTAACCTACTGACCACGCACAGCGGAGAGAGTTCGTTGAATGGATTATGGAACAACAACAAGTGGATGCTGATTTTTCAAACAAAATCATTTTCAACGATGAGGCTCATTTTCCTCTTAATGGGTTTATTAATCGTCAAAGTTGTAAAATTTGGGGTTCAGAAAATCTACGAGTGATTGGTGAGAAACAAATGCATCCACAACGTGTCACTGTTTGGTGCGAATATTTTTGCTGGAGGCATCATATGACTATTCGTCTTTGAAAATGCGGCTGGTCAGACAATAACAGTTAATGGTGTTCGGTATCGCGACATGATAATCCAGTTTTTTGTGACTAAATTGCATGATATGGATGTGCACGACATGTGGTTTCAAAATGGCGGTGTCGCATGCCATACAGCCCGAGAAACAATTCAATTACTGCATGAGTCATTTCCTGGTCGTGTAATTTTTTATCTTGGTGATCTAAAATTTATGCTAATAAGCCCACGACCACCTACTCCTTGAAGGAGCAAATTGAGCGCTGTGTGAACGAAATTCAGCCACATTTATGCAAAACGGTCATGGAAAATTTCGACAAAAAAGTGCGTATGTGTCAGTAAAGCCGTGGAGGCCATTTACCCGATATGCTATTCCGTTCATAATCCTATACTGTATACTTTACGAATCAATAAAACATTTACAATTTTTGATTAAAAACCTGTGTTTTCTATCAAAATTACTTCTTGCGTGAATTTTGGAACACGCTTTACAACTATAGTATAGTATATTTCATATACTTTATTTTTAATTTTTATTGGAGGTATATTAGACCAGTCATACCATGAAGAAACCATGGTAAATCTGTTACCGTAAGATTTTTTTTTATCAAAGAAACCTGCCAAAATTGCGGCTCTAAAAGAAACTGGCAATTGGAAAACGACCGTATATGATCGTAGCTTAATACTCAGATCAGGTGTGGATGATAATACTCAAAGTGATTACATGACTCCATATACTTATGAACTTTAATCGGAACTATTCGATTCGAGTACCCAACAGACACGAATGTAAATCAAATGCTGTCGTCTCAAGCTGGGAAATAGCCTCATTCATATGACAACCAGACGAATGCAACGTCTTCCAAACAGAAGTTCTAGCAGCCATTAAGTAATCAAAATGTAGGTGGGAAAACATTCAAACCTGCAGAGACACAAAGGCCCTGTGGCCCAAAATAGATCAAGAAGCAGATCCTTGATATCTCCTAGGAAAACACTCTGGCGAATGAGAATTACAAATGTAGATCAAATCTGCCGAGGCTGCTTGGACCCCAAGTTAGTAGAGGACACCTTCAATTTTCTATGCCTAAGTAAAAGACGTTGGGATTTCCTAGGGAATTCCTACTTTGGAGACCTACACGAGCCATCAAACATACACCTCTGAAAGCAATCCTAAAGTTTTGCACCAAGTTAGAATGAGAAAGGTTCTCCTATTCGAGGCAGACGGCACAATATCAAACATTACCACAACTTAACTTTGATTCTCTCTTTTCAGGTGTAACTAAGGGTAACGGTAAGGCCTATGCGAGCTGATGGCTGAATTTGCTGCAGCAACCCTCGAACCTAACCTATAAGAAAAGTTAAGAGAAATAGTTCGATGACCTTGAATGTCCTTGATTGTAGGTATTCGCTTTCGAAGATCTTACTCTTCCTAAACGTTTTCTTCACTTGTTCTTTCGTCGAAATGCGTAGTAACTAAGTTACATTTATGTCTGTCTTACATACTGATTATCACAGGGAGTCTCCAATTTCACATAAAAAATAAGGTTTGATCCATAACCTTAAAAGCAAAGATATTGGGTTATATTTAAGTTCTTTCGACTCTGTTTATACATATAAATGTTTTTCTCCTAGATATTGCAGTTTCTTAGCTTTCAAAAAAATCTTTTTAATATTTTCAAAATTGTTATCGACTCCTGTATCCCACGAACCACAAAAAGTCGGACGAAAATATAGCGTAGATTTGTTTGTTACTGAATGTTGCATAATTCAATTAATTTTGTATACTTTCGGAGTTTACGAAAGCTCCAAAATTTTGTACTAGAGAATAATTTGTTTCCTCAAATTCTCACGAAATGGGTTTTGAATATGAAGATTCCCATTAAATGGGAAAAAATCCTACGATATACAAACACTGTACCAGCTCAAAAAAAAAAGGTTAAAGAGTTCTTCCGGGTTCGAAACAACATCCGGTGGTTCTTACGAATATGGTTGTTACGCTACTGGTACGAACCAAGTTTTGGACAGTCAATAGTTTCCCGACCATTCGCCACCCAGATTCCGTTGACTTGATTTGTTAATCAGTATTGTTTGGAGTAATCACAACAATGTCCTTTCTGGAAAACATTAGTACATTTACTTGGTTGAAGCTCACCTATAGGTACATGAATACATACGAATATCTCCTTCGGGTGAAACATCTTGCAGAAATTCTTATACCAGTACCATAACTTCAGTTATTGGCCATTCACGATAATTAGGTCATTCAGATGCCCAAAAATATAATAATAATTTATCTTACAGATATTGGCAGTGAAAAAAAAAAAACTCATAAATTTCATGTCCTGTCCCATTCAGTGGAAAGAGCAGCCATTAACCTCACACTAACAAGAAATATTCATAATGATGAAAGCGACAACAGCCTTCGCATAAAAACAAAAAACGACCGATACCGAAGCCGCTTGATGAAAATATTAAAAGAATATTTGCGTTCGCATCTAAAGTAGTAAAGTGCCTTTAAAAGTAATACTTAAGAACATTTTTGTGTGCACAAACGAGTATTTATTTACTTTTTCGGGATGTGTGTGCAAACTTTAACAGTTTTCTGCTTCTCTTTTCCTATCCATTTGTAGTAGGTAGTCGTTCACATCGGAATGTGCTGCAAATTTATATCTCGTCACATGTTCACTTTTTTTTAAGGAATATTTCAAGTGTTTCAAATTCGGTTGCCGTTCGGAAGTATCAACAATCAACTCCATTCCGGATGAGTTTAGCTATGATGTGGTTTGGTTACTCTTGTTAATCCTTGCAGGGAATGGAAAAGGAAAATCAATTCAAATATACAAAACAGTTTTTTTTTTCTTTAAAAAATTGTGCGATGATAACAAAGAGGCAGCGCTGCGGTGGTGTTGATTGCAATTCAGAACAAAATCAAAATAAATTTGAATAAATCTTAAATTGCTTTCCTTCTTCTATAGGCATTTCTACATCTTCGTTTGCATTTACCTATTCGTTGAGTTTGTTTGTGGGCGTCAATATAATGTGCCTTTTGATGATGCTTTTTTGTACAAGTTTTACTTAAAATATATTCTTTATACCCTAACCGATAGGGTGTATTAATTTTGATACATACATATGTAGTTTGTAATATGGAAAAGTAATAACGACAGATCCCCAGAAGCATAAATATTTGTGATCAGCATCAAAAGTTATGTTGATCTAACTATGTCCGTCCGTTTTTGGACCTTAAATTTTATTTATAAGCTTTTTAGAATCCGAAACATTTTAAATCCTTGCATAAACAAGCCCACTTAAAAAAGAATGGCGTATTTGACAAGAAATCGAAAAATATTTCCTGAACAAAATATATAGACATTGCTATTCTATAGAGATACGCCCACATTTTGGGGCGTGTTTTCTTCATAAAACTGCATTTTGCTTTCTCAAAATTTTCATGTGTATGTAAACGCTGATCATTAAGTCTTATTGTGAATATTTCAGCAGAATCTGTAACCTTTGCTTGCAAATGGCCCACCTTTCTTTTTTTTTTTTTTTTTTTTTTTTTTTATATAATTTGCACGTGTTAAAGGGGATATGAATACCCTTATACTAATTTTTAGAACACGTGCATTGTGGAAAGGAAGAGACAGAGTGGTGTGGTTTGAAATTCAGGTGGTATTAAGTTTTTCTGTAAACTCCAAGGGTGGCTGTCCAGATAACTGGGGAGTATTTTGTTTTGTTTGCGCTATCATTGTCGTTGCTTATGATTCACAGTATTTTTTTCCGTCCTGATGTCATCATCACGATCAAGTTGCATTTTGGCCATATGACCACCCTACTGCGAGTGTTATGCCTTCACATTGTCTTAGCTTTCGCAAGTGATCGACTTTTTTATTTATTTCATGAGGAATAAATAGATGATTCTTGACATCAGGATTCGAACCGTGAATCAACAGCGTGATAAGCGATGATGTTACCACTACACCACGGCCACCCTTATTTTAAGTGAAAGTCGTAGCAACAAATTATCTGGCAAAATATTCTTAGAACTAAAATTTACGGGTAAGGAATCGGTTTTTTTTTTCTCAAATTTAATTTCGAATTTTTAACTTATTGAACCGATACAACGAGATTGATGAAAATGGATCTAAAGACTTTTTTTTTATTAGTGTAATAGTATCTATAGAACAGGCATAGATCTGTTACAAGACAATGAGGCAACGATTGGATATTGAATGTCAGTGCGGGGTCATCAATTAAGCAAACTGTTCGTCTCTATATGCTGTCAAATAGATGAATGGGAATGTTTAGGAACCGAGTTGCATGTGTACATACCTATATATGAGAATAATATATAAATATGTGGTCATGCCATGTTACACCAGAGTTGACTGTAACGCCAAAAGACGCATAATTTCCGTGAGTGATAAGATCTCCTGTAGATCTCTAACGATGTGGGATATTTGCCTTAACGGGTATAATATTTATCGAACAAGATGATACCATGATATACTGTTATGGACATGTCGTTGATGTAGATTAGATGCCTGAGGCACTCCAGAGCTGACAGTAAAGGTACAGGAAGACTAATCATTGTGAATAACTTGAGCTGTACCGGTAGCCCGAAAGAAGCTATTTTGCTTAACAGGGCTTCATATCAAATTTAATCGACTATTTTTGATGTGTCCTGGGCATCGACTGTTGATTTCTCGTGTTGTTCAGTGGCTGACGTTCATAGGCAGGTTACATATCTCTGCAGGTCTCCAGTTGAACGGCGGCTGGGAAAACTGGTCACTTATTAGTCCGTGTCTCTCAAGATATTTGATTATTGATGATTATTTCGGCAATACTTTATGGCAAGTATCTCTTTTCTTTTTTGAGTACTGGTGCACCATTTTTTAAGGACAATGGCTGGTATTCTGTCGAGTCTTGTTGCCTTCTGGTAATCCGAACGATTAAGAATGTACTGGAAACTTCACATTTGGAGCACTTGAGCTTTTCTGAGATATGTAGTTGCTGACTCTACCTGTGATGGATCAAGAGTCGAGTTTTCTGAAAACGTGTTTGTGAAAATATCGGTTTCGGACTGAAGTTCTTGCTTTTCGCTTTTGTCATTGCCATTCTAGAAGCTTGTTAGTGACTCTCTCATTGTAGTTCTGCATCGCTGATACGACCGTTACATTATACGTATTTTTGAAGCTGACAAAGCTACACATTTTGTTTGTTCTGTGGGGTTAGAGCGCCATTGCCTATAGGCTTTGTTGGCTTGCTCACAATTTCTGTTCAACCAGGGTTAGCTGGAAATTGAATTTTTGGTTGAGTGGGAAATGTACATAATTTGATTTGATTTCCCGTGCTCCTGAAACATATACAAATACATAGTATGTACATGTCAGCACGTAAAAAAGAAGCGAACAAATTCTGCAACTTCTCCCTGTTAGGCAATTTGTAATTCCAAAATCAGGTGATGATGATGCTGTTGTCCTATCATTGGTGCCATTATCGGGTGTATTGCTGATATTAATCCATCGTTTGGCTCATATTTGGGCAATAATTCGGCTCTCGGGCGTTGGATCTGCATTCAGTCGACCTTGTTAAATAGATGTTGATATAGCCTGACCGGTTGGCGATCGTTGAGAGGTGATGGAAGCTCGCAAACTTGGTGAATACATGTAGGACTAAGTTCAGTCATACATATAGGTACGTATCGTCGACTGCTCAATCGACTCCTCCCTCTGACAAACCAAATCTGTGCGGACAAATATACAGATGTCACCTTGAGCCGAAACCGGCTATGTACATATTTCGTATCTGGGCTAACAAAGATATGTAGAGCCGATTTATGAATTGACTTAAGGTGCGGTTAGCCACAGCAAGTGTGGTTTCTTTTTGTCCAGACGTTTTTGGATGGGTTACCACCTGGATTTTAACTTTTTTCACCTTCAAGCCTATGTAGGACTTGCCGAGGTCCCTGACAGCATTGCTCATTGCATCACTAAGGTGACTTCATCGGATTGAACGAGGGTATTCGCCTCGTACGACAGCCTTATTTTACTCCAGGGCTATTCTTGACCCCGGCTTTGATACAGTGATACATCTCTTCACAGTTTTTGCATGCGATGGGAAAACGAATGAAGACAAATTCCAAGGCGTAAACAACAATGCGCTTAAATAAGTGGAGTGAAATGTCGCTTTGTCAAATTGCAAACCTATGTATATTCTTGCTGATTAGGAAGTAAATGAATGCTTGGTATGGAAGACCCTTAAAATGTTGTCCTTGAAGACCGACACATTTTGATATCTAAGACTTCTCAAATAGTCTAGTTAATAAAAGTGTGTTAAACAATTATGGAATCAAAAAACAGTCCCTTGAGAATAGAAGTAAGCATTAAGATTCATATAAATCCGCCTCCCCCTCCAAGCACCCATCACGGATATGAATTCGAGGTTCATCCATTTAAAGGTTCCTTATCACGCAACTCGCGCTGTAATCTTCCGGCAAAGGACTTAAAATTCACAAGGCAATCGTTTGCTTCTTGTTTTCGGGATTTAATTTCATCAGAGATTATCAAACAATCACAAATTCTGGAGCAGGTACCTGGTCACAGGTTGACATTTGTATTCTTCGCACAATCAATTACCAAGAATAGTTCACTGGATTTCTGTTGTTGTCATCACGTTATCTATTCGGAGGGGATGTCTGTAGGAGGAACACCCCAAGGAGCGCACTTAAAAAGTTTCTTTGAAATATATTTGTTTGTCTTTCGTTTCTCGTTTGATTTGATTTTGTATATCTGTAGTAGGTAATTGCTGATCTGCGGATTTCGCACTTCTAAAATAAACTTTAATTAAACAGCCCTTTAAACCATTCTTGAATGTAAATACATACGAGTATGTACATGCATGTATGTATATTTGTTCTGTTAAACAATTAGTTTGGAAATTAGGAAGAGCTTGGAAAGATTACGAGCAAAAATAGTATACTATTTTTATTTTTTGTTTAATTTGTGCACCACTGAGAGCTGTGTTCTTTGAAGTTTATAAAACACAGTGAAAGGAAAAAGGTATAGAGAATAGTTATAGAATGGGCAAACAATGAGAAAGCGTGAGGTAAAGATACGTGTTAGTTTTAAATCTTTGCAAGTTATTACGCATTCGTGTTGAATGGCTACAAAACGATCTCCTACGGTGATCGGTGCGGGCGAAATTGAACTCTAATGTGTAGTTGCGTTGCTTTTGCGCAATAGAAAAATACTGATTGGTATCCAGTAGTTCCACTAGCCATCGGGCGTGGAAATTTATAGTACTGAGGAGTCTCAATTACGTATAGAGCGGATCAGAAAAAAATATACTTACTGATTGGTTAAAGGATATGAATAAGCTACAGTGATTATTCCCAGTAGAAAGTATTTTATGGTAACCGACAATCATAATTGCATCCTCTTCTCAAGAACAGGTGTCAAGGCGATTCCGTAGCAAAGTAGAGCAGCATACAGTCAAACAGTGTATTTATCAAATTTTGGATTTTTCATAAAATCATATTTATTCACATATAGAGAGTTTCAAAAAGGTTACGCTAGCCAGTCATCATCCCCTCATCCAGGCAAACAAAATGTCCGCTTCAAAAGCTGAGATTAGGTCTAACAGGTCTGTTACTCTAATTTCAGTCCTAAAAGTCTAAAAGTTTAATTTTTTAACTCACAACCTCTATAACTCGGAACTTCCTTAAGGTGGAACTAAGATAACTTGTAGAAAATTCTCGTTCCCTTACGATTAGAGTTATGGAAGTTTGACAAGAACATTTTCAGCAGGTATCGTTCGCTTGAACATATTTGTGATACACACCCTTCAGTTGGCCTCTTAGTTAGAACTATTCACATTCAGGCAGGTTTGTCAGAAGCGAAGTTGCACTCACTTCTTAATATATTTTGTGTGGTGGTTGCTGGATTAATGGAAAACCAAGAAATACAGCTTCGTTAAAAACTTCACCATAAATTTGAGCACTAAGAAATGATGTATGTACATATGTACCCAAAAAAAATTTAACTTTAAAATGGTATACGAATGGATCAAGGACAGTTGCGTGGGCGAGAGTAGGATTGTTCAGACCAAGAACTAAACACGAACCAACAGATATCAAGAACCTGCACCAGGACTCAGCTTAGAATACTCACAGGCTTCCTTAATATTAATGGAACATTCCTACTTAAGCATATAATAGTTAGGAAAAAATTAAGGTAAACAAATATGTCAAACCGAGAAAAAGTCTGAAACGTAGCAAAATTCGTGAATTTATCGAAAATGGATAGCAAAATAGCAAATTGATTTATTTCTTTATACTGGATGTAGAAAATTTGCTACGATTGCAGCAAAATGGCATTGGTGTACCTAATATATTTCACTGGTTGTAAGCGAGCGTAAAATCTGCAAAATGACGTTCGTCTTACACACCATATCCACGTACATACCAGTATGTATGTACGTTCAACTGCTCATCGAAAGAAGCTGTGGAATTTGCAGTGAACAATGTTTATTTGGTTATGCAAACATTCGGTACGTGTATATATTCTACAAACCAATTGAAGGCGTTACGAAAACTATTAAATGTGCTTATCCTACGCCTATTGTAGGGCACGCTCAAGTGAACCACAATTACACCTTAACAGAGAACTATCCGATGAAAAAGTGTTACGTGACGGGAATGGAATAACGTGAACATTGGAGTCTATCTTCTCAGGTGCTTTGTGGCGGATACAACTATTGTAGTAGAAACAACATAACAATATTCATTGATTTACAGGAGAGTATTACCTAACGAAACTGCAGCGAAACCTGAAATAAAGCTAACTATTCAAAATTTATTTGGCTTCTTGGAAATATTGCAAGAGGATAATGGAAACTGTTGTGCAATAATGGTAACCAACGGCTTTCAAGGTTTATATCGAAAAATAGAGAGAAGGGATTGATGATTGGCCTTCGGTTCGTAACCCACTTGTAATTTGTCTTAAATAATATGGTACTCTGCAGTGTTTTGTATTTAAGAAATGTGAGTGAAGCTTTGATTACAAGTTAAGTAACACAAGTTCTCTCTCTTTAAGCATGACCAATATCATCGAATATTGATCATAAAATAAATACAAATTAAAATAATTTTTTTTTTTTATAATCTGCGCGCATCGAAGGGGGCGTTATGAATACCCTTAAACTGTTTCAGGACACGGGCGTTGGGAAAAGGGGGAAGTTCGCCTGTGCACGTTGGCTTTGAATGTTTGAAGGTTGTAGTGATGGGGGAATACAGATCCTGGTAGATCATACCACATTTGTGTCGTTCGCCTTATAAACGAATTCCTATATTTGAAAGTACGACCGAAATTGGGCTTAAGGGTGAACTCTGATGTGCATTCGAAGCATGACGCGTATTGCTGATGAAATTTTGAAAGGTACTCGTAGGAATGCAACTGGCTATTTCGCTGGAGCATTTTTTTTTTTTTTTTATAAAAAAACGATAAAACAGGGAGAGACATGAGCCATTTCTCCGATGTTCAAATTATGTGAAAAATCAAAACAAAACGATTAACTGTAGTTTTTTTTATTTTTTAAATAACACATTGCATACACGTACATATTAGGTTAGAAGTATTCATGTTTTTTTGTAAATAAAATATTTGTTTAGTTTAACTTTATGACATGCATATATGTATGTAGATGAATTTAATTACAAAAGGTTCACTGCGTCCACTGACTACTCCTACTATTGTGGAAAGCAGCTAGGTATCTAAAAATACCTCAGTTACAAAATCCGCCCTTGAAAGCACCAGACGGAAAATGTATCGGAAACCTGAAACAAAGGCTGAACTCTTCACAGAACATCTGTCGAACGTCAAGTGCAGGCTCTGAAAACCAGAGATGAAGATGAAGTTCCTCTTGTCACGCTCAGAGAAGTAAGAAGCATATGTCAACACAAGTTATCTACATCATTGTAAAATTGATAACCATGCAAGAAAACCCACCAACAGAAATGAAATCATCTTATAGACCAATATCGGTCATACCAATTATGGTAAACGTTTTCGAAAAATGTCCAGTCTAATCGCGAATCATCGTTCGGATTTAGAAATAAACATTTCACAATAGGGCCTGCATCGAATTACAGATATAGTGGAAAAAGTACTGGAAGAAGAAGACACTATTTTGTTGCTCAAGCCTTTGATTAGGGTTCTATATTTCATATCGTCACTACGAACAAGAATATTCGGAACTAAAGATAATTAAAACAGGTCGACAAGGAAGTGTCCTAGGACCAACTCTCTATCTGTTGTATACCAGAGATATAGAGGTGGATAACAATGCAAGGCAACAGAGAAACTGCAGAATGCAGTCAATAGAGTGAGAGATTCGACGCAACAATGGCGTATCAAACTAAATGAGTCAAAATCAACTCACATAAACTTCACAAATAAAACCAATCTTCCGATGTTCATTAACAATCAAGTTGTACCCCATGCCAATATAGCCAAGTACCTTGGGATGACTTTGAACGCGAAGTTAAAATAGAAAGAGCACATCACAAAGAAAAGATAAGAACTAAACTTAAAATATAGAAAAATATTTTTGGTTACTGGGTAGAAACTCAGATATGTCTACCCCCAAAAATCATGCTATCGTTTATAAGCAAGTATTGAAGCCTGTTTGGACGTACAGCATCCAATTATGGGGTTGTACAAAGAAAACAAATATCAAAACTGTACATACAGTCCTTCGTAGAATAATAAATGCCCTTGGTATATAAGAAATAGCGACTTGCATCGTGTCTTACAAATAGACTTGGTGACAGAGTCAAGCCTCGTTTGGCTAATGGTCTAAAAGGTATGGGAAAGTACTTAAAACTTATAAAAAATAAAAATCATTTGTCAAAATTTCATGGATTGGTCTTGATTAAGGAGGTGTTTTAGTGGCGTTAGAGTCCCACACTACTTGGAAGTCAAGAATGACTAAGTGTCTTCCGAGATTTTCACCTTCGTTAAAAAAAAGGGTCACTGTGAAAACGTACATATGTGGTTGCACCTGTTGCACAGTGAACAATATATCTCAAATATATTAACAAAATTGCTCTGAAACAATTATTTATAAAACTAGAGACTCCAGAAAAAGAGTGGTTCACTGTTCCACATGTCACCGTATGTTAGTCGAAAAAGATAATTTTTTTTATGAATGCACCTATGCACATTTGTGCCAAACCATTCTCTACTCATTTATTGTGTTCCTCAGATTGCTTTTAAGTTTTAAGCATTCTTTGTATCCATTGTCCGACATTCGAGAGAAATCTTATGATTTCCATATTTAAATTAGATATATTTAGGAACAATTTTAGTAATTTGCTCTATAAATCGTTACGCCTATGTAGACATGGTAGAAGTTGTTGCATGGGGCTTGGAAGGTTTCTATTCAATCTAAAGGTGGATAATTTTTCTTATGCCCTACAAAACATTTGTTTACACGTTTGCGAAGTAATAATTAATAAAAATGAATAGTACTAATCAAATTCTTAAATTAGAACGGCATTGATATTGTAGTTTTGAATGTGAAAGAACTTCTCTGGGTTGTCGCTTCAACCTGTATGATGAACTACCATTCTCTACTTATAACACTAAAGACAATAAATCTTTTAAGGTTTTTTAAAAAAACGAAAAATCTTTATCTATCAAGCTATGAAAATTTTCCCTAATGATGATTCTTCTTAAAATTTTCAATAATTAATGCATCAACAATAAATTAAATCGTTCCTACCCCAATAACAGGTCCTAAAATAAATATGCAAAATGCAATCTCTCAAATTGTCTAGTTATAAAAACAAGCGGGAACAGTCTAATATAATTTATGATCAAATATATTTTTAATTGTATCATAACTAAGTATGCTAAGTAAATGAAAACTTGTGGAATGCCGAAGGTTTGAGAAGCAAACAAATACTCGTAGAATATTTTAATTTCTTACTTGAAAACAGAACAGATCACACCGAAACAAATATTAATTTGTTGTATATTGACTACATTTGCTACAGATTAGATAAACTAACAGTCAGAGACGGTGGTGTTTGCATTTCTGTAAAAAAAAAAAAAAGTCAATTAAGCATAGCTTACTGCAGTTTGATTCAACGGGTTTACTAGAAACTATATCCGTTGAAGTAGAGTATAATCGTAATGATTATGTTAAAGTCATAGCAGCTTCTTCTTTTCCCGGCGGCAGGAGTATTTAAAACTGGCCTACGCAAAGTACAAGAACAAATATAAATTTAGTTGTATTTGAATGTGGGGATTTTAACAGTCGCCACTCGGGGATGTTTTCGTGATGGGGGTGGTTTGAAAAACTCTTAGGATTTTGATATCCTAAGCATTCAGGAATTTAAACTAAATTTTTTTTCTCCAAAAGGTAGGCAACCAAAACTCAATCCCAAAAATATTACAAAAAACACGATAAAAAGATATGGAAGTTATTTTAAGTATTCAAAGTTAAAAACAGAAGACTCATTCATCTCAGTATAGACGGAAAAATTGTATCGCAGAATTTGATCATTATTTTGAAAGCAACCACCACTATGTTCCTATAAGTTTTATTGATGATGAACTAATATATATAAAAGACCTTAAGATTAAGAAAGCTGCCAGAAATGATGGAATATCGAACCTAATCAAATATTGCATCCATCTCATTAGCATTCTGTTTCGGAGTTTACTTTTTTTGGATCGGTTACGTATATGTATGTACTATCGCCACTCCACTATAGCATATACTCGTACGTCTAACTTTCCGATATTAACAAATCTTACGAGTGCCCTTTTTGCTTTTGATACTTTCTAAAAGTCCACTGTAATTTTTGAAACTTTTGAAAAATCTGTGGAAACCAAACCGCGATCGCCGATGGACTCAAGCTCATGGAGTTTCCCGGTCAAAATGCCATTGTTACTCTACTTTGGAAGAAATTGTGTTTTTGCATGAAATGTCGACTATTTTGTTTTCATTTGTAAGTAAATCAATAATTTATATACTTGAAACCAAATTTCTTGTTATTTTTCTATAATTTGTTGGCCAGAGATTGCTTAAAATATGGATAAAAGGTGTGTTGTCTATTATTTTTTTTACAGTGATCTACTTTTTCCAAAATTATACTGATCTTTGAATAAAACTGAATTCAAATGAAGTTTTTCGTCACAATTCTGATGGAAAAATAAACGCACTTCACAAACCGTTAGTCCGAAAAATTCTATTTGGAAAATTTTCTTTTTATCACAGTTTTGTTTCTTCCGAATTAGATGAAATGAACAACTTAGTGCAAAGCTCTGACGGAGATTTCGTTTTACATAACTACTGTCTGAAAAAAAAAAATAAAAAAATAATGATACGTTCATCAAAATTGTGTGACGGAAGTTTCCAACCGAATTCTGATTAAAATTTTGATTTGATTTTGGTTGGAAATTTGTATGATAATTCTGATGAAAACTTCGTCAGTTTTCATTCGAATTTATTTTAGGTGTTTCAATCAGGGCGATTTTAAATGTTTTTTGTAAGCACTATAGATACATCCGCTTTGGGTGAAAAGTCAAAAGTGTTCTGATGGCGAATTGAATAAAAATATAGTAACAAAAGTATTTGCGATATTTAAACAGCCACATTCCTCAGGATTCTGTGGATTTCGAAACATATTTTTGCTTTACTTCAGATTTAAATAAAAGAAATCGATTCCCATCGTTAAATAATACTTACAAATATAAAATAAGATTTATTAACTTCTTAATAACATAAAGAAATACGGAGTAGATAACAGAATCGAAATGAAATAGTACGGCAAATCAATCAAAAATTGTTATTCAAAAGATCCGTAAATCTTGAGCTATACTCGTATACCGTGGTATACTGCAAGCAGAAGGCACCAAGAAAGAAGAGGAATTGTCCATGCACCGTGATATATGATATATGAAACAACGAAATACACAGAAATCTCGAAATTCCTAAAGTCGAAGATGAAACCATAAACTTTACACGAAAAATCAAAATTCAATTAAACGGAAATGTCAATAATACAGTCCTACAAATTTTGGACGAGAGAATTTATTGCGTCGCCTACAAAGGTCCAAACCGTTCGACTTCGGCACGATAAAGATTAACCGCATTTAAATAGCGAAACAAGCTGGCACTTTCATTGGAAAGACACCTGCCAAACATGTTTATTTCGTGATGACAAATTGCCTGATAAGTCTTCAACTTAGTTGCAGTAACTAACAAATTTATATCGAAGTTAGGTGTTTTTGGTGAGTTGTCACCCCATAGTCACCTACCCGCGGTTAAGAAAAAAAAATTACAGTAATGTAAATAATTTCAAAACCACTCATGACAAATCTTTAAAATTTGTATATTCTGACAGAAGTAATCGTGAACGGAAGGTATAATGCCAAACCACGAATTTTTCCAACACCATCTTGAGTTATGTTTCACTTTAATACAATAGTTTCCAGAATATATTGAATTTGTACAAAATTAACTATATTTTGAAAACCGCTAATACAAATAACACCAAGATCAACAGAACTTAGTTCAGATATTAGGTTTGCAGTTTTCCTAATGCAATACTAAGCAAGAAGAAGGCATTTTTGCACAAATTATCGTGGGCCAAATAGAAATATGAAAGGCAAAAAAGTTATTACTATATTTTCTAAACCTCTAATCCGATGAACACCAAAATACTCGTACATGTTCTTTGAGCTATACTTCGAGTACCAAATTTTTATTAAAATCCGTGGATTCTTGCCGTATTTTCGAAATCTCTAATCCAATTGATCCCAAAAAGAAAAGGTCTCCAGTTCTTACTAAGCACAATACAACGAAATAAGAATCGTGAAAATCGGTGAATTTCTGCTCAAGTTTTCGTGAACGAAAAAAATTCATGCAAAGAGCATAAAGTAACTGTACCTGTTAATCCGTTTGCAAGAAGAATCATTCAACTCGATGCATTTTTGCAGAAGTTCTTGTGAACGAAAGCGGCAATTGGCAATCTCACATACGGACATATAGACGGATAGACAGTCAGAGATGTAATTTTTGGACATTTTGACTATATCGTCGTTAGAATCGGATACGATTTTTTGACACGATCACCATACTTCCATTTCCTTAGAACATGGTTGTAAAATGGACGGACAAACTGAAGTTGTACAACGAAAATATTGAGGAAGTAACTAAAACTAAATGAAAATAAACAATTAAAGTATTAATTTTCTTCCGAAGTCATTCTGTTCAAATATGCATGAAATGTTTGTTTTTTTGGGTGCCACCCTTTTAAAGAAATTCAAAAACATCCTTTTAAATGAAAATGTGCACAAAACGGGAATACATTTCAAAAGCTTCGAAGTAAAGAACGCTACTTGAAGAACTATGGTACTCGCAAATAGAAAATGTTTTTTTGTTTTTTTTTTAAGATATGAATTCGGTGTATTTTTGAACATCAGAAACACATTGAAATGAGACATTAAATTGTTTTAACAAATACGCTTGGCAATATGAAAGAAATTGCACACTGAAAAAAAAATAAAACATAATTTTAATGTTAGGTTGGTGATAACATATAGATAACGTGTCATCGAAAAAAAAAAAAAAAATCTTTATATTAAAAATTTTATAGACACTTTTATTATTCTTAAGTATCAGAAGTAATTTCTCTGAACAGGAGACTATCACTTATTGTTTGATTGAAATGCTCTAAATTAATTTCTACTCCTCCTGCACGAAAAAAAAATGCTCTGATGCGAAGAAAAAAAAAAAAAAAACGGTTTCTCACTGTTTAGTTATTTTCGTATACATTTTTTTGATTGCTATAACTCTCTCAAAAACTGAGAAAAACCCTTCACCAATGATATTTTTGAAAAACGGAATAATGCTTTCGTTAATTTCGAAAAAATTTCTTGCCGGATTATTTTTATTCATTGGTTTTGGAATAAAAAAAATATTTTTATTTAAATTGTTTGCGCTTTTTCTCTCAGAATTTTGTTTTTAGTGTCTGGTCTAATTTTCCAATTTTTATTTTTATGCTCTTTTATTAAAAGAAAATTATTCTGAAGGTACATATATACTTTTGTGCATTAAAAAAAAAAAAAAAAAAACAATTGGCAACAACTTTGGTTTGAAAAACATTACAAAAAATATATTTCCTCAACATTGTTTTTTTGCATTACTGAAAATGTTGTATTTTTATATTTGTATAATTTTAACAACATTTAACAGGAACTGATAATTAAATTTTTTTTTTTTTTTAAACAAATTTTAAGAAAAAATATTTAAAATTAAAGATAATGAAGCCAAACGGCATTGAAAGTCGATTAAAGCAAACAAATCGAAATAGTTGAAAAAGAAAACCAAAAAAAACCTACCATTTTAATTTAGTTTTTATTCACCCGCACTAGATAAGCTTTTAGAAACTCACACTAAATCTTAATTAAAATATTTGTTTTTTTTTTTTTAACAATATATTTTTGTTTTAAATTAAAAATAAATCAAAACAAAACACACACAATTCTTTATAACACTTTTCGAGAGTCAGCGAGAAATAAAAAAATTGAGACAAGATACTCTTCGTCCGGAGAACACTTAATAACAGCTCAAGACCTGTTGATCAACTGCGAACGTTTGAAAAGTGTTAGCCATCTTTATATAGGAAAAATATCCACTGTTAGTGGCAAAATACCAATACCACTAATACCAATAAGCAAATCAACCCCATCACCATAATCATCATCAACAACATCGCATCAAAGAATGCGATGCGATACGATATGATGTGAAAACGACGCGCGTGATAAGGGAAGCTCGCCACTTTTGTTACACACAGTGGGGTGAGAAGTGACTGAAGATTTTTAGGAATACCAACGACGAGTGAGGGCTCTTGTATCTTTGGTTAACAACGGAAACAAATACACACACTTGCACGCTTTTAGAATATGGCAAGTGGGTGGTGGGTCGTGGTATTTTATAAGGAAAGTGGCGGATTGCAAGAGATTGCACGATAAACAGCGACAGGCGAAAGGAGACTCGTGGAGGGGGGATTCTGTAATTGTTTGGGCAAATTTGTGGAATGAATGAACAAGATGAAGGAATACGGAGCGAAGAATTGTAGTTGTTGATATTGGTACTTAAAAATGAAAACTGTATGCATCCAGACGATTTAACTCTCGGATGGACACATATCCGCACTTATTCCTCTCGCTTAATTGTTTCATCTTTATTTTTTATGATTATGCTTGACGTATGTATGGATGATGGGAGCAATTTAAATATTGATATTGTGTGTAGAATATTCATCTCTGTTATTAGGTTCAATGCTGAATGACATACTCGTATAGTACAAAACCCTTGGACGAGGATATACTGTCGTTACTGTTTACATTTGCATTCTTTTCAATGAGTAAACTGTGTGAGAGCTTCCTACCCATATTTGACAACGGACGAAGGAAACTGATGATGGCTATTTAAGATTTAAGCACTTTGACCTTTACGATTAAAATGATGGATAATAAGTATGCGAGCGAATCAGCAAATCGATATGAGGGATTTATTTTTCTTCTTAAGACTAAATGGTAAACGACTAACAAAAGCCTATAGCTGGACATCTAGTAGCTTTGTTAGTCTAGCCAGCCCTACTACCATCTCCACGGGAATAGTTTGAATGGCTTGTCCTCTGCGACATGCGTTTCTCTTTGTTTGTGGCTCTCTTTGGGGAACTATATGACTGTCATGTTAAAAATCATACATCAAAATAATGCTTAAAACCAGAATTTCAGTACCTACATATGTTGTAAATATGCATGTGCAAAATTGAGACCATAATAAAGAGCTCATGAATATCACAAATATTCAACAAAAAGACATTCCGATAGGTGCATTTTACAAATCTTGGGACTACATTGACGCGGAATAATGGAATGGGCAGCGGCAAACAAAAGCATGATTTTATTTTATAGCATGGTAAGAAATCATACCCATACAGTCTAAGATCTCGATATATGACAGAAACTGCATTTTAATAGGAATATGGTTGCCTCCTGCAGTAGGTTCATTTACGCAAAATAATATGGAGTGACAATTTAATTTAAAGCTATCAACAAATTATAAACAAAGAATTGGAGTATAAAGCATGGAATACAATGAGGTTTATTCTTATCTACCAGTTAAACGAAACAGCCACCAGAGCATAAAAGAGAAACGAATAAAATATATTTTTTTCCAACTATTACACCAAACAACATTTTGCCTGGTATTACAATGGACCGAACATTGAGTCTGATTCGCCTGGATTTAGAAATATAATTAAAAAAAAGATACGTCATAAAGATTTAAGTAAAATCCGGGCACTGGAGAACAACTCACTCATGGGGCTTAATTTTATTTAGACACCAAATGAAAACCTATTTAATTTAAATTGTAACAAATAAAAAAGATCGTTGTGTCTGGTTTTCTTTTAATTTAAATGTGTACAGTTTCCGACACCGACAAACCAAAAATAGACATGTTTAGTCCGCCATTATGTTAAGTCCCTAAACCGATTACAACCTTACGAAGCAAAAATCCTACATATGTGCATAGAACACGAACACAGACAGATAAATTGATATTTATTTTGTACTATAATTACAATAGGTTTGCTACCACATATTTTATAATACTACACAGTTTTGATATTCTAATATCTTTTTACTGTAGCATTATTTAATATGACGATTTGAAACGAACTGGCTATGAGAATTAACAAATTTATTTTGAAGGAAAAAACAAATAAAAACCACCAATTTAAGAGTATATAAATAAACAAATAAATATATATATATATGTATATAAATAAACATGTTTAATATAATAAAAGAATAAATAAATAAATTACTAAATAAACAAATAAATAAATCAATCAATAATTAATTAAATAAAATAATTAAACGAACAAATAAATAATTTACATTTACATATACGAGGGTGTCCCCCTGAAAAATGAAATAAGGAACACTCTTTTCGGTATAAAAACATTTTATTTTTCAACATAGTCTCCTTTTAGCTCTATACACTTCATCCAACGTTTCTCCACTTTTTTGATGCCCTCCAAATAATACGATTTCTCGAGCCCCTCAAAATAAGGGTTCGTTTCAGCGATGACCTCTTCATTCGACCCAAATCTCTTACCTCCGAGCCATTTCTTCATGTTTGGAAACAAGAAATAGTCGCTGGGGAATATGCTGGATGAGTTCGTTGCCTAACTCATGCAATTTTGCCATTGCGACTGCGGACTTGTGCATCGGTGCGTTGTCCTATACTTACTTATGTCCTATATCCCCTTGTGGGTCCTAGGGCCTCGACTACGCCTATGCACCATCGTGTACGGTTTCTGGCAATGTGTCTCAGCTCTCCCCAACTTTTCCCCAACTGCCGTGCTTCCTTCTCGACTGTTCTGCGCCATGTTCTCCTTGGACCGCCAGGTCTTCTGCTGTCCTGAGTTAAGGGGTTCCATTGCATAGCATGGTTCGCTATGGAGCTGTCACACTTTCGGCGCATGTAACCAATTCACTGCCACTTCCGCCGTTGGATGGTTGTGCCTATTGGTTCCTGACCCGTACTCTCGTAAAGGTGTTCGTTAGAGATACGATTGGGCCAGAAAATCCTTAAGATGTTGCGCAGGCACCTATTAACGAACGTTTGCAACTTTCTGTGATAGCTAGCAGTGGTCACTCTCTACGTGCTGCATCCATATAACAGCACGGATTCAACGTTGGAGCGGAACAGTCTTAGCTTGGTGTTCAAACTGATCGCATTGCTTCGTCATATTTTGGACGTTGGTGCGTTGTCCTGGTGAAAAAGAACTTTTTTCTTCGCCAAATGCGGCCGTTTTTGCTTCAAATCGGCTTGGAATCGATCCAGCAGCTCTGTGTAATATGCGCCGGAAATAGTTTTACCCTTTTCAAAGTAATCGATGTGTATAACAACGCGCGCATCCCAAAAAACCGTCGCCATGACCTTGTTTGCTGACAAACCCGCCTTGGAGAAGTCCATTGTTTTGACTGTTCCTTGGTTTCTGATGTGTTATGGTGAATCCAGGTTTCATCCACGGTTACGAAACGGCACAAAAACTCAGCTGAATTTTTCTGGAACATCGCCAAACACACCTTTGAAGTTGTCAAACGAATGCGTTTGTTGTCGATTATGAGCAATCGTGGCACCCATCTTGCGGAAAGCTTTTTCATGTCCAAATATTTATGTAAAATTGAAATCACTGAGCCATGTGATAAGCCTGTGGTCTCTTCAAGATCGCCCACTTTCACCCGCCGATCGTCCATTATCAAACCATGGATTTTGTCGACCATTTCTGGTGTGGTGACCTCAATTGGGCGACCAGAACGTTCGGCGTCATTTGTGCCTGTACGACCGCACCGAAATTGAGTAAACCAGTGGTGAATGGTTCCAATCGATGGTGAATTTTTTCTCGCAAAAAATAGTGTTTAATGAGCACTCGAAATTCACTTTTTCCCATTTTAACGAAAATGCTAATAGGTGTCTATATAAAATGGCTGCCACAACAAAACTATTTGACAGATCTGTCTGAAAATTTGGGTGCATTTTTGAAAGATAATTCTTGACAAAAAAATATTAAATTTAAGGTGACGACACAATTTGTGTTAATTTGCAGGGACTTATTTACCTATCCTCGTATATAAACAAATTTATTAACAAATAAATACATATATAAATAAATAGAAAAGCAAAACAAAATGCATAATGAATAAATAATATATAAATGAGACAACAAACATACATCTACACAAATTATTATTGGTTTACGAGAGGATTATCGGACAAGTTGATGTTATTTCTAAATTTATCCAAGTTTATAGATTCTAGCAGAGACAATTCCAACGTCCCCTCTATTATGTAGATCTAAAGTAGAGTGATGCCAAGGAAGATTGAACGTCATTTTCATTTATTTATTTTGAGACATTTGCAACCTGTTTATATGACACTTTGCAGAATTCCCCCACACCTTACATCCATATAGAAGAATTGCTTGAAAAATTACCTTGTGAATAATTATTTTCTTATTATTTATTTTCTCATTGGACAGAAGCTATTTTCTGTTAACAAAAAGGGGTATAACATTTTGATTGCAGCAATATTTTCTTTTTGAGGTTCTGATAGTGTGTTCGTGAAAAGTCAATTTAGTACCAAGGCATATCCCTAAATATTTTACTGGGGGTGCCCAGTTTATGTCGTCTACACTAATAACTCAGAGACTGGTAGGGAGATAATAAGCTTTACTTTTTCTTGTGGAAAAAATGGACTATATTTTGTCGGCGTTCAGCTTAGTTTTCCATTTTTTATAACAGATTTCTAGTAAATTCCTGCTTCACAACCTGGCAAGGTTAGGAAACCAGATGTTTAAACTTTATATAGAATTTGCCCTAGTACTGAACCCTAAGGTACATCCGAGTAAAAATATAATAAGTTAGATACGCTATTATTGACATAAACTTTGAACTATTAAGTTCTATTACAAGTTCTAAAATCCACAGAATTTCTTTCTTATATAAGCAAGTTTTTTTTTAATGCGTACAACAGGGAAATGGGGTGACTTCCCCAATTAACAAAAAAATCTGTTAACAGTCTATATGTATGAAAAAGTAAGCTCGTATCTTTTAAATATTATTTATTTTCTTTAAAAAAACCTGAGAAAAACAATTCAATTTCAATTAAATTAAGCTGGAACTTTTCTTATATGAGACTTTCTTATATCCGTTATCTACTGTGTTTCAATTCTTTTCGATTAAAGCCGGTAAATAATTGGAATAATAAAGTTCTAAAATCCACCGAAATTCTTTCTTATATATGCAATTTTTTTTTCTGCGAAACAAAAAAAATCTGTTAACAGTCTAATGTGTGAAAATTTAAGTTCGTATCTTTTAAATATTATTATAATTTTTTTTTTTATAACTTGCACGCGTTAAAGGGGATATGAATACCCTTATACTAATTTTTAGAACACGTGCGTTTTGAAGACAGGAGAAGAGAGGCAGGGAGAAAGACAGAGTGGTGTGGTTTGAAACTCAGGTGGTATTAAGTTTCTGTAAACTGCAAGGGTGGCTGTCCAGATAACTGGGGAGTATTTTGTTTGTTTTCGCTATTATTGTCGTTGCTTATGATTCACAGTATTTTTTCCGTCCTCCTGATGTCATCATCACAATCAAGTTGCATTTTAGCCATATGACCACCCTACTGCCAGTGTTATGCCTTCACAGTAGAGTTGACTTAGCTTTCGCAAGTGATTGACTTTTTTATTTATTTCGTGCGAAATAAAGATGATTCTTCACTTCAGAATTCGAACCGTGAATCAACAGCGTGACAAGCGTTGATGTTACCACTACACCACGGCCACCCTCATTTATTTATTTTCTTTAAAAAAAAGTAGGGAAAACAAATCAATTTAAGCTGGAACTTTTCTTATATGAGGCTTTCTTATATCTGTTATCTACTGTGCTTCAATTGTTTTCAATTAAAGTCGGTAAATAACGGAAATAATAAAGTTCTAAAATCCACAGAATTTCTTTCTTATATAGGCAAGTGTTTTTTAATGCGTACAACAGAGAACTGGGGTGCCTTCCACAATTAACAAAAATTCTGTTAACAGTCTACGAGTATATATATGAAAAAGTAAGCTCGTATCTTTTAAATATTATTTATTTTCTTTAAAAAAAAAGTGTAAAAAACAAATCAATTTAAGCTGGAACTTTTCTTATATGGGACTTTCTTATACCTGTTGTCTACTGTGTTTCAATTTTTTTCAATTAAAGCCGGTAAATAATGGGAATAATAATGTTCTAAAATCCACAGAATTTCTTTCTTATATACAGTAATGTCTCGCTAATCCGAATCACCGTTAATCCGAATATCGCGCTAATCCGAATCAATATTTTTCCTCATTATGTACTCAACCCCAATTCTTTTACGCTGTAATCCGAATTCCTACTAAAAACATGCAAACGCTTTGGTTTTTACAGTAATTTTAGTTTTAAAAGTAATCTTGTCGTTTTGCGACCCTTTAGTTATCAATGTATGTAGGTATTTACGCATTTTTCGTTCTTCCTTCGCTCCTTTGGTAGCAGTAGGATTTTGTTTCTGTCGGTTTAATACGTGCTCAGGAGTTTATGTAAAGTGGTAACAGAAGTTTCTAAGTTTTTTATTGTTTCGTATAATTTTGTTTGGAAATCTCGAATAAAAGGAGGCACATAACGCTAACATTAAAACAAAAATGTGAAATTATTGAAAAAGTTGAAAGTGGTGTTTGCGGAAAGACCCTAGCTAGCGACTACGGTGTTGGCGCGTCCACAATATCTGATATTAAACGGAATAAGAGAAGCATTTTTAGGTTAGGGTTAAATGCGTAAACTGGATACTTTGTGTTACCGAATTTTGTTTCTCTTTTTACAGTTTTGTTTCAGCGAGTGGTGGAAAAATTTTAAAGATAAAAAGAACGAAATCTGCAAAGTTCCCAGAAATGGAGAAAAGGTTACACGAATGGAGAGAAAAAAACGCTCCTGTCTCTGAAGATTTATTGAAGATGAAATAGAAAATAATTTTCCGGAACATTTATGGTGTTGAACGTTCCTTCAATGCAAGCCGAGGATGGATTGCAAATTTCAGAAAACGTTTTGGCATCCGAAATCTCAAAATTTGCGGGGAAAAACTTTCTGCTGATTCAAATGCTGCAACCGAATTCCGGAACAACTTTTCCCACAAAATAAAAGAGCTAGAACTTCACCCGTCCCAAATTTATAACGCTGATGAGAGTGGTCTATATTGGAAGCTTTTGCCAGAGAGGACCCTAGTAGGCTCTACCGAAAAAACAGCTCCTGGACGAAAGACAAGCAAAGAGCGTTTTACTTTCCTGGCCTACTCCAACTCAACAGGCACACATCAACTGAAAATGCTAGTGATTGGCAAATCAAAGAAACCACGTTCCTTTGGTGCAGCGAATTTGCCCGTGGAATACGATTCAACTGCAAGTACCTGGATGACATCCACAGTTTTCAAAAAGTGGTTCTTCAATTCGTTCGTGCCTCAGGTGAAAAGTTTTATGCGTGCAAATGGACTACCGGAAAGAGCCTTGCTGCTATTGAACAATGCGCCATCCCACCCACCAGCAAATGAGCTTAAAACTGATGACGGTATGATAAAGACACTATTTTTACCACCAGACTGTGCGTCCCTGATCCAACCCATGGATCAAAATGTAATAAGGATAACGAAGCTAAACTACAAAAAAAATCTGATGTCTCACGTTATGAACCAAAATGCTGAAATAACCGCTGTTTTAAAAAGCATAACGTTAAGAGACACCGTTTTGTCACGGGATTTTATGAATTTCTTTTAAATTTTTTCTTAAGTTATTTTTGTTTTTACAAACGTACATAATGTCTTTAAACTGAATTTTAGCTTTAAGCTGTAGTAAATAAAAAAATTTTTCGTTAAATAAGCAATTTTTTCCTGTTCCCGTCTTATACTCGTCCGAATTTTTCGATAATCCGAATACCCCCTTGCAAAAATTATATAATTCGGATTAGCGAGACATTACTGTATATGTATGTACAAGTGTTTTTTTCTGCGAAACAAAAAAATCTGTTAACAGTCCATTTGTATGAAAAAGTAAGTTCGTATCTTTTAAATATTATTTATTTTCTTAAAAAAATAGTCGGAAAAACAATTCAATTTAAGCTACAACTTTTCTTATATGAGAATTTCTTACATCCGTTATCTACTGTGTTTCAATTCTTTTCAATTCAAGCCGGTAAATAATGGAAATAATAAAGTTCTAAAATCCGCAGAATTTCTTTCTTATATAAGCAAGTGTTTTTTTGTGCGAACAATGAAAAAATGGTGTACCTATATCAGTTAACAAAAAAATTTGTAAAAAAAAAGTTCGTATCTTTTAAATATTATTTATTTTCTTTAAAAAATGAAGTGGGAAAAACAATTCAATTTCAATTAAATTAAGCTGGAACTTTTCTTATAGGGACTTTCTTATTCCTGTTATCTACTGTGTTTCAATTCTTTTCAATTAAAGCCGGTAAATAATGGGAATAATAAAGTTCTAAAATCCACAGAATTTCTTTCTTATATGTAGAAGTGTTTTTTTGTGCGAATAATGGAAAAATGGTGTGCCTATATCAGTTAACAAAAAAATGTGTGAAAAAGAAAGTTCGTTTTTTTTAAATATTATTTATTTTCTTTAAAAAACGAAGTGGAAAAAACAATTCAATTTGAATTGAATTAAGTTGGAACTTTTCTTATACGAGACTTTCTTATATCCGTTATCTACTGATTTTCAATAGTTTTTCAATTGCAATCGGTAAATAATGGAAATAATAAAGTTCTAAAATCCACTGAATTTCTTTCTTATATATACAAGTGTTTTTTTGTGCGAACAATGGAAAAGTGGTGTGCCTATTTTGTATTTTTTTTTTTACAATTTGCGCGCGCCAAATAGGATATGAATACCATTATATTATTTCAGGGCACGGGCGTTTGTAGAAATTGAGAGAGAGAGAGAAAGATAGATTGGTGTAGTATGTTTGAAACTTAGGTGGTATTAAGTTTCAGTAAACTCCAAGGGTGCCGTCCAGATAACTGGGGAGCTTGTTTGTTTTGCTTTTTGTCGTTGCTCATGATTCACAGTATTTTTTTTCCCCCACCTGATGTCATCATCACGATCAAGTTGCATTTAATCCATATGACCACCCTACTGCCAGACCACCCTTATACCTTCGCAGTAGAGTTGACTAAGCTTTCGCAATTGATCGACTTTTTTATTTATTTCAGAAGAAATAAATAGGTTATTGTTGAGATCAGGATTTGAACCGTGAACCAAGAGCGTGACAAGCGTTGATGTTACCACTACACCACAGCCACCCTCTATATCAATTAAAAAAAAAATTTGTGAAAGAGGGTGGCCGTGGTGCAGTGGTAACATCATCGCTTGTCACGCTGTTGATTCACGGTTCGAATACTGAAGTCAAGTATCATATATTTATTTCGCACGAAATAAATAAAAAGTCGATCACTTGCTA
Source organism: Pocota personata (assembly GCA_963082735.1). NCBI lineage: Eukaryota > Metazoa > Arthropoda > Insecta > Diptera > Syrphidae > Pocota > Pocota personata. The sequence continues at coordinate 2,597,950 of OY720433.1, read as the reverse complement.
AAGCTAAGTCAACTCTACTGTGAAGGCATAACACTGGCAGTAGGGTGGACATATGGCTATAATGCAACTTGGTCGTGATGATGACCTCAGGAGGACGGAAAAAATACTGTGAATTATAAGCAACGACAATGATAGCAAAAAACAAACAAAATACTCCCCAGTTATCTGGACAGCCACCCTTGCAGTTTACAGAAACTTAATACCACCTGAGTTTCAAACTACATCACTCTGTCTTTCTCTCTGTCTCTTCCCCTTTCCATAAAAAACGTACGTGTTCCAAAAATTGGTATAAGGGTATTCATATCACCTTTAACACGTGCAAATTATAAAAAAAAAAGTTCGTATCTTTTAAATATTATTTATTTTCTTTAAAAAAAAGTAGGGAAAACAATTCAATTTAAGCTGGAACTTTTCTTATATGGGACTTTCTTATTCCTGTTATCTACTGTGTTTCAATTCTTTTCAATTTAAACCGGTAAATAATGGGAATAATAAAGTTCTACAAGCGTTTTTTTCTGCGAAACAAAAAAATCTGTTAATAATCGATGTATGAAAAAGTAAGTTCGTATCTTTTAAATATTATTAATTTCCTTAAAAAAAAGTCGGAAAAACAATTCAATTTCAATTAAATTAAGCTTTAACTTTTCGTATATGGGACTTTCTTATATCTGTTATCTATTGTATTTCAATTCTTTTCGATAAAACCGGTAAATAATGGGAATAATAAAGTTCTACAGGTGTTTTTTTCTGCGAAACAAAAAAATCTGTTAACAATGTAATGTATGCAAATTTAAGTTCGTATCTTTTAAATATTATTTATTTTCTTTAAAAAACGAAGTGGGAAAAACAATTCAATTTCAATTAAATTAAGCTGGAACTTTTCTTATAGGGACTTTCTTGTTTCTGTTATCTACTGCGTTTCAATTCTTTTCAATTAAATCCGGTAAATAATGGGAATAATAAAGTTCTAAAATCCACAGAATTTCTTTCTTATATATACAAGTGTTTTTTTTTCTGCGAAACAAAAAAAAATAAAAAAAATGTTATAACAGTCTATATGTATGAAAAAGTAAGTTCTTATCTTTTAAATGTTATTTATTTTCTTTAAAAAAAAGTGGGAAAATCAATTCAATTTAAGCTGGAACTTTTCGTATATGGGACTTTCTTATTCCTGTTATCTACTGTGTTTCAATTCTTTTCAATTAAAGCCGGTAAATAATGGGAATAATAAAGTTCTAAAATCCACCGGATTTCTTTCTTATATGTAGAAGTGTTTTTTTCTGTGAATAATGGAAAAATGGTGTGCCTATATCAGTTAACAAAAAAATTTGTGAAAAAGAAAGTTCGTATCTTTTAAATATTATTTATTTTCTTTAAAAAAAAGTGGGAAAAACAATTCAATTAAATTAAGCTGGAACTTTTCTTATGAGACTTTCTTATATCTGTTATCTATTGTATTTCAATTTGAATAAGTACATAGATAATGGAAACAGTCTAATGTATGAAAAAGTAAGTTCGTGTCTTTTAAATACTATTTATTTTCTTTAAAAAAGTGAGAAAGACAATTCAATAGTACACCGACAAGTTTTCCAGCAACTTGCGCACTACCACCTTATGTATATGTACTCCCCTCTAAATTGGCTCTCAATTTCGCGTATTTTTATGTACTTAAATAGACCTAGAGACATGTGTCAAATTTTATTTGGAAAGGCAGTGAAACAAATTGAACTTGGCACGATTATATCGCATTCTTTTCGTGGCTGAATAGTCACAGGATTTTTAAATTTTGTTTTTACATTTGTGTATTTAAATATAAAATTACTTACTTAAATTATACATATCTCTGTGTTGTTTTTCTATGTAATTATATATACCCTAGCATGATCGGGGTCAAGAATAGCCCTGAGATAAGGTATGCCTATTGTACAACCATCATCAATTACACAATAAATTTTTGTTTTTTACGAGGAAATTGTAATGGAAAATGCAGATGTTTGCATTTGAGGAAAGACGTGTTGAATATAAATGTACCACACATTATTCTAGTATACATAAATAACAACGTTATGGAATATTCAAATACGGCCAAATATCTTGACATGACTCTAGACACTAAACCGCGCTGGAAAGCACATGTATAGAAAAGGAGAGATGAATTAAACTCGCGTTACAGAAAAATATGTTGGCTTATTGGGAGATACTCATCCCTGTCCAACTACAATAAGCTATTGCTGTATAAGCAAGTTCTGAAACCTGTACGGACCTAAGGACTCCAAATCCAAACATTCCAAAATAAGGTAGGGTAGACCGGCGACAATTGTAACAGTGTACAATTGTAACACTCGCGATATTTCCCAAACTGTAACTGCAAATTCTCTCTCACAATCCCAATAAACGCTTCTGCATATCATCATTGATGTGACAGTTTCTTTACGGCTTCTGTGCAGAGTAGACATCACTAGAGAAGAAGACAATTTTTTACCCTATAAAGTAAATTATTTCGTTGGTACACATTTTCGAATAACTTTTTTTATGATTTGACATTCATTAATTTTATTTTCTATAGTATATTCAGTGCCTATCGTTCTATCTTTTTATGTGTTGTTTTTACTTTGACCATTTGTAATAAAGCAGGTAAGACGTATTTTGTGTAGAAAAGGCACACGAGGACGGTTGTAACATTCCCGTTTGGGGACAAATGTAACATGTTACAACTGTCCCCAGGTATACTTTTTAATGCTAAATGTCAGCTTGATTTAATATCAGTTATCACTTTTATATTTTAGTATGCCTCGCAGTAGAAAGAGAAAAACCAATAGAGGATCAAAAGACGATTCCATTTGATAACAAGCACACGATGAGGTAAATAACAATGGTTTATCCATCCGTGCTGCTGCAAAAAAATATGGTCTATGCCATGTTTCTCCGATGAGATATGGAAAGACAAAAAGTCAAGCAAGCGGAAATGAAGCAGTAACTATGGGATATAAAAACTGCAATCAAATTTTCAGTCCTGAGCAGGAAAAATCCATGGTCGACTACATTGTACGAGCTGCAGAAATTTACTACGGATTCTCACCTAAAGAAATAAGAAAGTTGGCTTATGAATTGGCAGTGTACTATGGAATAAAGAGGCCGCCACAGTGGGACGTTAACTCTTTAGCTTGAGAAAATTGGTTCTCGTCGTTCATGAAGATGCACCAAGAATTGTCAATTATTTGTGCTCAACCGACTAGCCTTTCCAGAGCAACCAGGTTTCAATGTTGTAAATGTCAAATTATTTTTCGACAACTTGCAAACAGTTTTAGATAAATATAAGTTCGAAGCAAAAGAAATTTACAATATTGACGAAACTGGGGTGACAACCGTGCAAAAGCCTAACAGAATTGTCGCAAGAAAAGGGATAAGGCAAGTCGGAAACGCTATCTTTTAATCTTTTAATTTTTTCCCGTCTCCGCTACCAAAGTCATTTTGTGAGGGATGGTCCAATTGCTTCAATTGGAGCAGGCAATGCTGGATAACCATTCTTCCCATATATCAATCCATGGTCTGGATTTCTGTAAAGAAAATGGGATAGTGGTTCTTTCTTTCCCACCGCATTGCTCGCACAGGCTTCAACCGTTGGATCGTTCTGTATACGAACCTTTTAAAAAAAGCTGTGTACTCTGCCTCAGGCAACTAGCTAAGGAACAATCCAGGTAAGACAATGACGATTTACAATATTCCAGAAATCGTAGGAATAGCTCTGCCTTTGGCGCTAACCCAAAATAATATCCAAGCCGGATTTAGGGCTACAGGAATAAAGCCTTTTAACGATAGACCGATGCCTTTAAGTTTTGCAGATGCTGGAAGCCTGAGAACAGCATCTCAAGGCCATATAGACTCCCATCTAACCACAATTTCGGAGAACAACCAAACTGCGGATATGTCTAATCCAGTTGATAAATGGACATGGAAATGGGTAACACTGGCAAACTCATTGTTCCCACAGAGATTGTGCGACATTTGCCTAGCATATCTGCTGATTCCACGGTCCTAGCAACTTGACTGTGGCAACTTTATCTCATATAAATCCACAACCATCTACAAGCGCAGAGGTCCACCGAGCTAATTTTTCACCTAAAACTCCAGGAAAAAACAAGACAGGAAAATCAGCTATCTATACCGATACTCCTGAAAAAGAGGCTATACGAATTGAATTGAATGAAAAACGGAGGAGAAATGTTTTAAAAGATCTCAATTTCTCAGAGAAGAAAAAGAAGTGTGATAAAATTAAAGCGAAGAGGAGGAAAATAGCCGAGGAATCAGACACAAGTGAAGAAGAGAATGACGAGACCTTTTGTTTAGTGTGCCTAGAGCGCATTGAATGCAAAAACTGGTCGCATGAAGAGTGTACCAAACAAAATAATTTATATATCTGTCACAATTGTGAGTCAGAATAAGACACTCTTTTCGTTTGGTTGTTTTTTTTTGTTAGTTTTTTTTATACTGAATTAAATTATTAATTTATTTATATTTTTATTGCTGCCATTAAACAAAGTTAATAAATACTAAAAGTAATCAAAAGGTTGAGAAAAACACAATTTGTCTTCCTTCTTACCTATGTTACAACTGTCCTCAGGCACTGTTACAACTGTTCTGGGTACGGGGACAGTTGTAAAAATTGTCCCATTGCATTAAAAGTGCATATATCTTATATCCTATCACTCCTTGTCGGTTAATATTAAGTTATAATACTGGGAAGAAAATCCGTAATCTATTGTTGTAAATTACTTTTTGATAAATATTATATCATAAATTCTATTAGAGCTGAAAGCAACTATTACTATTACTATTGTCCCCGGTCTACCCTACTACGAAACACTGTTAATGTACCTTGGTACATACGAACGCTGATCTACAATACATAGAGATCTAACTATTGAAATTGTTGAAGATGAAATTAAAAAAGTTGCTCAAAGCCACAGAATTAGGCTTCTCAACCACGTTAATTTAGAAATAACACAATCTCAAGAAATTAATACTTTCATACAATAAGTTCAGATATTCGACAAACGGCGGCTTTTCCTTTTAATTCTATAATTATTAATATGTTAATATGATTCAAAAATAAATTGCTGTCTCAGTGAGTCATTGTGAGTTTTTTTTTTTTTTTTAGACAATTAAAGTCCCCCACTATTGCAGAAGGCTCCCTCGCCTGCAGTGTCTTTTGATGATTTTTCCTTCCAGCGAACCTCCAAAATAAAACAAAAAAAAATTATGAAAAATCGAAATTCAATAATTTTCACCGATAATGGATTATGAACGAGCATATGCGAAATGCAGGGTTGCTGTCACTAATTACGAGTAGTATTCATTTTCAGTTAGGCCGCTATCGCAGCTATATTTGATTAGCTTAAGGTCGTTTTGCTTTAGGTTGAATTATCCAAGCTGGGATCAACTTTTTTCATTCATTCGCATAAAGCTGGGGAGTTATTTTCCTAGGTTGGGAGGTCAATCTGGTATAGTATATTAACTAGCTGCTTCATAAAGTGAACGATATACATACGTATAGCCCACTGGTAAAGAGGCCAGCACAAGGAACTCCTTAGCAAGATTCGTGCGGATGTCGCTTGGATTGTGAAGGCCTAGTATCCTCTAAAATCACATTGCCGCAATTGTGGGAATGAGAACTCTTGATCATTTTCTTTGCATATTTCCAGCACTAGCTCGAACATTTCACTGCAAACTATGTATTACTAAAATATTAGACGTTTCCAGCACTGTCAAACATGAAATGTCGAATTATTGTACTTTGTTGAAGGTGGGTGGATTTTCCACCGAAAGCAATCAATGTTTTCGAATTTGGTTCTTGTGCTATTGGCTCAACCTTCAATTTTAAAGTAAAGTATAATATTGCTTAAGATTTTTTATGTATAGAAGGTGTTATTTAAAAAGAAAAATAAACAAATTGCACGTACATAATCACCACCCAATTATAAAATATCAAACATTTGTCCGGACCACCTCCTCTCCAAACAGAATTCCTGGCTACTTGCCTGTCTACAGAAAAAAATAACAGTGTGTTCTTCGATGCTTTCTCGTTTCATTGTTACTGGCGAGAAAATAATGGCTTCAGATAAACCGTATCCAGTGCCTAAGGCATGTCTATGCACAAAAAGCATGGTATTATCCATTTTGAGCTACATATGAACGAGGGTGGGTCAATAAGTCCCTGAAAAATGAAATAAGGAACACTCTTTTCGGTATAAAAACATTTTATTTTTCAGCATAGTCTCCTTTTAGCTCTATAGACTTCATTCAACGTTTCTCCAATTTTTTGATACCCTCCGAATAATATGATTTCTCGAGCCCTTCAAAATAAGCGTTTGTTTGAGTGATGACCTCTTCATTCGACCCAAATCTCTTACCTCCGAGCCATTTATAATATGCGCCGGTGATCGTTTTACCCTTTTCAAACCCTTTTCAAGGTAGTCGATGTGAATAACACCCAAAAAACTGTCGCCATGACCTTGTTTGCTGACAAACCCGCCTTGTCCTTCTTCGGCTTCGATTCACCAGGAGAAGTCCATTGTTTTGACTGTCCCTTGGTTTCTGGTGTGTTGTGGTGAATCCAGGTTTCATCCACGGGTACGAAACGGCGCAAAAACTCAGCCGAATTTTTCTGGAACATCGCCAAACACACCTTTGAAGTTGTCAAACGAATGGGTTTGTTGTCGATTATGAGCAATCGTGGCACCCATCTTGCGGAAAGCTTTTTCATGTCCAAATATTTATGTAAAATCGAAATCACTGAGCCATGTGATAAGCCTGTGGCCTCTTCAAGCTCGCGCACTTTCACTCGCCGATCGTCCATTATCAAACCATGGATTTTGTCAACCATTTCTGTTGTAGTGACCTCAATTGGGCGACCAGAACGTTCGGCGTCACTTGTGTTTGAACGACCGCACCGAAATTAAGTAAACCAGTGGTGAATGGCTCCAATCGATGGTGAAGAGTCCCCATAATATTTGTCAAGCTTTTGTTCGGTTTGCGTGATAGTTTTAGTTTTTTCTCTTAATGAGCACTCGAAATTCACTTTTTTCCATTTTAACGAAAATGCTAGTAGGCGTCTATATAAAATGGCTGCCACGACAAAACTATTTGACAGATCTGTCTGAAAATTTGGGTGCGCTCTTTTGAAAAATAATTCTTGACAAAAAAAAAATTGATTTAAGGTGACGACACAATTTGTGTTAATTTTCAGGGACTTATTGACCCACCCTCGTATGTATGTTGTTTCTCCTACCAAACCATCACAAAGGTTTGTAGTCAACAATTAGATAGGTTGAATCTAGCTCTTGATGATGCTACATGGTCCACATGGCTCTCATTTAACAATTGAGAATGTCCATTATGTCTCCCTCTACCCCCCTCTCATGTTTTGGAAACAAAAGTGAAATTTTTTTATTTGCACTTTTTGAGTGCCCACTTTTTAAACTAAAAAATGTTCAAACCTTTGTCTAACCGCAATACCTCTGTACTAATTTTTAAGGTTCTACCTATAAGTTGTATAACTAGAAGTATTCTAGTGTTTGATATCTACCTCATACTGATGCACCCTTGCCCGACATTGTTTATGTGCCTTTTAGTTGTTCCGTATAAATAAGGTTGTAGTGCAGAAGTTGTTGGATAATTTGGAGGCGCACTACCGTGTTGATATAATAAAATTCATCTGCATTTCATATTTACCCCTTATTATACTTTCGACTTTCCCTTAAATTGTTTTTGCATTAAGTTCCATATCGCTGCACTCAATTATTATGCTTTTGTTTGGATATATTCTCGTACTTACATGTATAGTTTATTTTATATCATTGATATTCTGTGAGAATTGAATTTGTCCTGCATGCAGCACATACATGCAGTGTTATTGGAAATCCAAACCAACAACAGGTGAACACCGAGTGTGTTCATACATTTGAACTTGCTAGCAATGACCAACAATGGATCAACCAATCAACCCCTCATAACGTTGGGGAGGGGTGGTGAACACCTGGGGTGCAGTGGTAGATGAAAATTTCAGAGTGCATCTTTTATGTTTCAATTTGCGTTTGCCTTTGCGACACGATGCGAATGGCGTAAGTGAATTTTTCACATTTTTCTCCTTTTAAATTCAATTTGTTGTGCCAAGTGCACAAATAGTGGTGGCAATAAAATTCCATTTTTCAATATGCTGTGTGGCGGATGATTTGATTAGCCGCCGTTATCATTCAGTGAAAGGTCGGTCGTCGTATACCTTGCAGCAAAATTTAATATTTTCTTTTTATAGAGCATTGGAGCTGATATCTGTTGGACAGTTTTTGTCGCATTGCATTGGAGTGGTGAATGTTGTCTTGCATGAACATAGGCAAAGTCAAAGGATGCTCTCTTGATAAACAATGTCATACCGTGGCACAACAATTGGAATAAAATGCATAAAAGAACTGGGAATGCCACCAATTTAATGCTCATAAGCCATAAGTATTAGAATATTTGTTAGAAAGTTGCACAAAGAAGAAAATAGATAATATTCTGTCAAAGTCCCTGGAAAAAGATAAATATGTTACTATGTGGCTTAAATAGAGCCTATCTTCCTTGCTCAACAACACATGAATTGAGGGAAATTATACTTTTATGCCATTGCAGAAGTGCACATATTTTGTTGGAGAAGCTCCTCAGAGCAATTCTAGGCTCGGATGTTTGGCAGACGTTCGCGAAAGGTGCAACCGTGAAAAACTTCTTGGTGTTTTCTGGGATTCGAACTTGAGTCTGGCGCTCAGTAGTTTACGCACTTAACCACTGGGCCAGGAATAGAGAGAATACGAGTATGTTTTTCTTTTTAAAAGCGGCAAGAGAGACAATTTTCATTCGAAGTCCTATCGAAGACTACTAGCCTGACATCATTCATACCGAAGACCATTAAGAAAGTTGTGAATAATTACATTAAAAAAAAAAAATCCTGGAGGCATGAGAAGATTCAAGCTAATTTTGAAACAGCTAACGGACTCTATAGAGAGAGAGAGAGAGAACACTAGAGGCGAGGCGTTAACTGTTAACGGTGAAAGGTATTGAGAGATAATAACAAATTTTATTGGGCCCAAATTGGATGATATGAACATAGACAAGTAAGATGATGATACGTGTCACAAAACCAATGAAACAATGGCTTTTGAGAGGAAAGTTTTCAGGTCACGTTAATTCAACTCAATAAAAAAAAGTCAAAGTCAGTGTTGTGATGTTTCAGATATCCGCATACGTACCTTAGCAGAAACACAGTAGTGATCCGAGTCAATGTTAGCTGCTACTGGAGAAGTGCCTTGCATCGATCTCAACATGATCGATCGCTAACAGCCCAATGCAGGGCCTGGCCTAGCTTCTCGCAGCCACTTGTGCTAAGCACCTCACGAATGGTTGGGACCTACAATTTTACTCTTTGGATGTTTGTCAGATGTTCACGAGAGGTGGGACCGTGAGAAAAGTTTTTATTTTTTATTTTTGTGATTTCTTGGATTTAAACCTTTAACCTCTCGCTCAGTGATTGCGCACTTAACCATTGGGCCACGGCTCTCAACTCCCACTCCCTCCTTTCCAATACTTGCGTTAAAATCATCATCGATTTTAATGTCATAACGTGGACTTTGATACTAAGTTCTGCCGTCTTTGATCACATCGTCCTTATAGTCTGTGGGAGCGTGACCGCTTATTAATCTGATGTTGGTGGGTTTTACCTTAATCCGTCGTTCGTTCACATGCCTGAAGCCCAAGACTCCTTTCAAACCCATTACTACTGTACTTCTTGGATGGAGGTGATGTGATTTTGTCTGAGTTCATTGATAACATTCACATTTGCTGAATGAGGGGGTGACGACGAATTGACAGTATATTTCGCCATTGAGAGGGCAACGCAGACTTTATATACAAAGAGACTCAATCCTTCCAGGATTACAATCTTCGTAGATTGTCAATCTAATTCTAATCAAAAGAGTACAAATTTCCAAGAGAATTGTTTATAGATAGGATTTGAACTACGAGTTCATTTTTACAAAATTTTGAAAACGAAACTTCTTCGATAACTTATCACAAAGATAATAAATAACGCATATCCGCATGACAATAATAAGAGATATGGTTACTCAATTGTTTATATACCAGGAAAAATTTGTTAGCCAATCAATTACATGTCAAGGATGTCAGAGATAATTCTGAAATTTATGACCTGAGGGAAGAGCAGTCAATATAAATATACATACACCTAATATGCAACAAGAATGTTTATCAAACAACAAAAATATTGTGCAGACGGAGCAGACCATGAATCGAAAAAAAAAAAAAAACTGATTGCGTGCTCTGTAAACAATATTTATTTGAAATGACAGAAAATGCTGGTGGCTAGCATTTCGCAACCACCACAAGGAATCAAGACTTCTTCCGTCCTTCCGCCTTCTCATTCACTTCGGTATTGCCTTGTAAAAGTGGGTAACATCTTTTCCTGGGAACGATGGCCGGCGTTAGACTAATACTGGTAGATAGGCTAAGGGCTCGACGCTTAATTTGAACTTGCTGGTATAAATTGTATCTTTTATTTTGGTATCCTAACATTACCATTAAATATTAATTTTAATATGAATATGAATTGTTGGTTTTTATTTCTCTTCAATTTAACTCGTTATTCTGGCAGAAAATTTCTTCATATATAGATTTACCTACCAAAACATGAAAGTTAGGCAAAAATAAAGTTTGTCATAGTTCATGTCTTATTATTTTTTTATTTTTAGTTCGTATGCATACATACTTATGAAGGGGCGTCCAAATGGTAGATACGTTAAAAATTCTGCCTCGTCTGCCATCCCCACGCTCATTTGTAATGACATTCCAGCTGTCAGTTCCTCAGACAAAGCTAATCTGCTTGCTGCTTACTTTGCAGCGAACTCCACGGTGCCAGATAATGCTTTGTCTCCACCTGTATTTGAGAGCGTCAAATATTCCACGGGACAAGTCCACTTTCGCACTCGTACAGTTGCAGGAGTACTCAAAGGTCTCAACATACACAAATCCGCTGGTCTAGATGGTATCCCCCCCATAGTTTTGAAGAGGTGTTCTTCTACGCTGGCAAAACCTCTGCGTAAGCTTTTCTGTCTATCCTACTTTTCAGGGCTTTTCCGAGTAGATGGAAAACAGCATTTGTCCAGCCCATCCCTAAAAAAAGGCGAATCTTCCTCCCCGTCCAATTACCGACCCATTGCACTTACGTCCCTTCTTTCCAAGGTCATGGAAACGCTGATAAATCGTCAGCTTATGAAATATCTCGATTCCCGAAAACTCCTTAATGACCGGCAGTATGGTTTTCGTAGCAACAGGTCCACTGGTGATTTGATATCATATCTCACCGCGAAGTGGAACCAATCTCTCCATCACTTCGGCGAAACCAAGATGGTTGCGCTTGATATTTCAAAGGCATTTGACAGAGTTTGGAGTTTGGCATCGTTTTGTCGAAAATGCGTGCATATGGCGTCGATGAGTCTCTTCTTCAATGGATTAGAAATTACCTTTCGGGCGTTCAATACAAGTTGTTTTGGACGGCTTCAAGTCTGCAATTCACCAATTAAATGCTGGTGTTCCCCAAGGCTCTGTTCTGTCTCCGACTTTCTTTCTTATTTTTATAAACGATCTCTTGTCTGCAACTTCTAATCCAATCCATTCCTTCGCCGATAACAGTACCCTCAGTTTTTCATATTCATTCCCTAACTCACGTCCTTGCTCTTCGGCCGTAGAAGAGCAACGGCAACGTATGTTAAACACATTAAATTCCGACCTGGACAGCATAATTAAAGGGGGTTCAACCAACAGAGTGGAATTTAATGCTTCTAAAACAGAATGCTGTCTTCTGTCTCTCTAGCGAAACCAAAACCCTCAACCATTATCCATGGATGGTACTTGCATCATTGAAACCGAAAGACTTGTCATCATCGGTATGTGTATTAATAACCATCTTCGATGGAACGACCACATATTCGAGGTCGCCAAAAATGCTGCAAACTGTCTAGGGTTCCTTAAGCGGTGCAAGAAATATTTTACCCCATCTGATCTGGCCTCTAAGGCATTCATCCTCCCTAAGCTGGAATATAACGCCCATATCTGGTCTGGTGCACCCAAGAACGTTCTGCACATTCTTGATAGGGTACAAAATCGCGCGTTAAAACTTATAGGTGATAGATACATTGTGAATTCCATTCATTCACTAGAACATCGGAGAAATGTCTCCTGTCTCTCCCTGTTTTATCGTTTTTTTTTTTTTATATAAAAAATGCTCCAGCGAAATAGCCAGTTGCATTCCTCCCCTTCAAAATTCCACCTGCAATACGCGTCACGCTTCGAATACTCACCAGTTCACCCTTAAGCCCAATTTCGGTCGTACTGTCAAATATAGGGATTCGTTTATAAGCCGAACGACACGAATGTGGAATGATCTATCAGGCTCTGTATTTCCGCATCACTAGAACCTTCAAGCATTTAAAGCCAACTCCCACAGGCTCCTCCTCTGTTTATCTTCCCCCTTTTCCTGAACTCGCGTGCCCTGAAACAGTTACAGCCAGGCAGATTAAAAGAACAATAAAAAATCATTTATTTGTAAACAAGATTTTTTTTTTTTACTTTTCCTGCGAAAGCTTCCAACATTTGTGAAACAATCTAGGTTTGTATTGTTCCACTTCCTCATTTCCAGCCCGTTTTCGATTTTAAAGGCAAATTAAAAAAAAAAAAATAAAAAAAATCAGACTCCATGAGAAGATTACAACACATCAATCAATCAGGCGTCACAGAGCCAGCTGTTCCATAAGTATCAAAGATTCATAGAAATGCCAATTAATATGGTAACCTCCAGCTAAATTTATAAAAATCTGTACCTACTCATGCGTCTCTTATTTTAAAATTAATTGCAAAACAAATAAAATGTGAACGCAAACACATTTATGTAGATCGCTTTCAGTAGAGTGCTCAATTAAGATTGAAATCACATCCCAAGCTAGATTATGCATTAATACATCAGTTCATTCATTTCGTTAATTAATTCAATTTTAATTTAATGAAACACACAATTGTGTAGGTACTTCTGTTAACTTCATTAATTGCACATCTTGAGTAGTATCCGTTTGCATATTTTTTTCCTCGAATCCCAGGAATTGTTTGATGTAGCAAAATGACCAAAAAGTAGCCAGGATTTTGTTTTTCCACCAAAGCAGAAGCATATTGAAGATATCCACTAACTACTTCTGTCTACCAACTCCTAATCTACCTCAATAAGGATTTTCAAGACTAAATTAGGGTGTTGAAAAAGAGATGGTGGCGTATGACGGCAGCGTTCATATCGCCGTAGTGTTAGTAACCCACTGCGGCCCCAATATCCGACCCCTTGTTCAGCGGATTTCAACTGAGTATTTGGCCCTTCATGTTGGGAGTTGTGCTTCGGGGTAACTGCTTACCATGGAAGAAAAAGTTGGTTACGAAGCATCCGAAGATTCCTAAACCTGACTAGAGAGGGTGCTCTAGGGCGAGCTATCCTTACGAAGGCAAAGAAAGAGTATTTGACGATCGATAACAATTCTGAAGGAATTATATTCTGAGGGAAACTCTAATGAAGGAATAAACCTCTGCTAGGTGTTAGCAGGGGGCACAATAGACCATTAGGGTGGCCGTGGTTTAGTGGTAACATCGTCGCTTATCACGCTATTGGTTCACGGTTCAAATCCTGATGTCAAGAATCATCTATTTTATTTCGCATGAAATAAATAAAAAAATCGATCAGTTGCGAAAGCTAAGTCAACTCTACTGCGAAAGCATAACACTGGCAGTAGAGTGGTCATATGGCTGAAAGTGCAACTTGATCGTGATGATATCAGGGGGACGGAAAAAAATACTGTGAATCATGAGCAACGACAAAAGCAAAACAAACAAGCTCCCCAGTTATCTGGACGGCTACCCTATGATCTTTTAACTGCCCAAATCATGAAAGAATTGCCATTCATTGTCCTGATAAAACTGAATTGTATATATAATTAGTGCCTATTTTAGACTAAGATATGTTCCATATCATTGGAAGATAGCAGAAGTAATTGCTATACCTAAACAAGCTAAGCCACTATCAGAAGTGACTTCAATCTCACTTTTGCCGATATTGTCAAACATTTGCTTTTATTACACAAAATTATCAAAGAAAGAACACTTATACCGTTTATAAGCAAACACTCGACAATAGACCAAGTGCATCGCATAACTAATGTTTTAGAAAAAGCACTAGAAGAAAAACAAGTTTCATTACTTTTAACCGATGCGCGGACTTTTGACAAAGTTTGGCGTAGGAGTAGACAATATTATGAGGTTCATAAATCTTATATAGGAAATAGATTTAGTGCGTTATGAAAAAACGTATTCTGAACTTAGAAAAATACAATCAGGTGTTCCAAGGGTGTGCTAGCTCGATATTCATTTGGGCACCTGGCGCTCTCCGGATCAATTAACTGTCAACTAGATTGATCACGTCACAATTGATGCAAGGCACTCCTCAAGTATTTTGGATGTTCGCACCTTCCGAACAGGTAACATTGACTATGATCACTACCTTGTTGCTCCCAAGGCAAGTATGTGGATATCCCAAACACCACAACACCAAAGAAGTAGAAGAAGACAAAATTTTAGACTGCCAGAGTTTTCGCGGATCGAGTGTCCCTGGACCTCTCAAGAAGTCCAATTCCGCTAACGTCAAGCGCAGATGAGCAATAGCATTATTGTCAACAAACCATCAAGAACATCTCGCATTCACCACAATGAAACCCCTGGTTTGGTTAAAAGTGCCGCCAGCCGCACACAGAAAAGCAAGAAGCTTATGAAGCGACCCTGCATAGGGTGACGAGAGAAGCTTACGACATCTACAAGCAGAAGAGAAGGGAAGAACACCAGCAGAAGAAGGAAATCTAGTAGTAGAGTCACAGTCGGTGCTGAGAATTTAGAAAGATCATTTCTGCAGACTGTTAAATGGCGGTGATGGTCAAACCTCCGCTGTCAGGCAGAATGGTTGATTATTCCGTCCACCCAACTAAAGTGAAGTGAAGGTAGCAATATCTAAGCTTAAATCCAATAAGGCTGCCAGAGCCGACGATCTAACTACCGAGCTATTAAAAGCAGCTGAGGATTATTTGGTAGGAGCATACATCAACGTAAGATTATTAGTCTCCTTAACATCGCCTATAAGATCCTATCGGCCATATTGTATGATCCCCGTTAAACTCGTGCGTCTATAAAGCACGCTGTTCCATCAAGGTGGGGGACAACATCACCGAGGCTTTTGATGAAAAAGGACTATGACAAGGTGACGCGCTATCATGTGTTTTCTTTAACATCATACTTGAAAGGAGCTAACTTCAGGAATCCGATATTTCAAAAGTCTATACAATTACGTATGCCGACGATATTGATATAATTGGAAGAACGCAGCGGGTTGTCAGTGGTGCTTTCGGGAGTATTGAAACAGAAGCGGTGAAAATGGGTTTAGCGGTTAACGAGGGCAAACCAAGATATCGGCGACTTGGACTTGGTATGAAGCACTTTGTCTGCCTGCAAATTCAAAAAATGGAACCAGCGCAGAGATTAAGCGAAGAATCACAACCGCTGCAGCTGTTTCTTTTCAAAGAATTATACCGGTTGTACAGCGATATGAACAAAAGTTCGAATTCATCGCATGAGGTGGCTAGGACATGCCTTCCAATTCATCCCAGAGGCACGACGCGGTAAAAGAAGACTTAACCCAAAGTGTCGCGCACAAATGGAAAGGGACCTCAACCAACTTCGTGTGCAGAACTGGAGGCGGCTAGCACAAGATTATTGTTGATTGAGGCCCACATCTACCTCGGACTGTAGCGTCATCTAAAGTAAAGTAAGTAAGTACTTAATAATTAAAACGGCAGCGTGACAACCTTTGAAAAATTTTAAAAAGACCTTTTTTAAAACAATTAGCTATAATTTTATGTCTTAATAATTTGTGTTGGTACAGTTAATAACTGGAGCGTAACAGCACACCGTAATGAAAGTGACCTAACTCTTCGCAGTCGAGACGCCCATGGTTGATATATAAATCTGAAAGCTGGAGCTTCTTTTGTGTCCGTATCTTGCGTATGTTTTAGCCTTTTAGGGTTCTGGTATTAACAAGGTAACAAAAAGTAAGAACGGAACCTTCATAGTGAGTGTCAGCCATATGTCTCTCCGTCTGTCACAACTTCATAATATTTTGGAAAACTGGAATAACAAGGTAATAGTTGAAAGGTGACAATGCGCTGATTTAAAAAAACGTACAGTTCCGTTATCTTTACTTTATCAGGTTTTATCTAAAAAAGAAAACTATAAAATTGAACCGACAAATTTGGAAAAATTCGTAAATATGTGTCATCTTTTTTTTGTTACATGTGTATATCGGTTTTTAAAAACTTAAATGAGAGATAGACAACGTGATAACTACTCTTCGCTATCTTGGCTTTTCAGAATGGCTACTAAATATTTATTTCCTCTCCTGATAATAAGACGAATCGCTTGATGCCCTTTTTATAAAAATTTACACAATCGTTTAGGCACTAGAAAATAAAATATACGTACATAATTCTAATCTCACATGCATCCATTCTTTTGGCTTAGCCGTAGATGGTTAAAACACTAAAACTAAAATCACAAACAATTGAGAACATTGCATATAGTGCTCATAGAATAAAGTATAATAAATGCATATACATAACACTACTTGTTTCATATCTAGTAATAGGTATACATATTTATTGAAATTGCTCCGGAACCTTCGGCACATGAAGCACTTTCATGCTTGACCGTTTTTTATTTTATAATATACTTCTGTTATTTATCTTTGATCAATTAAAAAGCTTCCTCTTTGTGATTTAAATTGACAATGGAAACTTTATTGTCTTTATTCAGGTCGGTCGACTTGTCAATTCAATTAATTAAATTCTCCCTCACCAAATAGCGTTTCATTTACGAGTAACTGCATCTCAAACCAACCAAACTAATGAAACAAAAGCGGCTAGGAATCAATTAAGATTGTTGATAATACTTCCACCCACTCCTCCATTACCAAATACAATCGATTACAGTTAATAGGTGTAATGCATATTTCGATTGTTATTATAATGTATAATGTGCTTATCGCGATTGTAGCTACATATGTATTTACAGTGTATTATTAACACATAAACGATAATAAACTCAAAACTACCCTTTTAACTCACGTCCAGGTTTCTCCCACCCACATGCTCCCGGTATCCTCGGCTCTCTGTTCGATTTTGAGTGCTCCAAGTAAGTCAATAGAAATACTTGAAAATGCCAAAATACAATTGAGTAATCATCCCTATCAAATTGGGAGAGAGTAGTAATGAACAACAACAAACTACGGAGGACAAGAATTTGAACAACCTACACTTATGGAATTGCTCGCCTCTATGGGATGGGACTCCATGGGGGTGTTGAAATACGTTGATGATGAAGAAGATTTATTACCCTTGCGATAAATACAATATTATTTCTGTTTTTAAATATGTACGAAGAGTAGAAATAATCGGTTGTATTACAGCAGAAGCCATGAGGACTATGATTCAACTTGAAATAATTTTCATTGAAGTGGTTCCTAGGAAATTCGGTAAATGATTGTGGTATGAAAGTTGTAGGGCCCACCACTTAAATGTTAGAAATAAGTGCAATAGTTGATTATTTCAATGGATATTTTTTTTTTTTTTAGTGCAGGCATTAACTTATTAGGACGTCAATGCTTGTCATTATTGGGTCAATAGTAGCTTAATGACTAAATAAAGGGGTCCGTGTCACGAATAGATACTGAAAGGAGTTAGTCTTCAAGCAATAAAAGCTCTTTAGCAAATAGAATTGCTGCTACTGCCCAAAACTTCACCCGTTTGTGATAACAAATATAACGCTGATTTATCTTTACACATACTCGTACTTGACTGCTATATTCACCTGATATCCGATTCAATGTCCCATAAATAACATTGATATAATTAATTAAAGCAATCATGAGATATCTGACAATTGATAACCGATTCTACACTAAAAGGAGCAATACTATCTGCTAATGGCGCCATATATCCAACCGATGGCATATTTTTTGTGATTTAACTTATATCTGAGATTTATATCACATTGTATTGAGGGTTGGAAAATTCTGGCAGTCAATTAGTTTGCGGACCGTAAAAGAGTTATATAATACTTTGACCACTTGGAAACAGAAAACCTTCGCAATGTTTCCTAGATTTGCAATATACGCAATATGTAAACAAATAATATTTTTTTTTTTGGATATATTGCTAAACAAAAAAGTTTAAAACCCATCGCTAAAGGGGTAACCTAACAATTAAGTTAGAAACTTGGTATGCCATGTTAAATATTGCTTAGACATCGATTTTCAACAAAATCATTTTCAGTCATATTCGAAAAATAACCCATTTTCGTAAATTCGTTAATAAATAAAGTACCGCCAGAATATTAAATCTAAACAAAATCGTTAGAGCAGTTTTCGAGAAAATCTATTTTTTTCTTTTTCAAAATTTCCCACTATTAAATACCGTTAGATTCTATTTCAATACCGACAAATGTATTGGCTACTTATTCCAGGCGAATAGTTCACAATATCTTCGAAGAGCACAGAACATGGACTGTGCTTTATCAGAGCCTAACCAACAGTCTTGACCGGTCTTGTGGTAGGTAAAAGCCGAAAAAAAAAAAATACTAAGTGTTAGGGTTGGAATGAAAATTCGCATTGAATTATGATCCCACAGACTTCGGATATGAAATTTGAAGAAAATCCGCCGAGGATACGCAGACCCACTTCTCATTCTCAGATTCCTAAATAAAACTAGATTAGCGAGGGTGCTCTAGGGTGAACTATCATTGGCAAGGCAAAGGAAGAGTGTTTTGACCCTCGATAACAATTTTGAAGGAATTATATTCTGAGGCAAACTCTAATGAGGGAATAAATCTCTAATGGGCACAATAGACCATTAGCTCGCAGTGCAAGATAACCCTACACAAATAATAATAATAACCATTGTTGTGGTGTTCTTTTAAATTGTGAGGACTTCGTTGAATATTTCTCGGAGAAGTAGTGTAATAGCCGATTTTTAGCATTTCTGCTTTTACATTGTCGTTTCCAGTGCATTTTTCATTTTTCAGTTCCTCAATTGAATTCCCGATTTCAGCATCTAAAAATATTGGGACATTATTCAAGTTATCATGCATTAGCTTTGGTAATTCGCTGTATTCCTCAACGATAGCTAGCATTGCCGTGTAGAGATCTTCAAAAAAATTCCTTGTTGCTTCTAACATTGTGTTTCTGTTTCTGAAGTCTTTGCCTTTTTGTCGAATGCCTGTCATCCAATCTTCGCCATCAGCTAGATTTTGATTTACCTTTTTTTTATTTATTTATTAGCCGGATGTGTAGATGGGTCTATTCTGAAAATCATCAAAATCGAATGGAGTCCGTGTAATATGTAGGTATAATGAGGTGGATTTTTATTCCATGTATTTTAAATGCATACAGAAAATTGATAGTGTGTTTAGAGCAGATCGCGGTTACCCATCCGTGGCGGTGTTAAAATCAATCGCCGGCTGTCAAAAACATCAACCGTTGCTAGTTTACACTGAGCTTTGGAATACCTTTTAGCAGTCAGCATGAACCAGGATATAAAACCAGTTCAGTGTAGCCGCGGCCTTAAGCTATGTGGACATCTAATGGAAATTTTGCTTCACGAGGTTGCCAATTTGCAGATGGTTAAATGAGAGGATCTGATAAAACTTTCCATTTCACTAGTTCTATCTTACCTCCCGATGAAGTACGAGTACATATTACGAGTACTTAGCAGATGTTCTTTTAAGGGTGTTAAAGCTCGTGACGAGTCCCAGAATGATTATCAAGTTACTTCTTATGTAAAATTTGACAGATTGCTTTCCGTTGGCATATCTACTACCATTTTTTTCTGCAGTCCATTCTCAGTAGTCGTAGTGTTGTAGTCGCATAAGTTCTACCATTTTACGTATGTTTAAAGAATGACGAGCCGCTGTGTACCACTGGCTAGAGCATGGTATTTTTTGTTTCTGGCAATATCGACCTGGCCACGAACGCAGGCCAGCGTCACAAAATAAAATTGCACACGTGTGTTCTATTGTAAGGATGACGCTTATGTCATCTTGGTGAAAGAAGATGCCAGATAGCCAACACAATTGGAAAAAGGATAAAGATTGCATGTTCGTCGTTTGTAAACCGCTAACACGTATAGGTGACGACACACAGTGTCATTCCTCCCACTGCTGACCTTTGTAACATCCTAAGTGAATTCTATTCCTCAACTGGTGGAATCTATTTTATTTATTTCGCTTCTATTTGAAAGAAATCCTTTTGAAACTTCCCTCACGTATGTGTGTAGTGTACATATGGGGACTTTCGTTAACATTCCCACACCCACTCTGGCAGAGTCTCTTGTATCTACTGAAAAAAATTCGATTTAAATGGAAAAGAACCCACGAAATCCTTGAAGCCTGTGTCAATAAAATCAACTTGAGTATAATCAAATTGACTACCACTACACAGAGTTCTTAGTAAAGTGTTACATATATTTTTTATTTTTTTTTTATTTCTGGCACCCCGGCATATGCAAACATTTCAGTCAGTCAAGACGAGTGGGAAGCAGTACGATAAACACGCCTATACATATTAGGGAGCGAAATGATTATTGAACCAAAACCGCCTTTGGGCATCGAATTGGGCAATGCGATGTTTCATTGTCATTGGTTTGGCTTTGGCATCGTATCTCAAATAATTTTCACGTTCAATGTATTATATTTATTTTTCAAAACAAATATTTCCAGTTATTCGTGCATATAATACGGAATTGACAATTAGCGTTTCGAGAACCACCGCCAACAAATTATTGAATACGCGATAAGTATATCGTCCTATATCTGCTAGAGGGGGGGCATTTGTGACCATGCCCCTTGCACAAAAACCAAAGCTTTGAATATGAGGTTAATTAACGCATTAGAATTTCAAAATTTAAAACCAACAGAAAAAAAATACACAAAGCGACAATAATGGTACAATACTGAACAATGGAAATTTCTTAAATTGCCAATTTATAGAAAGAACCAAACTAAAGAAAACCAGATTTTCTTTAAATGGCACCATGAAACTCTTTTTCGGAAGCATTAGTCTTCTAAAGTACACAATGTATTTATTAAAGTTTTTTTTTTTTTGGAGATCGGGGAAAATTGAGGATCGTCGTAGGAAGTCGTATAATCTCATGGAACCTTGTGGGTAGACGTATAACCTCGTGGAACATCGTGGAAGGTCGTACAAAATCTTAGACTTCGTGACCTCCACGAAGTCTAAGATTTTGTACGACTTGAACTTTGATGGAGGCCGTGGAAGCTCGTATGGTTGAAATTCGAAAATAAGTCATAATACTGAATGCAAAACCGATTGAACTATAGCCGAAAAAAAAGATTTTAGAACCAGTCAACTAGTTCTGGTACGCCATCTGATAGCATACCATAATTCAAATATCAAATTTGATTAAAATTGCAGGAGCCGTTTTCACGGATTTTTTCAAAACGATTCTTAGTAAAGTACCGTTAAAAATAAATTACAATGTTGTCTCTAATTATGACCAAACTGCGACAGATTTTTTTTTTTTTTTTTTTTATAATTTTCGCGCGCCAAATGGGATATGAATACCATTAAATTATTTCAGGGCACGGGCGTTTGTAGAAATTGAGAGAGAGAGACAAAGAAAGATTGGTGTGGTGGGTTTGAAACTTAAGTGGTATTAAGTTTCAGTAAACTCCAAGGGTGGCGTCCAGATAACTGGGGAGCTTGTTTGTTTTTGCTTTTTGTCGTTGCTCATGATTCACAGTATTTTTTTCCCTCCACCCGATGTCATCATCACGTTCAAGTTGCATTTTAGCCATATGACCACCCTACTGCCAGTGTTATGCCTTCGCAGTAGAGTTGACTAAGCTTTCGCAATTGATCGACTTTTTTATTTATTTCATGCGAAATAAATAGATGATTATTGACATCAGGATTCGAACCGTGAACCTGCAGCGTGACAAGCGATGATGTTACCACCACACCACGGCCACCACTGCGACAGATATGAAGTTTTAAGTAAATCCGTCCAGCCGGTTAGGCTGCAGTACATCAAGGTTGAACAAAATCTTGAATCTTAAATTTTCAGAAAGCCAATACTAGTTGCCCTTATACAGTTGTAGCGAAATAATTAAGAACGGTACACTGGCAAAATGTTGTAAATGATACACTGTGGTATACTTGGGATTGAACTTTTCATTTTGGCCGAACATATTGTTTACCATCGGAACCCATTCTATTGATTTTAGTCTCATCACTACAGAGTACTTTTTTCCATTGTGAGATTGTCCCAGTCCTTGTGTTACATTGCAAAAGCTTTCGGTTTTTTTCTGGCTGATCTCCCACAAGTCTGACTCTCATACAATCGCTCTCTAATAGAGCGTGCAGAAAGTGCATTTGGGTCCTCGCCGAAAACTTCTTTCCGAAGACGCTCAAAACGAGTTTTTTTTTGCGCTGCGAACTATCAGCCTATCTTGAGCTTCATTCGTTTTACGCGGTTTTTTACGTCTTACTACGCTTTCGGTGGTATGATGTTTATCGAGATATTTTACGGCGTTTGAAATTATTGTTTTCGAGCAATCCAGCTTATTTCCAATAGCATTATAGGACCATTTTTCAACATAGCGAAAACTACCCCGTTTTATTGGTACGAAGACTAGCCTTCCACCACCCTAGACCTTAATCCACTTGATCACAAATTATGGACTGTCTTAAAGGACATTATGTGCCTCAAAATATACCCTAACATGGAACACTCTAACCGAAGCTGAGGCCAATTTCAAAATTAATGAGGTGCGTTTTCTAATTATGCGTGGCCAAAAGGACTAAAGACTTGCATTAAGGCCAACAGAAGAAGTCCTCTTAATAAAAGTTTCGATTATTATGTATATCTGAATAAATCCTGAAAGTTTCATTAAATCACCTTTCGATGCCTTTGTTTTATAGAAATAAATGTGTGTAACAGTACTATTGTCCTTACTAGGTACACACTCACACTCAAAGTCGGACACGTATTCGTTCTTTTCGAAAATCCATTATTTCTCGGAAAAAGAGACATACGAGTAAAGTGGAGTCTTTAACTCATTTTATTTGCGCGAAGGATTTAGTGTAGTTCTCCTAAGGAAAAATTAAGAAAATGTCGAAGTAAATAAAGCAAAGTACTGTAGAAGAAAGAGAAATTGTAATTTATGATTGTAAAAATGGGAAAGACTGTGCGAGAAATTGGTGAAATTGTTAATAAAAGTAAATCGACTTTGTTTGACCAAAAACAAAATGAAAAACCTTAAAAGGAGGAGAAAAGTTAGCACACGGAGCGGTAGATTCTTCTTAAGAGAAATTAAAAACGATCCACTTTTATCGGCTGTTGAACTACAAAAAAGGCTTAAAAGCATTAAAAACACAGAAGTCAATCCTGAGACAATAAGGCGTTTTCTTCGAAGTCATAATTTGAATAGCTCGCCGAAAACCTCTGATTTCGGGAAAAAATAGATAACTGAGGTACCAATTCGTTAGAGCGCATGTAAATAAGGATATGAGCTTTTGGTCCAGGGTAAATCTTTAAATTGGGTTTCATACCTTTTTGGTTCGGATGGAAAACGATTTGTTTGGAGAAAACCCGGCGAAAAATGTAATGGGAAGGCAATAAGGAAAACAGTGAAACGTGGTGGTGGATCCTTAATAATGTGGGGCTGTATGTCTGACGCAGCAGTTGGCAAATTACATTTTATCCAAGGAATTATGGATAAAATGTATTATGTTAAGATTTTAAAACAAAATCTTAAAGATAGTGTGGAGAGCCTTGGTATAAGGGATAACTTTGTCTTTTATCAAGACGACGATCCCAAGTACACGTCATTCATAGTAAAGATGTGGTTCCTTTATAATTGCCCAAAAGTTCTGGCAACGGCTCCTCAATCTCCCGATTTAAATGTCATTGAACATATACGGGCTGCATTGGAAAAAAGAGTGGGTAGAAGGCATGTTCCGAACATAACTGATCTAAAGAATGTGATTAAGGAAGAGTGACAAAATATGGACCCATCTTTTTGCAAAAAGCTGGTTGAAAGTATACCAAGACGCGCCTTGACGCCGTAATAATGACAAAATATTAAAAATCAGTTAAGAACCAAAATAAGGCATTGGAATGGAAGTGAATGTTTTACTCGTATTAATTTTTTTGTCAAACAATTGAATTTCTGTAATTTTTTTCCTTTATTGTGTTTTGTTTACTTTGAACTTTATGTACTAAAAAAATAAAAGGCTAGAAAAAGTGCCTAGACTTTTTTTTTTTTTACGAAAGGCTTCACCTTAACGCATTTATTTTACTTGTCCGACTTTGATTGTAATAGACTGTATGATATTCAAAAGAGGTAGTGGAAGGAATTGCGTTAATGAAAGATGGTGCTATAATGGTGTGAGGATAGAAGTTGTTAAGGAAAGGCATCTGATGGAGAAGCTTTCCAAGTTTAAAAGCGCAATCAGTACCACTTGGAGAATATGCTTTGCCAATCGGAATCTTGCGCACAGTAGCAAAATAAAAGTGTTTGAAGCTTTATCGGAAGCTATTTTGTTCTATGGAGCACAAATTTGGGCAGTAAACAATACGAAACTATAGAGATGCTGTTGAGGTATTTTGCTAAAAGAATATTTCACTTGTCAGCAAGCACACTAAACTACATGATTATATTGGTAATGGTCTTCTCACCGCTTAAGATATTGATTATGGCCTCTATTGTGAGTGACGATAATTGATCGATGGCGACATCTATCGATCGTCGATTGCAAATTTTGCCATTATGTATTGTGATCTTTTGTAGTCGATCACAAATTTCTGGTCGATGCTCAAGTCTTGGGGAAAAGTTAAAGAGTTCTGTGCGTATGAAATGTAAGTAATTTTAATAAAAACAATGTATTTATGTTAAAAAAAAAACTAATAATTATGAATTCAAATGTAGAGAGCTGTAGGAGCTTCTGATATTGCGAATGTAGTTTGTGTAAAAACCCAAGCAAAAAGGCGATAGGAAAAGATAAGGGCAAAGCTAAATAGCTATGGACCTCCCAATCATGGGAGAAATGGGTGAAAGTAAAAAATCTCGAAGACAATACTCGTTGCCCACACTGGTTTGGTACGACCCATGGGCACAAAATCGCAAAGTGGTAGCAGGTGTAATTATATTTGGAATGGTGGCGTTTCTTATATTCGACTTTAATTTCGATTCTATTTCAATTAATAGATCTCTAAATGCTTGTTTAGACAGAGGGAATTATTTCAAAAACTTGTAAAGACAAATTATACATACGTACATAGGCATAAGCGACACTTCTCGATAAACAATACTAAAATTTTTTCTTCCAATTCCAAAGGGTTCGACGCAACTCTTAATTTATTTCCTTTTCTAACTTCGTCATTACCATTATCAGCTTCTGAATCGCTAAACCATAACTCAATTGAACTCATTTTTTAAAATCACTTTTAATACAAATAAATAATTACGAAAACAATAGCCAAACAACTGTCAAAGCGTGATATATTCACAATATTCACATTTTTATTCACAATAATCTATTCCTCTATCGATTGAGTTACAATCGACAATCACAATCAGTTCTACAAACAATTCAAAGCAGAACCATTTGGTACTGTGATTGTCTGGAATTAGCAAATTGCTGTGGGATTGAACTAAATTTGAATATCGCAGAAATAACTGATATCAGTTAATCACAGCAAAGGACATACATACGAGGGTGGGTCAATAAGTCCCTGAAAAATGAAATAAGGAACACTCTTTTCGGTATAAATACATTTTCCAATTTTTTGATGCCCTCCAAATAATATGATTTCTCGAGCCCCTCAAAATAAGCGTTTGTTTCAGCGATGACCTCATCATTCGACCCAAATCTCTTACCTCCGAGCCATTTCTTCATATTTGGGAACAAGAAATAGTCGCAGGGGGCTAAATCTGGGGAATATGCTGGATGAGGGAGGAGTTCGTAGCCTAACTCATGCAATTTTGCCATTGCGACTGCGGACTTGTGCACCGGTGCGTTGTCCTATACTTACTTACTTACTTATGTCCTATATCCCCTTGTGGGTCCTAGGGCCTCGACTACGTCTACGCGCCATCGTGTACGGTTTCTGGCAATGTGTCTCAGCTCTACCCAACTTTTCCCCAACTGCCGTGCTTTTCCTTCTCAACTGTTCTGCGCCATGTTCTCCTTGGACCGCCAGGTCTTCTGCCGTCCTGAGTTAAGGGGTTCCATTGCATAGCATGGTTCGCTATGGAGCTGTCACGCTTTCGGCGCATGTGACCAGTTCACTGCCACTTCCGTCGTTGGCTGGTTGTGCCTATTGGTTCCTGACCCGTACTCTCGTAAAGGTGTTCGTTAGAGATACGATTGGGCCAGAAAATCCTTAAGATGTTGCGCAGGCACCTATTAACGAACGTTTGCAACTTTCTGTGATAGCTAGCAGTGGTCACTCTCCACGTGCTGCATCCATATACCAGACGGATTCAACGTTGGAGCGGAACAGTCTTAGCTTGGTGTTCAAACTGATCGCATTGCTTCGCCATATTTTGGACGTTGGTGCATTGTCCTAGTGAAAAAGAACTTTTTTCTTCGCCAAATGCGGCCGTTTTTGCTTCAAATCAGCTTGGAATCGATCCAGCAGCTCTGCGTAATATGCGCCGGTGATCGTTTTACCATTTTCAGGGTAATCGATGTGAATAACATCGCGCGCATCCCAAAAAAACTGTCGCCATGACCTTGTTTGCTGACAAACCTGCCTTGGCCTTCTTCGGCTTCGATTCACCAGGAGAAGTCCATTGTTTTGACTGTTCCTTGGTTTCTGGTGTGTTGTGGTGAATCCAGGTTTCATCCACGGTTACGAAACGGCACAAAAACAGCTGAATTTTTCTGGAACATCGCCAAAACACCTTTGAAGTTGTCAAACGAATGCGTTTGTTGTCGATTGTGAGCAAACGCGGCACCCATCTTGCGGAAAGCTTTTTCATGTCCAAATATTTATGTAAAATTGAAATCACTGAGCCATGTGATAAGCCTGTGGTCTCTTCAAGCTCGCGCACTTTCACTCGCCGATCGTCCATTATCAAACCATGGATTTTGTCAACCATTTCTGGTGTAGTGACCTCAATTGGGCGACCAGAACGTTCGGCGTCACTTGTGTTTGAACGACCGCACCGAAATTGAGTAAACCAGTGGTGAATGGCTCCAATGGATGGTGAAGAGTCCCCATAATATTTGTCAAGCTTTTGTTTGGTTTGCGTAATAGTTTTTTCTCGCAAAAAATAGTGTTTAATGAGCACTCGAAATTCACTTTTTTCCATTTTAACGAAAATGCTAGTAGGCGTCTATATAAAACGGCTGCCACAACAAAACTATTTGACAGATCTGTCTGAAAATTTGGGTGCGTTCTTTTGAAAGATGATTCTTGACAAAAAAATATTAAATTTAAGGTGACGACACAATTTGTGTTAATTTTCAGGGACTTGTTGACCAACCCTCGTATAATTAAGAAATGCTTTGGGATCTTTGCACAGAATGACTTACAGCCGATTATGGCATAACTTACAGCTTAAGGGCTATTTTCGAGATGAATAAAGTGTGGGTGAAATTTCGGTGATGATCAAATTACGGGGAGAAAGTCTCCATAGGTTTATCCCGCATCGAGAGGATCTCCCAAATTTATGCGGTTTATGCAACCAAGGGGAAAGAGAAGACATTCTGCATTTTGTTGGAAGGTGCCCAATCCTAAAAGAAATAAGGAGGTGTTTCTTTAGCAGTGAAAGTCTAACTGATAACCAAACTTTAGTCTTACTTAATGAATGCGAAGTACCCAAACTCTACAAGTAATGTAAAGTTGCCTTAGATTACAGGGGAACGTACATTTTTTAATGAATTGAATTGAATTCAACTAGGCAGAAGGCAGTGCCATGCCTAATGATTTTTGTATTTTTTTTTGTTTATGAAATAAAATCTAATCTAATCTAGAATAGATTGACTGGTAATAAAATAGAGCATTTAAATGTGACACTTTTAAATTACGTGGCTCCGAATATTTACTTAATTGCAATGGAAAGAGAATTGCAAAGTCTGATAGCATGGACAAAGAAAAGGAGCGAAAATTTCAATAAACTAAAGGTGAAGGTTATAAGGTTATGAGTTCTCGTAGATTGTGCGAAATGAAATTATTCATACCATGTATGTTGGCGTTTTATTCAGGATGATTTTGTAGAGCACCCAGGAACTCTTAACAAGGATAACAGTGTAGTATTGGTAGATATAGTCCATCTTCGCATACAAAGTCAACACATCCAACCATGTCGCAGAATGGAACTAGGCCACCATAAATCCGTCTAGCAGTAAAAGTAGTGTGGTCGATAGCGGTAAGAGAAAGATGTACATATCTTAAGCCCATGGTTGGTAACAGTGTCAGTAAACTAGAATTACATAAGATTAAGCTTCCACATCATATACAATTTTCCGCGAGTTTTAATTGCACTAACACCTCACACGGAGAACTTATTTTACGTACCACAATGGTCCTTAAAGTAACATGCTGTTCAAGTAATTCAGATTGTACGTGACTAATTTTATCATTCGGATTTGAGATATACTATCAGTAATGCTATGGTAGTAAGCTTCCATCTAAGTGCAGACAATTATAATCCACATATTCTAAGTCTCGAAACTAAAAAGTTAATAATAATGAAGTTTAAGAAAATTACTATCAACAGTATTCTACCTCGACTTATTTGAAATTAACGCACTGGTAATAGATCAGAATATTTTAAAACGAAATACTTGTTAGAACTTACCGTCAAACTGTGCCAAAAGATTTTAAGACTTCCGGGTGCATTCCTCTCATATTTTTAACACATATTCGTACGTATATGCAGTTTTTCTGTGATATGCTTATTCTTTTTGATGTATAAAAGAAAAAAATACTCAAGTCGATAGCGCATTAGTGCTCTGCATACTTAGATCGCGATAAAGTGCTTTATGAACAGTAAAGGAATTTTACGATGGTTTTGTGCGAAGCAGATAAAGGACGTATTTCGTATTTTTTCAAATAGGGATGTCACAAAAGCACTGTGAGACGGTTTTTGAAGAAATTAAGCTCGAGGCAGTACGGAGAGGCAACCTGGGAGCGGAAGACCGAAAAAAATTATAACACGGCAAGATCGGATTTTGGAGCACATGTCTCTGAAAAACCCGTTTGCAACTGCCAAGGAATTGAGAAAAGACTTGAACGAAAGATGTTTTATTAACATCAGCGCGCGGAGTGTTCAGGCTAAATGAAGTGGGTCTTCAGGCCGCTTTCCTCTGCAGTAATGAAGAAAAAAGATTGATGTGGGCCAAACAGAACCGGGAATGGACCGCCAACGATTGGAAAAGGTTTATATTCTCTGACGAATCCAAATTTAATTTGATTGGACTTGACGAAAAGCAGACAGTGCGAAGGAGGGCTAAGGACCGATATTTAGACGAATGTTTGTTTCAAATTTGCTTTAAATTTCAGTGAAATATAATACGTTTTAGAAAAGACGTATGGGTGTGGCGTTTTTTTTTTTTTACACGAAGTATACAATGAATAAGCACCCAGACCATTTTTTATAATTTTTATTATTCTTTCTTGTCAGATTTTTTCATCATTTTTATTTTTTCCCTTATAGTATATGCATGTATATAATAATAATTCAGTTTTTTTTTTTTTTTTCGTATAGTTACGAGTATTACTTTTTTTCTTCATTTTTTTTCTTAACTTATTATTTTATTTTCATTTCATTTTTATCATCGTTCATCTGTTCATACGTTTAAACTATTATTCACTTTTTAGGGAATAATTTTATTTCTTAATTTCAAATTCATTTATTTTCTTTAAGTGTTCTCGTTTCATACAACACAATTTTAAATATTTTTTTTCTTTTTAACTTTTATTTTAATTTCTTTTAAACTTCATTCTTTTTCTCGTGTATGTGTGTGTGTGTGTGTGTTGTGTGTATGTACTATATACTATATAAATAATTTAAAGGTGAACAGAAGGCAAAAAAAAAGAAAAGAAAAATATATATCAAAGAAAACAACGAGATATTGTGAGACATGTACATATTTTCTAAATGTAAAAATATTTTTTAATCTGTTTATCATTTAGTTTTATTTTCTTTTTGAGAGGGTGAAGGAGGGATGTACATTGTTGCTTTTTTTTTTCTCTCTTATGTATATAAGAAAATCAATTGCTGCTACAGGAAATTCATACATTCATTATTATTTTTCTTAATTTGTTTATATCAAATTTACATACACTTAGATGCATATGTAGTAAAAATTCAATGAGCATTTATGACGAGAAGACCTTTAAATGGGCGGAGAATATATAATCTGAAAACATATAACTGATTATTCAACTAAGTTATGGATTTCCCTTATAAAAAATTGTAAGACTTAAGTTTTGCTAATGTTTACTGAATTTTTACTGCATGAACACTTATTTAAAATTTTTTATTTTTTTTTTTTTCTGTTTCTCAAATATTATGTTGATTTTACTTAAAAATAAGAAGGAGGCATCCATCTTCTTTTTTAAGCTACTTTAAAGTTAATAATATGAAATAAAATTTTTGTTTATAGGTAAAATGACATACATTGCCAGGTTTGGTGGCGTATTTGGGAATATACACATCATTTCTTGTTCTATTTTTTTATTATTGCAAATAACGTTTAAATCTCTATATTTATACCTAATTAATATACTTAAATATTATATTTTTTTTTTTTATTCATTTGTATATAAGTGTACTTTTCTCCTCTTCTCTTGTTTAATAATCATAATATAATATTTTAAAAAGTTGTTTTCTTTTTTCTCTGCTAATAATCCGTCCCGTTTATATATATATATATATATATATATATATGCATATATATTTTCACTTAACTTTCGCCATTTTCTTATGTTAAATCAAAATGGTTCAATTTTCTTTAAATATTTACAATTTTTCCTATGTTTTTTTTTTTTACAAATCGAAACAAGTTCACCGGACAAACAAATAAAAATCATAATAAAAGAAATAAATTCAACTTCAATAGAAATCTTTCATATACATATAGTTGATGCGGGTTTTCAAGAGGAAAATTGCTGATTTTTGTTAATATATATATATGTATGTTTTTTGTTTATATATGAGAGAGAGATAGAGCTAAGAAAGAGAAGAAAACAAAATAAAAATAGTTTATATGCTATTTTGTTGTATTTTTATTTTTCATTTCTGTTTGTTTTACTATATTTCGCTTATTTATGTCTATTGCAAACTAATATATTCCTGTTTTAAGTTTAATAATTGCAATTAAGTAATAATAAGGTCTGTTTGCGGTCTCTGTCTTAATGAAAATTACTTTGTCTATATTGGAAATGAAATATATATGTATATAAGATTTAATTTTGTTTTAATTAGAGCTAACAAATTATAATATTTCACTCAAGATTAAAGTTCTTTAAAATTAAAAAAAAAAAAAAAAATATGAATAATATGGGAGTACGCAAACAGACCTAAAATATTATTTTTATGATTTGTAAGTACGCTGTGAAAAACAATGGAAAATTATACATGAACAAGAGAATTTGGAAAAAGTCACATGGCAGTGTTGTTTCATACAGATGGTTTTAAATGCTATCGTATACAAAAGTAAGGAATGCAAAATTTAAAATAGAAATCGTAGCATACGGTCAAAAATTGCGTTGCTGGCAATGCTGCTGGTGGTGAAGTGGTAGTTTTTCGCCGTACAATCTAATTGGCATGATTGGTTCGTCTCAGAAAAAAAATTAAGAAAAATAAATAATTAAACTGACTTTACCAAATGGAATGAATTAACAGTCTCCGAACTTCAAATTGTCATCAAAATTTATCAAGAAATTGGGAAGAATACGAGTAGCATGCAAAAAGAGTCTCACTTTACTTCCGGATTTAGCGCAGGCTCTTAAGTCCACAGGCCATAATTGAATTATGACCCACCTATGTGGGACCCAACTAAATGGATTAGAACTTCACAAGACTATGGAAAAACTGGGAATTACACTCCGTTTTCAAATCTTCAAATCATCTCTATCTAAAAGATATAGTCTTAAGTGATGCAGAATTTTTAGAAAATAATTTTACAATTTAAATATGGCTATGCATTCATCCACAATCAAGTTGTGTTCTTATGGCGCCCCTGGGTAGGTCAAAATTCCATTATGGCCTGTCAACTTGTGACATTGTGCCATAATGAACTTTAAGCTGTGAGTCCATACTGACCGTCGAAATTTGTAAGCCCGGCAATCGATTTACTAGTTTTCATACAGAGTTTTTACGAGACTGAATTCAGCTCAATTAGTCTAAGATAGGTACAGAAATTAGACTACTAAAGGAAGATGCAAGTAGCACACATTTCAATAAATTCATTTATGGAACAACTAGTATAGCACGGTCTTGTAAATGGAAACTTTTCGAGGCTCAACAACTCAAACCTACCAGCTAACTGCGTGCTAACTGGCGAACATCCTAGAACCCTGTGCTCCGAGCGAAAAAAGAAAACCGGTAAACACAAAGGATCCCACGAACCATAATAAAGAAAAGCAATGCTAGGTACAGAAACAGAACAGCATTAGCCACGAGAGCTGCCAGTGTAAGAAAATGCAGGCTGAATGCACAGCCCGCAACACCTTAAGAAACAGGGCAGAATATTGACATGACTTCAATACAATAAGCCTCACGTTTTTCCTTCTGATAAGACGAAAAAAGAAACTAATAGACGTCATAAACTTTCGCATCAAGCGATGCTCATCCCAAGTTCTAAGAAATGTGTATGAGGGGAAAATCTTTAAAAACGTATAATATACTCTTGCAGCCTTCCTTTGCATAGCTTTCAACAAAGTCGAAAAGATATATATATATAAAGGAGATATAATATATACAATATCTCCTTTTCTGTGGGTGCTTACAATGGACAACCTTTTAAAAGCACTGGATGGAACCTGTGCGAAATGTGTAGCGTACGCAGATGACCTAGCCGTTCTGATAAGAGGTAAGTACCTGAACATCATATGCAAAACACCCTTCGAATCATAAAAGAATGGGCGGAGGAGAGTGGATTAGAAATAAATCCAAATAAAACGGAAAAGGTTCTTTTTACAAAGAAAACCAAAACTAGTGACTTTCACATTCCACAACTCGGAGGAGTATTACTACAACTCCGCGACAGCGTCAAGTATCTGGGCATTATATTAGACAGGAAACTGGCCTGGAAGAAAGAGTCACCAAAGCCAAGAGAGCATATTGGATATGCAGGAGGGCCATCGGGAAGTCATGGGGCTTGAAACCGAAACAGGTCCACTGGATATAAGAATGCGTAATAAAACCTATAATCTTCTACGGTGTAGTTGTATGGTGGCCAGTTATGAGCAAAAAGTACGCAAGAGACTTGCTAACTATGGTCTGCCTGGGTATTACAGGAGCACAATCCTCAAAACATTCTACCAGTGCACCTCGAAGCGAAGAAGATTGCCGACATTTCAGCCTCACGGCTTAGAACTATCAGCCATTTCATCGATGGTGCAAATACGGGACATCGAAAAATCACCGAAATGATAAGAGTAATGACACCACTCATCGATTTCCCCAGTGATGTTGAAAAATCGTATACGTTCTCCAACAACTTCGAAACAATTTTCCCCGCAAGAGAATATTGGACTTATGAAAGAACGACAAGAAACTCCAATGGGATATCGGTATATACAGACGGCTCTAACATATCAGGGGAATCAGGGGCTGGCATCGTTAGTGCTAACCCACCGATTGAACTTGTTATTCACCTGGAACCATTTGTATCGGTGTTCCAAGCAGAAGTCTATGCAATTATGAAGGCAACTGAAATACTCGCAGAAGACACCAGCGAAAGGAGGCAAATCGACATCTGCTCGGACAGCAAAGCAGCAATTAGCGCGATTACAAACCCCATGTCGAAATCACGACTAGTAAGGGAGTGCAAAACTAAATTGAACTTACTTGCCAGACGCAATAGAGTCCGTCTCACATTGGTACCGGGGCACGAAGGTGTACCGGGTAACGAAAAGGCAGACGAACTAGCAAGTAAAGGAGCAGGCAATACAGAACTGAACCCGGATAATACAATAGGGGTCCCTCTGACAACTATTAAAACAATAATCAATAAAAAGATATGGCAAGAGTTCAATAACTACTGGACGAATCTAGACAGGTGCAAAGTGGCTAGATCTGTAATAACAACGGGCCCATTGGGGAGGCCTAAGTGAAGAGCATAAGCTCACCCCCTTAAACCAAACAACCAATCCATTCCACCCATCAAAGGAATTACGAATAGTTGCCCCAGTTACAAGCCGGACAAAAAGAAATAGATTGAATGAAGTGGTATTAACGGGAAGAAGCCTAGGAAAAGTAAAAATAAACACCTTTTCCGTCAAAACTGGAATAATTTACTTTGGTCAGATGAAATGAAGATTAATTTATTTGGATTTGACGGAAAAAGTTACACAAGACGGCCTCAAAATAGTGAGGAACACGAAAAAAAACGTTAAACACAGTGGAGGTTGCATTATAATTTGAGGCTGCTTTTTCGCAAACGATGTTGGGCCCATTTTGTGGGGTAAGGACAAAATGTGTGCGGTGGATTATGTCGAAATTCTTAAAATGGTTATGCTTCCTTACGCCGAAGAAGAAATGCCGCTAAGATGAGAATTTATGCAGAATAATGATTCTAAACATGCTTCGAAGTTAGAGAAATCGTGCTTTCGGATCAATAAAGTGGAATGGAATTCAAAAGTCACCGGACTTGAACCCGATTGAGCATCTATGGGGGTTCTTAAGCGGAGAATTTGAGAAGAAAAAGCCAACAAAAAAAGGAAGAATTCTGGTCAAAAATTCAATCAGCGTGATATTCTATACCTATTAAAACTTGTGACTAATTAGTTGAGTCCATAGAGAAGAGGAGGTATAGGGCAGTGATCAAAAATAAATGTGCTTCAAAAAGTATTGATTGCCCACAAAACAAAAAAAATTGTAAATTAATTTTATGAAAACGTGCGAGTTCTGCAGAATTTAAGTTTTCTATTATTTTTTCCAGAATTAATTTCAAGAATGCTATTTTTAATTGCACCTATAGGGCAAGTATTGTTTCTTGCAAATTGTTGATCTTGAAATATTTATCAAACTTGACTCAATAAAGTGGGTCTCTCAATTCTGTCTGTCTGTCTGTATGTATGCATTTATTTAAAAAAAAGTTAAATTGTCATGAAAAGCTCCTCTCGATCGAAAAAAATTGCCCTTCGGAAACGGCATAAAACTGTAGGTCCTAACCATTCGTGAGGCGCACAGCATGAGTGGCTGCGAGAAGCTAGGTCAGGACCTGCATTGGGCTGTTAGCGCCAAAATATATTTATATGCACTTATGTATGGATGTACATATATGTATGTGCAAGTACGTGCGACCCAGTCGTGCACTTTATTTTCTCATTGTTGGACCATGCAATATATATATTTGACAAAAACATTGTTCTTAATTAACTGAAGTAATGTAAAATCAATATCTCTTTGTTTCTATTATTTTTTTCACCACTGTATGTATATGGTCTGGGGATTCCACGATCTATACCACTATCCTGGTAAACCAGCTGGATCTGTACGTGAGTCCAGTATGGGGTTGCTTCTAACCTTCAGCACATCAAAGACTCATATCTTGGAAGCCCTTCAGCGACCGAATATTGACGACCAGATTCCAAAGCGGAGTAACAAAGGTCACCATTTTAGAGTGTTATGCACCGACAGAAGCTGCGATGGAGAAAGAAAAGGGCAACTTCTACAGCCAACTAGGTGTCGCCTACAACACAGCACCCAACGGGGTTGCCTCTTAGATATTCGTAACAAGCGTGGCGCGGATATTGGAATGGTACGGAATCAGCATCTTATGGTAGCCTTCTACTGCATCCGTTCGAAGCGACTATACCAACTAATTCCGAGGTAAAATACTGTTAGGCTACGAGATCCCATAGTCTGCGAACATTCTACGAACCACCTCACCGAAGGAGCCGGAATGATAGCAGCTTAATGCCAGCGAACCAACCTAGAGGAGCATTGGAAAATTGTGAAAAACGTTTTTGTGACTGGTGCAGACAATTCTATCGGTATAAAACTTTCACAGCGCAACACGCATATGTTGCATTTCATGACGTCGTTAGTACAATAGAAAGGTCGTTAAAAGATGAGGAATACACACTTGCTGCATTTTTAGACATCGAAGGAGCACTCAACAACGTCAAAACATGCGCAGTGAAAAGGGCACTTGAAAATTCCAACGTTGACCTAACTCTCTTCAATGTGATCGTGACTTTGCTCAACAAAAGGAATATAAATGCGAAACTAGGTGACGCCCATTAAAGGGTCATTGGCTCCAGAGGCACGCCAAAGAGAGGAGTCGTCTCCCCCTTGCTGTGGGTCTTAGTCGTCAACAAAATACTTTTGAAATTAGAAAACAGGGGGTTTAGGTAGACGCTTATGCAGACGATGTAGTGCTGGTGGCAAGAGGAAAATCCTTACCCATCATACGCGATGGGTAGAAAATGCATTAAACGACAGGAAACTTAAATGGAAGCTTAATACAAATGAAAGAGTAAAAAAGGCAGCGATCGCTTTCTACACATGTAACCGAATCTTCGGCAGAAGGTGGGGACCAAACCGTGCGACCGATACTCACGTATGGGAACGTAGTCGTCTGGTGGCGAGCTGCAGACTAAGCAAACAATCTTAAGGCAATCACAAAAAAACAGAGCTTAGCATGAATAGGCACATCGTGCGCGAGGAGAACAACGGTGCTGTCAGCGTCAGGTTGGAAACAATTCTCAACATGCAACCCCTACACCGGTACATGCAGGAATCTGCCACCAAGAGTGCAAATCAAACAGCCGGAACTCCAATCTCGAAGGACATGTATAGATTCTAAAGAAACTCGTAGGTGAAGACGTAAACTGTGACTAAAGTCATTCTCCTGCACTTTCTTAAGTAAAGAAGAACGAAAAACCAATGAACCCACAAAAGACAAGTCTGTATCTATCTTCTACACAGATGGGTCAAAGATGGATATAGGAACGAGCGCCGGTATATTCTCCGAAAAATAACATACAAAGCTCAATTAGACTTCCTGACCACAGCAGCCAGTATGGTGTCAATGATGGCAATACATGTAAAAGAACCCACAAGCAAGATAGAACACGACCGGCTCAGTTGGTATTGTCATGTTCAAAGGAGAGATCCTTCGAACCCCGTCAAAAAGGCAAAATCAATCAGGAACGAATCAATATCGCGCAAAAAAGGCAGACCAAAAAACAATTGGATCACACAAATGTAAAAACACCAGCATTTGATTGGCCTCAGTGGCGAAGTGAACCGAAACCGGGAAGTCTGCCGGTACTTCCTGAGGTCAAACCGGCAAACAAAGTGGGAAGGTTGTGATCCTTTTACTCCGGATCATAACTTCGCCGTAAGAAGTAGAAGAAGAAGATGGCAATACAACGAGATGAAATCAAGTCCAAGCTAGTTCGACACTGTCGCGAAAAATTTAAGATTCTTGACTTGCAGCACAATATTACTCTCTGCTGGGTTTTTCCTGGTCACAAGAAAATAACCGGAAGTGAAATAGCTGACGAATTTGCAAGAAAAGGGTCTGCAATAGACCACAATCGACCACTCCAATGGATAAACTCTGTAACCTCAGAGAGCAAGTTGACAATCAACAATAAAAATTCTGGATTTGTTACCAGGGAATTTAGGAGACTCTTACTTATTACACTACACCCAAACTGAACTGCAAGAAAGACTTCTCGGTAGCTTTTCCTTCCAAGGCAGACTGGGAAAGAGACGACGTGATGAGAAAGTTCGAAACAACAATTTTCACCTACGAAAGATGGAATGTAGGGTTGGTGCGGGAATCTTCTCAGGACCACTTCAAATTTTGGAGTCTTACCGCCTCCCGTCCAGTCTATGCCAGGCGGTATGCCAAGCTTGTTGGACTCTGAGAAACCATCCTACACCTAAGCGAAACGTCGGCATTTTCGTTGATAGCCAAGCTGCTATCAAAGCCATAGATTCGGGTGCATCATCCTCCAAACTGGTAGAACAGTGTAGCGAGGAACTCGACCTGCTGGGTCGTCTGTTTAAGGTCAGTCTCCTCTGTGTACCAGGCCATAGTAGCATAGAGTGAGGTATCAGATATGGGAATGGGTGATACATCAGGTTCTTGAACCCCATGGGATGGATTTGACAACAGAGTTCTGTCACAGTCCAAACACACACACAGTGAAATCTAGGTCATTTGAGTTGTGGTTTTAAAAACGGCGCAAAAGCACTAATTGGGTTCCAGGTATCACAATGGGTCCACAACCGAGTGGAATGAGTCAAGTCTTGTCTCACCTCATCAACCCAACAACCTAACCTAATAGAAATGGAAGGAGCATTTCGCTGCGGTACTTAACCGTTAAGACGATAGTGTTGTCTCGGCCGACGGTGGCACCGAATTCAATGTGGGCAGCAGAATTGGGAAAGCAGAAGCTGCATTCGCTATCCTATCCAAAATCTGGCAGGCTAATGTTATCAGCTTAAGAACAAAGCTACGACTGTTCTACTCTAATGTATAATTCGAAAGCTAGTGTCAAAGTCACTCGAATTTCGTATTTTTAAATTATTAATTATTATTGTAGCTAAAGGCAGTATACATACATATGTCAAGAACTTTTCTAACAAATATGCAGCACATTCTATTTTTCATCTCCGTTGACGTTGGTCACTGACATTTCAAGGCGCGAGACCAACAAAATTTTGAAAGTTATGGGAAGATGTTTAGCAACAATTGCATTCGTTTCGAAAGGGTTAGAGAGTGTCAAATCAAATTAGAATCGAAAAGCACTTTCAAATAGTTTTTTTTTTTTTTAATTCGAAACGGAATACAGAGTAGGGCCCCTGGTTGTACTTTCTAAAATTGAATTATCGAGATCTTAGTACCCGATACCTTTCGATATCTTCCAGTTCACGTGTATATCGCGTGCAATGCTGTGCAAACAATTCAACGAAGCTCGTCTACTTTTCTTGATCGTCTTAAATCAGCCTGTGTCACGGAATTATTATAAATACTGTATTGATAATTCCGCTACGTAATCCGATTTAAGTCGATCCAAGAGGCTTTGGTCAGATTTGTTGAAAAGTTTGTGCGGCATTACGCAAACCGTATGGCACACACGTACAATATAATGACCCCTGTTCTCATAGTCGTGACGTGACAGAAATACGTACTATAGCGGAACATATTGGAGTTAGTCAGTCCTACATTCTACACCACGTGGTATCGTCTGTGGAAAGTGAACAGGAAGGATGAATGAGTAGTTTACAGCACAAAGTTACAGGATATGTTTCGTGTTGGTTGTGGGCCACCAATCCGCACTACCGATTCAAAGCGCAACAAAAAATACTCGGAAATGTAAGAATACTTAGTTGGATGACCTTTGGCTTTCGAAGAAGTACAGCAAGTATGCTCGAATAATGCATTCTTGAGCGATGTCAGTTATTATTTGCCAGCCGCTCCACATTCGCATGCAAGTTAATCCAGTACACCCCAACGCAGAAAGTAGTCAGCACATTTAGCGGTGTGTGTTTGAATCCGAACACCGGTAACCTGATGGAGTGCATTAAGTAGAATAATAGTTTTGTCAAATCAAAGAACACGACAGCAGGTCTCTGCTTATCCCTACTGCATCGACAACACAAACAACTTGTGGGTCATCATAAAGCAATGCATCGTATAACGGTTTCCGCTGCATTTGTTATTTACTAACTTCGAGAATGCTTTAGTGTTAAGTGCGCGGTCACTGAGCGGGAGACTCAAGGGTCGAGTCCCGAAAAATAGCAAAAAGTTTTTCACGGTGCCACCTCTCTCGCATGTCTGACAGACATCCGAGAGTAAAATTGTCATGAAAGGCTTCTGTCAATTGAAAAAAAATATTCTTTGGAAACGGCATAAAACTGTACATACGAGTATGTAGGCCCTTC
The DNA here is from genome assembly GCA_963082735.1 of Pocota personata. Taxonomy (NCBI): domain Eukaryota; kingdom Metazoa; phylum Arthropoda; class Insecta; order Diptera; family Syrphidae; genus Pocota; species Pocota personata. Next base: position 2,557,609 of record OY720433.1, on the reverse strand, counting down.
CCATTCGTGTGCTCCAAAATATTTATTTACTTTTAAGAATGCTCTCGACAGCGTGAAACCGGATTTTACGTATTGTGACTTGTGCAGGAAAGGTATGGATATTATGAAGCCATGAATGTGATAAGTGACGGCGGTAAGGTATCGGAGGCTTTAAAGTTCAAAGCGGCATGCGACAAGTTTGGATATTGTCACTATTTTTATATTTTCATTTTCAAAGCAAAGGCTTTCAGGTCCACCGGTTACGTTAACATTACCAGACAAAGACAATTGACACTTTCTTTACCCGCATTCCTACAGAAATTGTTTATAAAAATGTTTTAAGTACAAAATCGAGTCTGCAACTGTATTAGTACTACCATGACGGTCACCTATGCTTGCTCGATGCGATGGACATTCCACGCAAATGAACCAAGTCATTCCTCCATGGAATGGTTGGGAAAAATAAAAACACCACACGTCGGAATATGATTATCGGATGTGTGTCTAGAATATTTGGTGAGCCAACGGGTGAGCCTAAGCACGCACTTAACCATATTTCAAGCAGAAATATTTGCCATGAAACAGCACTTAATCTTAATATTCTCTAACAGTCAAGCTGCTTTTAAAAAAGCTTGGCACTGTCACGATGAAAGAAAAACAAGTTTCCGATACCATCACGATTCTCTCTGAATTGGCAAATAAAAACGTGGTCATTCTGCACTGGATCTCAGTACAAAAATTGTGCATGGGTAATAGCTCACTTACAAAGAGTAATGCAACAAGTCGCTTTACTGTGCAGTTAGCACAATTAATTACGTACGTAGGGTACGACGGGATCGCACGTACTTGCTCTGTATATGCTGTTCGTTTGTAAATTGTTCAGATCTTAAATGCGTTCAAAAGCAAACAATTTGTTTTCACCATATGTCCAACATTTTAAGGCCATGCCTTTACATATGTCTAAAGTGAATTAGATATCAATGTTGAATAAAATATTCTTAGCCATATCCGAGAAAAAGACAATTTTCGAAAGTTGCATAGCATAGTACCGTTAGAAATGAATTTCGGTCAAAGTTATAGCATGTGTTTTCTAGAAAATAATATAAAATATGGCATCGATGAGTCTCTTCTTCAATGGATTAGAAATTACCTTTCGAGGCGTTCAATACAAGTTGTCTTGGACGGCTTCAAATCTGGAATTCACCAAATAAATGCTGGTGTTCCCCAAGGCTCTGTTCTGTCTCCGACTTTCTTTCTTATTTTTATAAACGATCTCTTGTCTGCAACTTCTAATCCAATCCATTCCTTTGCTGATGACAGTGCCCTCAGTTTTTCATATTCGTTCCCTAACTCACGTCTTTGCTCTTCTGCCGTAGAAGAGGAACGGCAACGTATATTAAACACATAAAATTCCGCCTTGGACAGCATAATCAAATGGGGTTCAACCAAAAGAGTGGAATTAAATGCTTCGAAAACACAATGCTGTCTTTTGCTTCTCAAGCGAAACCGAAAGACTTGCTATTCTCGGTATGTGTATTATTAACCATCTTCTATGGAAATTTCTAGGATTCCAAAATGTCTAGGATTCCTTAAGCGGTGCAAGAAATATTTTATCCCGTCTGATCTGGCCTCAATTTATAAGGCATTCATCCGCCCAAAGCTGGAATATAACGTCGGCCATATCTGGTCTAGTGCACCCAAGACCATTTTGCATATACTAGACACGTTACAGAATCGCACATTAAGACTTATACAGTACTGTGCAAAACCTAAGCAACCATCTGACGATATTTTACAGTAAATCTTTTCAACCTTTTATCTTACCAAATAGAAAGAAATGAATATGGAATAATGTATAAAAGCATATATTTTGAAATTCATAACTTTTTAAGAAAATAATATTGCAAAATTAAAAAAAAAAAAAAAAAAAAAAGCAGAAAATTTTCGAAATTCGACTGCAAAACTTAAGCAACTTTATTAATACTTGTAGTATCCTTTATTTTGAATAACTCCGGTACAACAACGAACCGTAGAAGCAATTAGCTTCGAAATCGTATCCTTTTGTTGCGAAAATATTGTGCAGCGACCCGGTTTTTAAGTATGCTGAACAGATTTTCAATGGGATTCAAATCGGGTGATTGGGCCGGCCAATCAAGTACTTGAAGCCCATTATCCCTTATCCATTCCTTTACCAACTTCGATGTGTGTTTCGGATCTTTATTCTGTTGAAACACCCAACCTGCTCATATGGCATCATTACTAACTCTAGAATCGATTTATACTGGAATCGGTCCATAATTCCTTCGATTTCGTAGAATGAACCTACACCGTTTGCCGATAAACAGGTCCATACCATCAAACTACCCCCACCATGCTTAACAGAATCTAGGATTAAGACGTTGACCTTTACCACGCCTGACATTACAAATCCCGTCAGAATTAAATAAATTAAATTTTGACTCATCGTTAAACAGAACTGTTTTCCATTTTTCAGAGGACCGGTGTTGATTTTTTTTTTGCAAAATTTAGTCTAATGAAAAAAAAAAAAGTTTTTGTGACCATCGGATTCTTGCACGGCCTATAATTTCGAAGATTATTTTTAATGGCACGTCTACGAACCTTTCAAATTTAGAAATTTTACAATTTCATTGAAACTTATAAACGTTTGGTTTTAAATTACGCCAAACATTTTTCTGTCAGTTTGACCTGTTGCCTTACGCGGCCTACCACCGAAATTCTCATTTTCAACGGTTTCCGTTGCATGATATTTTTTTAACAGACATAAAATAATGGATTTATGCTTGAGAATTTCCAGGTTTATATTCTTCTACAATCTTAAGTTTAAATCAGGTGGAATATCTTTGTCGCGACATTATAAAACTCGATCAATTACGCGTTTAGGTTGATGGAAAACGATCAAAGCACAAGTGAGTCAAGATCAATGACAAAGATGATAACATTCTAAGTGCGGTCTGACTGGAAAAGTACTGTTCACTGTTTTCTTCTTACAGTCGATTACAAAGTTGCTTAGCTTTTGCATAGCCGAATTTGGCTAATTTACATTCTGAAATGTTTAATTTTCTTAAAAAGTAATGAATTTTAAAATATAGGCTTTTATATATTATTCCATATTCATTTCTTTTTATTTGGTAGGGTAAAAGATTTACTGTAAAGTATCGATTTCAGATGGTTGCTTAGGTTTTGCACAATATTGTAGGTAGTAGAGACATTGCGAACTCCATGCATTCACTTGAACATCGTCGAAATGTCTCGTGTCTCTCCCTATTTTATTGCTTTTTTTTTATAAAAAATGTTTCAGCGAAATAGCCAGTTACATTCCTCCCCTTCAAAATTTCACCTGCAATACATGTCATGCTTCGAATGCACATCAGTTCACCCTTAAGCCCAACTTCGGGCTCGTACTATCAAATATAGGGATTTGTTTATAAGCAGAACGAATGATCTATCAGTCTCTGTATTTGCTTATCACTACAACACCTTAAAACATTTAAAGCCAACGTGCACAGGCTTCTCCTCTCTTCTTATTCCCCATTTTTCTCAACGCCCGTGCCCTGAAACCATATAAGGGTATTTCTTTGGGCGCGCGCAAACTATAAAAAAAAAATGGTCCAGTTGTTTAGACTACGGTCCGAGGTACAGACAGACAGACAGAATTGCGAGACCCAATTTTTTTAAGTTCCTCTATTATAAAGTGAAATGTCATGATTGATCAAAATCTCGAGATCGAAAATGTCCACGAAAACAATACCTCTATATACCGCCTCTTGCATAGACTCAAACTGCAGCCTGACCCTACCTTTTGAAAGTGATGGGACCACTCTACATACTCTCACGGAATTCGCAACACTAATTCAGGTAAGAAAGCCGACACTAAGCAGTGAATTTGTCTCATCGGCCACTGACATCTTATACTGACTCATATTGCCATCATCTGGAGTTAAAAATTTCCTCTCGAACAAAAATGTGCCGACCAATGGCGATAATAATAATAATAATACCCTTCCTAGAGGGACTACATAGCAAGACGAAGCCTTAAAGGAAATTTATACACATCGTTATGAATGGACTATGTGCTGTAAGAGAAGAGTTTCATTAGTATGCGATTTGTTAGAACAAAAACATACTCGTATTTTTGAAAGTGACCCGCTTATTTATATTTCTACATGAAAAATCTCTCGCATCATTTCTTTTCCTGTCCACCGCATTTTTTCGGCTGCTCTGAATAATCCGCTCGCAACGATCTACGTATTTTTGATGACATCTAAAGAATTAAGGAAGAGCAACTTGTATAACCCCTCTCGTTGCAATATGTTCCTCGATTCGTTCGATGTAATACCTACTGTGGAAAAGTCTTCCCAATGGCACCTACATTTTTTTTTTTTTTTTCATAATTTGCACGTGTTAAAGGGGATATGAATACCCTTATACTAATTTTTAGAACACGTGCGTTTTGTGGACAGGGGAAGAGAGACAGAGAGAGAGACAGAGTAGTGTAGTTTGAAACTCAGGTGGTATTAAGTTTCTGTAAACTCCAAGTCCAGATAACTGGGGAGTATTTTGTTTGTTTTCGCTATTATTATCGTTGCTTATGATTCACAGTATTTTTTTCCGTTCTGCTGATATCATCACGATCAAGTTGCATTTTAGCTATATGACCACCCTACATATGTACCAGATTTAAGAGCGTTCACACTTTCCAATCGGTCAAATCTATAGTACTTGGTTTCAAATATTACTTTAAGCCGGGATACTTCCCTGCAATGTTTGTGGGTATTGTGGTAACTGTGGAAGAAAGCTGTAGTTAGGCTCACTTGCGATTTTACCATTTACCATTACCTCTGATTGTGCTGCTTTGTTCTAATAAATTGTACGGCATGATTGTTTGATGAAATGATTTTTCTTTAATCTGCATATACGTAGTCAAGCATGGTAACCGGGCCCTTCGTGATTAACAGGATGTTTTTGATTTTATCCTTAAGAACTAAGAACCTCTCAATCATATAAAATGAGGAATTCCATTTGGTTGGAATTTCCTGAATCAATATTAAAGACTTACAAATTGAGATTTTCACAATTCCTCTGCTTGACAAATTTTACGATTTCCTTTACGCGATGAATAAGATTTTTTAAGTAGAAAAATCTGACACTGCATATCTCTACCAAAAGTATTTTAAATTAAATTAAAAAAAAAAACATCGATGTTTCGAAAATGGATTTATCATCTCGCATCCCTAAAGCGCACACGAGTTTTCAAAAAATCAAACAATCACATAAGGCAAAATTAACTTTTAGACCTCACATTCTAGGGTTCATCAAAAGGATTGTTGATTGAGGCCTAGGTTTATCCCGTATTATATCACTATTTAAAGTATGTAAGGAAATACAATTTTAGATTAGAGAAAAGCGTTCTTTTCACAAATATATATTTCTATGACAACAATCACTCCTCTTACCTGTTTTTGGTGGATCGAAAGATAGTTAAAAAAAAAAAAAATATATTTTTAACAATTACGACCAACACATGTTCTTTAAAAAAAAAATTTACTTGCGAACAAAAATACAGCTACACACTATGCTACCCAAAGACGTGATCATTTTAATGAATGAATATAAATGTATATCGCACTGTGATCCTTCATTCTGAAGAAGACTTTTTCATATTTTCCACTTATTTTCACTATAAAGCTCCACTTTGTTTTTTTTTTTATATATATATTTTTCATTGTATATGTAATTATATTCTCTCTACTATAAATTCGGTTTAGGTGTAGGTTTGTCTGTGTGTGTGTTTATGTGTAGTAAGAGAATAAGCTAGTTGAGAAAAAATAATAAAAATAAAAATAAAAAATAAAATAAAATAAACTCTAGTCAAATTTGTGTTTCAATGTCTCCTTTAATATTATTTTGTTTATTTTTAATTTAAGCTAAATAACTGTTTTATCAAATAAAAAAAAGCTATAAAAAATAATAATTATAATTAAAAAGAACTTGAAAATTACAAATTACGAACTCCAGTTTCTCGATTAAATTTATATAATAGGTATGTATATAAAGAATTAAATTAAATATGTATAACATAAAATAAAAAAAAAAAAAATAAAAAAAAAAAAAATTATTAAAAGATATAGGAAATTATTTTCATTTTCTTTTTTTCTTATTATCAAAACAAAGTTTTTTTTTTTTTTTAAGAAAATAAGAATGAATAAGGGTTTATTTTGTTTTCTTATTTCTTTTAGTTGTTAAATCTACATAGGCATTCGTATGCATAATATTTTTGTTACATTAAACGAATCAATTTCTTTCGTTCTCAATGTGTGAGTGTACATAAATTAACAAGCTCTGTTTTTGCTCATGACATGAACACTAGTTTTATAGAATACAAATGTATGCCTTTCTTTTATCATACACTTGGTAAACAAAATTTAGTTATAATTTTATTCTTGAATTTGTCATGGAAATGCGATGGGAAGATGTGCATTATTTGTGTTTATTTTCAAATTGTTGGAAGGAGGTTTGAATAAGTTAAGGCAGGTTAAAATATTCGGCTAAAAGTACCTATTTGTCGTCTGAGTACACGGTGTTAAATGCAATGTTGATCCGCCATAAGCATGCAAGAGGATTGGACGGCCTTGTAAGCGTGTCGTGGAACACAGTTTGAATATCGATGTTTTAGAGAACGTATTGAGTGTGGGGCAGGGGGTTGGTATTTTAGAAGGTATATATGTTGAGAGTGTGAGACCTCAAAATTACAGAAAATCCCAACTGCAGGCAACGGTTCGCCAAACCAAGGAGCACCCCAGCTATCTTAAAGAGATGGTCGACGACTTATTTGAGGACATTGGCCATGTGAAATGATTTGATGGTCTAACACATCTAGCTCCACATTCAATAGATTGAGAAATATTATTCCGAGAATCGCATCGACAAGACCGTCAAAGCGGCAGTTTGGCTAGCCGTTTCCCAGATTTTGGCGTGTGGAAGAAGTCAGATAGTCAGATTCTCAAAGGAGGTAGTGATGCACGGGAGAGGCCTCACCTACCCAACACTACCACAAGCTGTCAAAATCACAGAATAAAGACAGCCAAATACCTCATCATCTAACTAGTAACGCGCTAGGCTATCCATGAAATTTCTACTATCCCTGGTGATCAAGAACATAGCCTCAGTCAGGCCAGACTAGTTTATCAGTCGCAAGTTGCAACTAGCTGCCAACGACTTACATTGGTAGTGCGTTTCGCTAACAGCATAATCCATGCGTTTGTGTATGCGTACACCAGATCCGAGATTTGAAGGCTATCCAAGAGAGATGTTTTCCCGACGTTGGACCATTCCATAAGCTCATACAAATGATGAGACTCGCCATAATCGAAAAACCATAGTTTTATGTACTACAAGGTATTCCAAGAAAGATTACTTCCCGTCCACATCAACAAAACAAAATAAGCTGATAGCTAATATAATAAAATAACAATAACAAGCTAACAGAATAAAATGAATCTTTAAGAAGCAAAGACTCGTACTCTATTTAAACCGTCACGAAAGCATGATTAGACCTAAGAATAAATTGCTTGTGCTCATAACCACCTCTTTTTTTTTTGGACTCCAACTAGTGTAATTGTGATTTGAAACAACATCGCTTTCATCGAACTTGAATTAAGGTTGCTAGTGGCATGAAAAACGAAAGAATTTGCTTAAGCTACAATGTGTTATTTTCAGCTAATCTTTAAGATGGCTTCAGAATTCATTTAGGCTTAAAGCTTATTACGCATTCGTCACTTGAAGTGGCAATCTTACAATAAGATACGGGATGGGATGACTATAAAAGCAGGATGTAACTTTCAGAAGAGCCAATCTAGTATACATACATTACAAAGAGTAATCAACGAACAGAACCGTCTAAACTGAAAAACCTCCCCAAAGCCCAAATAATGCCAGTCCCAATCGCAATAAAACCAAAAAACTAAGATGATATCTGCTAACGGATACTGTCGCTTAAAAATTATACGATTTTTTAAGTGGATAGCACAGCAGGCCTAATTGTGTCTATTGTGCTTATTCAGGCGAATACAAACTTTCAGTGGCAGAATTGTTACTCGTTACTCGATTTGAAACTTAGTATTAGGTATTAAGTTTCTGTATTATTTTATGAAAATAAAATTTCAATTGCTTTCGGTTAATAGATTATACGATCAGTTCCAGACATGTTGTAAATTTTGTGTATATTCTATGTTAGCTGATGTTGTGACAATGTCCTGTGAGAATATTTTATGATTCTTTTGAGCGGGTAAGATGTTATAATGATTACAACGATGTTTTGTTTTGAGTTCTCAAACTGGTTAAACACAAATGTTAGGTACCCCGCATCTAAGTACATAATGTATATAAAGTTAGACACTCAGTTTTGTTTTCGTATGCATTAGCGAGTCATTTCAACCTTTAGCCGATGGACGGTAGAGAGCGTTATGCCGATTGATGTATAACGAAAAATACATCTCACACTGATCGAAACTAGTAACTAAAAATAAAAATTCGATGTAAAGCCGAACATTTTTAGAACTCCTCAAAATAACAAACATATAACTTTCTTTAACACTGAAACCTTAAAAAATTACTCATTGTCTGTTTCTATAGCTCACTTAAAACTAAGCTGCACGTTTAAACTAAGTTAAAAATTATACAATTTATAAATAAGGACATACAAAATAAAATAATTTAAGATCCAACAATATAAACACTTATCTATTACACAAAATTTATGTTCTTATAAAAAAAAAAAAAAATCCAAGGAAATCTTTTGTTTGTTTAAAAAAAAAAGAGCTTGTTTATATATGGCAAGATAATTATTATATATTTTCTATTTATATTTGCCGCAGTAAATATCGTTTAAAAAAGGATTAAAAGGACTAATACTGTGTACATGTTCTTAAGCTGTCATTATTAAAATATGTTTATGTTTCGTAGGTAAGTAAGAAAAGTAAAATAAAAAAATGAATTATAGTTTACTGTAACCTATTAAGTATTTAATGCTCTTGTTTAAGTTTACATAATTCTACTGCATTGAGTGAGTGAATTTGTCTTTTGTTCTTACTGTAAAAATAATAATAAAATTGAATTCCATCTTTGAATATGTATGAGAAAAAAAAAAAAAACAACTAAATATTGAAATTGATTCGTCCAGTGTTAGTTTAGTATTTTTATTTTGATAAATCTAACATATAATTTATTTTCTTCTGTGTGTCGGTTCTTTTTACAATTTTTTCTTCTTCCTCTTAATATTTTTAAAATGTTAATTTGTTTACTTTTTTTTTTTTTGCGACATAACAGTATGTTCAATTTTTTTTTTCATATAATACAAAGATTGAGTTTTTTTTAAGTTTATGTCTAAACAAAATTAAAAACAATATATCATCGGTTTGGAGTCTTGATTTCTGGTGTGCAGAGATGATCTGCTGAGTTATTTAAGTTAAATTTTGAGATGTGTTAGTTAGATAATTCCAAAAATATTAAAAGTACAGGTATTCAGCTAGAGCATGTTACAACATTTTTATGGTTATTGGTAAAAATTGTAATTTAATTTAATAATTGTTGTCTGGGACTCAACCTGATGAATACAGGGCCAGTTTAATTAATAATAAGAAACAAAAGTTGTTGAATTTTTCTGCTCAAGCTTCGAGGCTCCATAAATTGCTCCAGATACGTTGGTATAGCTGCTTGTACATACGAGTGATTCGCTTTTCTAGGTGACATTTAAGTAGGACATTTGATTGAAAATCTGAAGAATTGCTCTCAGAATCTAGAAGTGCACTCACTGAAATACTCGTTAGCTTTTTCTTTAAATGTCCTCCACCACTTAGAACTGTATTCTTTGAAGTCTGTAAAACCCAGTGATGGGATGTAAGATTTAGGGAAGAGTTAAAGCGGCATAAAGAAAAGGAGAGATTGTGTGGTAACGATTGGCGTTAATTTTAAATATATGCAATTTGTAGGTTTCTATAAATACTGAGGAAGGCAAATTGTTCCACAACATTCGTGTTGAATGGTTAAAAAACGATCCGCTACGGTGATCGTTGTGTAAGCTCTAAAAACACACACAATTTTTGGAAATGTTACTTTGCGAAAATTGATCAGCGTTTATCTTATAATGCATTGCATTTCAAAACAAAACAAAACCATCTTCCTTTCAACCGGCAGAGTTCAGAAATGATCTAGAATTGCACTTTTTTTTTTTTTCATTAGAGGTGTTTCAATTACGGATCACTCAGAGATTTTCCTCCAGTTGCTCAGCGGAGAATATTTGTCAAGTGGAACAGAAATTCTCTGACGAAGAGAAAATTAGCTATAAAAAATTTATGTTCACGCTCTCTGACTCTCTTTTAATTTGTTTCTAAAAAAGTGGGACAAAAGAAATAGAGCACTGAAAAATTTAAAAAAGGAGAGACTTAATAAAATACTACAGTAATGCACTCTAAATCGAATTTCTTCGATCTGTTGATATTCAGCTGTGCAAGTTTACAATAGCGAAAATGTGAAAGTTAATTAACACAATAACTATTTTGAATTTAACTACCGCTAAATCTGTTTCATTACTATGTAATTTTAAAAACGTTTTAAGGAGTTGCTTTTATTATAATATTTCTATTGTTAAGGCCAATGACTTTCATTTGAAGACGTCCAAATATCGCTTTTTTTGTTCGAAAGGGAAAAGGGGAGAGAAAAAAAGAGAGAAAGAGAGAGAGAGAGGACTAATCCAAGCAGAAAATTCAAAACAAATCACAACAGCAGATCCCTCCGAAAGATCTGTAAATGAAACACGCCCAATGTAAATCTGATTATCTAAACGAAATGTCATAAAAATACGAGATTGGGAAGTTGGACGTTTACACCCTGTCATCCATTCAGATTTTGTAATCTGAATTTATCTGAGTGGTAGCGGCTGGAAACAAGACCGTGTCTATGCTGAAACGAATAGTCACCCTTATTCTCATATTCGTGTCACTCAAAAATAAGGTGACAGGTAAATTTGTTTTTATTTTTATTAGTCAATTTAATTGGCATCTTGAGCTAGTATGGGAATTCGCTCAAAAGTGAGGGTACAAAAGCTCTGTTGACAAGCAAATTTTGATATTTAAATGAGCTAAGTTGAATTATGAATTTGTATTGAAATCATCAATCCATTTCTGAATTACTTTTTGTTACTCTCGCTTATAAAAACGAGTGGCTCGGAACGTCACCAAAGCACCATCTACTGTTAGCGATATCTATCAAAAACAGGTGAAACAAATACTTGTTGTTGTGGATGCAAATTCAATTCGAGAAAAATGTCCGAATCGTTTCATCTGTACGCTTACAGTGTGTATCTAGGAGTAGCGTTAGATCGCAAACTCCTTTTGAAACCAGCAAGTACAGAAACTAGCTTTAAAAGTTTGCAAGGAAAAAAGCGTGTATTTTAAAACGGCATCCCTTAAAATGGCCGGAGTAATAAGGTTTTAAACTAATTGCTCAGACAAGTTATCCAGCATCGGAAGATTTGTTCAACAATTTCACTCTCCTCTGCCACGTTACATTGTAGTGGAGGTCATGAAAAATCCGACAAACTGCCAAAAGAGACTCAGGTTAATCCCTTCGTAGAGCCAAAAAACTTTCACTGGAAGTGAAAGGTCTGGGGAAGGGGTCTGGCTTTAGTAGTTGCTTGGGTGAATACTTTTCTACAGACTCTCCAACTTGCCACTGATCTAAGCGATCCTCTCTGGTATACATATGTATCATTAAACAGGTTATAGTTCATCATAAATTAGACGCATTTTCGATTTAGTTACTATTATGATCGTTGACAAGGAGGTTTTAGCAATGATCATGTGGTTTTCATTGCTCGGTATATTTCTAGCTATATATATCAATTCAGTGAATAGAAATATTACCAATAAATGAAGTCAAAGCTGTTTGCCACCTTATGAGAAATGAAATTAAAAAAAGACTGCATTTCATTCTGTACTGCCTCATAGAAATAACAAGGATTTCAAAAATGATCTACCTGTTAATGCAACTTCCCCTTATTTTCGACAAATGTAGTCCTCCTAGGTATGGAATTTATGTCTAAGAACTTTGAATTTTTTTTTACTCTTAAACGAGGGATTCTCTTCCAAAATTAAGAGTTTTAAGGAATTTCTAGCCAAGCAAGTCTATAAACAGATCACATATACCCTAAAGAATAATGGCCCTATTCTAATTTCATTAGAGATTGCCAGTTTGACCCTAAAGCAAGCAGGAAATACTGAAAATACTGACTGGTGTGTTCTTTTATTTTTAAATTATCTAAACCAACGACTTCACAAAACATTGGTGATGGTAGTTCCAAATACAGCATCCATAAACAATGATTACAATTCATAGTTTGTTTTTCAATGCATACGTACGCACTGGAATTTGTTGTACAAATAATATATATAAATAAAAAAAAAATAAATTAAAAATTAGGGCTTACAAAAAATGTGATCATGGCTTTTTGTGTTTTTGTTATAAGCAAATCAATACATGTTTGCTTATAAGAAAGACTAAACGAAAGTTAAGAATTCAAAGTGGATGTTGTTGCCTTTTCTGTTTTGTGTTTCATTTATTTTTATTTTTAGAGGAATACCATCGTTTGTGTATTTATTATTTTTTTTTTTGTTTTTTCTGCTTTTCCCTAACATAAGTTTATATTTATTTTACTTTATTTATTTTTTTTTGCTTAAATGGTAAATTAGTTTAACTTCGATCACGACACAACAATTTTTATTTTATTTATTTTTTTTTTTGTTCTGTTTTAACACTTTTTCTTTATGGTTTGTTTTATTTAATTTATGAACACATATATATATCATATATAAATGCATATGGAATATACATATATATACGTGTATTATATCATAATTCATGTTTGTATCTTTTTGAGAATTTAAATTTAATTAAAAAGATGTTTGTTTCTTTTGTTTCTCTCATTGCAATAAAATACACTTTTCATTTAAGTTCGATTTTTGTTTTGTCTTATTTATTAAATTTATTTATATATAGATACTTTTTTTTATATCAATCACTTTCTAGTTTCAGTCAAAAAACGGGTTTTTCCTAGACCTTAAGATAATTTAAAACAATTAAAAAATAAAAGTTTTCATTTTAAAATAAACCTCAATCGAAATAGTAGTGTTTACTTTAGTTTTTTTTTTTTTTTTTTTTTTTTTTTAATTAACTTTTCTTTTCCTTATGTTGGTAATCTTATTATGTTTTTTTTTTTCTTTTTGTATTTATTAATCTATTTTACACAGACGCAAGGGAAACAAGTATACGTGCTTAAAACATAGGTTGATCGTGAGATGAGTTGAATTTTTTTTTATATATATATATATAATGTTTCTTCTTCGATTTCTCGCCTAGAATTTTTCACTTAAATGCAACGTTCTTACACATGTTTTTTTTCTTCATTAAATATATATTTATATGTGTATATATATAAATTTTGTTCCTTAAATTAACGGCAATATTTATAATATTATTAATGATAATAAATTTTATAGTTCATAATAAAAATTTGTTCATGTTATTTTTTTTTTTTATTTATTCTCATCAAATGTTTTTTTTTTTTTTTTATCGTTCTTAAAAAAAATGTTTCACTTTTCATAAAATTTTATGTGTGTATTGGATTTTAAATTTCGCATTTTATGTATGTGTGATTTTTATTTTTTTTTTATTTTAAATTAGAAAAAAAACTAATTTAAGGTTCACCGTGTAGATGAGGTTATGTTTAGTGTTTTGGATAGGGGTGCTACTGTCGTTTTTATGCAATCTACAGGTGATAATGGTGGTGGTTGTGTTGGTGGTGGAGATGATGTGGGCAAAGGCCTTAACTTAGACAACGTCCTCGTCGACACTAACGCCGACGATGGTGCTGTCGATGATGTTTCTGCCTTTGATTTCGGCGAAATCCATCGTCGCAGACTCCACGATGATAATTTATATTGAAATAAGTTAGTTAAAGTAACTAGGACTGTTGTTGTTATAATAATAGGATTACAATTGGAAATAAAATTAATAAAAGTATTGATTGTGTTAATACGATTACGGTGATTGCTCGTGAATAGCAATAGCTGTAGTAATGATTTGAATTTCTGATAAATGCTTTTATATGAGGATTTATTGTAGCGCAGAGTTTTTCTCAGTGTCAATGTTGTGGCTGTTCTTCGTCGTGTCATTTTGTAGAAGGACAGGGATGATGCTGCACTGTTGTAGGTTAGTTCTTCGTTCTTCACAACTTCATTGGGATGTTTATCGTAATCATCTATTTGAGAGCGAAACGGAAAAGAGCGAGATAGAGAGCAGAGAGAGAAAAAAAATGTGGAATAAAATAAGAAAATTTGAAAATCGTATGAAGTTTGGCTTTTATTTGAAAAAAAAAAAAAAAAATAAAAAATAAAAAATAAAAATAAAAATATAATAAAAATAAATTTCAAATATATATATCGTTGTTTTTTGGTGGCAAATATTAAATCAAGTTGTGCATTTTCTTATATGTTGCAAAATTACGTTCTTATATTAATGCGCGAAAAAGTGGCACACACATGGCAAACATAAAATTAATAAATTTCAAGCTTACTATCATTATGTAGATTTCTTTCTAAAAAATGCTCTAAAATTATATAAAATGTTTAAGGAAATAAAGTAAGTAACCTAAGAATATTAAAATAATTGCTAGCTAAAATAAGAATAAATCAATAAAAAAAAAAGAGCAGATGTGACCCTTCAATTGAATTCAGCTAAGGATCTAAGATGTGCGAGCTAGGCATTATGATCCGCGTTGCTTATAATACTTACCGAATAGCTTAGAATATAAGAAAATGTATTATGAAAGAATGTGGCCCGGCCCGATAACGAAGCAAAAACGTCATTAGAAACATCTCAAATTGTGTATTAATATTCATGGCTACGACAAACTGGGCTCTAAATATTATATGGATTGTTGCGCCAATTTTTAATCTGAACTTTAGAGTCATGCCTTCCAATTGAAACACTGTCCGATCTCATACAAAGTTTCAATGTATCCGTGATTCGATTACATTTTTTGAGATCTACATAGAAATCTCAGATTTTCTTGAAATCAAATCATTCTATGTGTGATGCGTAATCACTGTTTTTCTCATAAATGCACACATACTACAACTCCATACCCATCTAATGTTCTACGACTGCGTCGCACGTACTTGCACATGTACGGATATGTTGTTTAATTGCAAATCACTTTCAAATTCGCAAAAAAAAAAACGTTGACAATTTCCAAAACTTAGTATGTCAGGAAACCTTGTATATATCAAATATTGTTTCAATGTGTTATAGATTTCAAACAAAATCGATATAATTTTTTTTTAAAGTGGTCCGCCACTTAGAATCAATTGTATCAAATCGTGGGATTTCGCCTATATTCTGGGATTTTTTGCGGAATAGTGGGATTCTTGTATAATCTTTTAAATTATTACTAATTGGTGGAACGTAATTCCACTTCACAATCTAGTAATTCATATCAACTGTGTATAATAAATAATTTGTAGGATAAATCTTCCGCATAAACGAGCACGGGTTCTGAATTCAACTAGCATTTTTTTTTTATTCTTATTCGTTATTTGGAGAATAGTTATGTATGTTATAGTCTTGAAAAGTTGAAAAATATTTGGTCTTCGATCTTCGATCTTTTCGTATTTAGATGGTCTTAATCAGAAATCATCAAGATCGTATGGATTATGCTCGCAAACCCCTAACACAATTGTACTGTGACATTAATTGACATATTTTGTTTCAATTATTCGGATAAATAAATGTTATTTGCAATTTTGTATAGGATTTCTTCAAGGGATTTTTAGTTTAATGAATGGGATAAATTTTATTTTATACTCAATCCTAGAATTCGTGACATTACTGTTTAAAACTATCTTCTTTGATGTTTGCCAAAGCCAGTGATCGAGTGAAAGGAAGAGGTACAATGATTGATCACTTAAAAAACCCCACTCAATTTCAGGATAATATTACAGACCCTTTGCGCTTCAAGCTTGTTAACGAGGGCACTACGCCACACTCTATCGAAAGCGTTGGATATAGTATATTAAGGACTCTGGTTAAATTTTTCTCAAGTCCTCTGTGAAACGCAGTTGTCAGAACCATACTGGCAGTCATTAAGGAGATAAATTTTTTTTTTTTTTAAAGATAACTCATAAAATGGTGGTTATGCTCTCAGTGACCTTGGACAGCGCTGACATTCAAGCAATTGGTCGATAGTTAGAAGGGGATGTTTTATATACCACCTAATTTTAGATTATTAAGGATCAGAGGTGTTGGCGTAGCTCTGTAGTTCCGAACTGCGTTTGAGGTAATTTCGTACTGAGCTTGAAAAAAAATATACTTGTCTTGTTAAGGTATACAACATTCGGAGAAATTTCGAAAAGATTACCGCATCATGGAATGAGTAAAACGTCAATATAGAATATGCCTTTGCCATTACTGCTTAAATAGGCTTCGAACTTTCAGACTTTTCGAACAAATCTAGACTTGAAAAATTAAAAAAATATGATTTCTAGCCGTCTATCCTGGCCAACTTAAATCTAGCCACTATTTTAATTCTAAAAAAAATTAACCAAAATCTTAACTTTTCGTCTATGTCTCTGTCATTGCTTTAAAATAAAATTTCTTATTGTGTGCATTTATTTCAAGCATGCCATTATAAACAATTATTTTCAAATAAAGGGTTTTTCAATAGGGACATAACAATTTTGTATTTTAATACAAACGCTTCGCTGATGACAGTACCCTCAGTTTTCCATATTCGTTCCCTAACTCACGTCCTTGCTCTTCGGCCATAGAAGGGGAACGGCAACGTAGACTTGCTATTCTCGGCATGTGTATGAATAACCAACTTCGATGGAACGATCACATATTCGAGGTCACCAAAAATGCTGCAAAATGTCTAGGTTTCCTTAAACGGTGCAAGAAATATTTTACCCCTGGCATCAATTTATAAGGCATTCATACGCCCAAAGTGCACCCTAACTCATGTCCTTGCTCTTCGGCCATAGAAGGGGAACGGCAACGTAGACTTGCTATTCTCGGCATGTGTATGAATAACAATCTTCGATGGAACGATTACATATTCGAGGTCACCAAAAATGCTGCAAAATGTCTAGGTTTCCTTAAACGGTGCAAGAAATATTTTACCCCGTCTGATCTGGCATCAATTTAATTTCATACGCTCAAAGTGCACCCAAGACTGTTTTGCACATACTAGACACGGAACAGAATCGCGTGTTAAAACTTATATGTGATAGAGACACTGTGAATTCCATACCTGTCTCTCCCTGTTTTATCGTTTTTTTTTTTTTTATAAAAAATGCTCCAGCGAAATAGCCAGTTGCATTCCTCCCCTTCAAAATGCCACCCGCAATACGCGTCATGCTTCGAATGCACATCAGTTCACCCTTAAGTCCAACTTCGATCGTACTGCCAAATATATAGGGATTCGTTTATAAGGCGAACCTTGTTCCTCTTCCCCCTTTTCCTAACAAACGTGCCCTGAAATAGTTTAAGGGTATTCATAATCCCTTCGGCGCGCGTAGATTATTAAAAAAAAACAGACAACACACCGATCGAAGTACCGAAAATATCGCAGCCGTAAGTGCTTCAGTTCAAAATGAGACAAATCAGTCGATTCCATGCCGTTCACAGGAATTGGGAATCTCTCAATCCACATTGTGGCAAATTTCGCGTAAAGATCTTAGCCTACACCCTTACAAGAACTGAAGCCTCTTGATCATTTGGAGCGCCGAAACTTCTCCTATTGAGCTCTGTAAAAGTTTGAAGTAAATCCTGAATTTCATCGAAAAATCATCTTCAGCGATAAAGCTCATTTTTTGCATAATGGCTTTGTCAATAAGCAAAATATGCATTATTGGACAGCAACAAACCCACATGTGCTTCAAGAGACACCATTGCATCCACAAAAAGTGACCGGAGGTGTGTTTGGACCGTATTTTTTCGTC
The DNA here is from genome assembly GCA_963082735.1 of Pocota personata. Taxonomy (NCBI): domain Eukaryota; kingdom Metazoa; phylum Arthropoda; class Insecta; order Diptera; family Syrphidae; genus Pocota; species Pocota personata. The sequence continues at coordinate 2,539,559 of OY720433.1, read as the reverse complement.
GATGAAAATGATCGCCATGTTACGGTCAATGGAGTTCCCTATCGTGCTATGTTGGAAGATTATTTTTGGCCAGAATTGGATGGACTTGACATCAGTGATACGTGGTTCCAACAAGATGGTGCCACATGCCACTTAGCTGGTCAAACAATTGATCTATTGAAGGGGAAGGTTGGTAATCGTGTAATCTCGAGAAATGGTCCGGTCGAATGGCCAGCAGACTCATGCGATTGTATTTTTATGGGGTTACGTTAAGTCGTTGGTTTATGCCAACAAGCCAACAACGTTAGCTCCTCAAGAATAATATCGAACGCGAAGTTGCCAAGGAAGAGTGGTGGATAATTGGCTCCAAAGAATCGATCGCTGCAAACGTGCTCGCGGTGGTCATACGAGTATGAACGACATCGAATTCCATACTTAAATCTAACATGTGTACTACACCTGAAATAAATTTCAGCCCGATAAGTCAATTATTCTGTGTTTTATTTAAATACAAAGTTGTTATGTCCTTATTGAAAACCCTCCAGGGTTCCGTTAATAGACGTGCGTACGTCCGTCTGTCTATCAACACCTTCAAGTTCCTAAACTACGAAAGCTCTATGCACGGTTTTTACATAAATCATGTATATATATATATCATGGGATTGTAAAATCATGTAAAGTCAATCCCGGTGTATTTGTTTTTTAAAATAAACCTCATTTTGGAGGCCGCTAATGTATAAGCAAAAGTTGCAAGAACAATGTTCTTTGAGCGTAATTCACAAATCAAACAAGAAAATGTTGCTTAGCATGGAAGAAGACTTACACGGAAAGCTCAGTTGATAGAGGATTGGTGACTAAAACCAAGTTTATCGTAGGTTCGGTCTTTGCTTGTGTACGAGTATCTGTGTTTTCTTCTTTGTGCAATTCTTCAACAGATATTTCTTTCTAACATTAGAGTAAAAACTCAATTGAAAGAGCTTGTACCACTAGTTTGTCAATATAATAATTGTTAATTAAAACAATTAATCTAACAATTGACAAAATATTCCTTTCCACAGAGTTGTTGTCGTTGGGGAGGTCAAAAGCAATACTTATGCATTACTTTATTAAATAATAATAAAAGCTAACAAATGGATTTGGAACGTAACCAGAACTCATATTACGTGAAATTTTCTTGGAACCTAATGCCGGACGCACACCAAAGCGACGTGGCAGAGATATTTTTTTGTTGAAAATTTGAGCAATGAAAAACAGATTTTTTAGTTTGTAGAAGTACTCGTATATCCGCATTCTATAAATACTACGAGTATTAGGTGCGCAACTAAGTCCAAAACGTCAGGAACCGAGCTTAGACATATGGTAAACAAACTGTTTTGACACATAAGTAATTTTGTTTTGGCGTCATATACTTTTGGTTGTGTGCAAATGTCTGATTTTGTGCCAAATAATCGTCGTTTAAGGGAAGTGTTGATTTTCTTCTGAGAGTCCCAAAAAGTATACGGAGATGCTGCTCTAAGTGGAACAGCGTGCCGTGATTGGTTCCGCCGCTTCAAAGACGGTGATTTCGATGTTGACAACCGTCCGCGTGAAGGAAGGTCAAAATCCTTCGAAGACGCTGAATTGGAGGCATTGCTCGATGAGGATCCGTACCAAACGGAAGAACAGTTTGCTTCAGCATTAGGAGTTACCCGTCAAGCCATTTCCAAGCGATTGTATGCGTTTGGAATGATTCAAAAACAAGGAACTTGGGTTCCTTATGAGCGAAAGCTAAGTCAACTCTACTGTGAAGGCATAACACTGGCAGTAGGGTGGTCATATGGCTAAAATGCAACTTGATCGTGATGATGAGGACGACGGAAAAAATTAGTGTGAATCATAAGCAATGACAATGATAGCGAAAAACAAAAACAAAATACTCCCCAGTTATCTGGACAGCCACCCTTGGAGTTTACAGAAACTTAACACCACGTGAGTTTCAAACCAGACCACTCTGACTTTCTCTCTGTCTCTTCCCCTTTCCATAAAACGTACGTGTTCTAAAAATTAGTATAAGGGTATTCATATTCCCTTTAACACGTTCAAATTATAAAAAAAAAAAAGATTGTGCTTTTTGTTTGGATACGTGTAGTGAGAAACTGATCGAAACTCGTTTACCAAGTTCAGCGAGGGAGACTTTTCGCTCGAAAATTTTCCAAGGGGTAGACCAGAGAATGTCATTAATAATGAAGAACTTGCAGCAGCTGTTGAAGAAAATCCAGCTACGACTATTCTTAGCCTTGCTACAAGGTTCAAAGTGTCAACTGCAACCATAAGTCGCCATCTTTCCACCATCGGAAAGGTAAAGAAAACTAGAGCGATGGGTGTCCTATGTCCTAACACCAGCAAATATGCTACGACGTTTTGAGGTTGCAATATCTTTGACCAACAGACACAGTATGGATCCTTTTTTGCATCGCATCGTCACCTGCGACGAAAAGTGGTCCTATACGATAATCGGAAGAGGTCGGGAGAATGGGTAGACGTGGGTGAGCTTCCCAGTGGACTTGGCAAGGCAGACTTTCACCCCAAAAAGGTAATGGTGACAGTATGGTGGACGAGTGAGGGAGATGTCCATTATTCCTTTCTCAAACGCGGAGAAACAATCACGGCCGAGTTGTACTGTAGAGAAATCGACATAATGCATAACAAATTGCTCCAAAAACAGCCGTCACTGGTCCTATACTGCTGCTTGACAACGCAAGACCACATACTGCGCAGCTGACGTTCCTGAAGCTGGCGGAGTTGGGTTATGAAGTTTTGCCTTATCCGCGTTACTCACCAGACTTATCCCCGACCGATTACCACCTTTTCCGAAGTTTGGGCAATCACCTCCACAATAAATAATTCATAAGCCCAGATGCCATAAAACAGGACTTTAAGGACTTTTGCAAAAGAGAAATTTTTGCTTTGGTGGAACGTTGAAAAAATGGCACAGATGTAAATGGAGATTATTTTTTGGAATAAACTTTTTTCATTTTTGAATTAGCGTTGTTTAACTTTCCACATAAAAATCGGCAACTTCATATGTAACGACCTAATACTTTTGCAAGGCACTGTATGTTAATTTAGACAGGGATATTTCAAACAACTACAGAGGGAGTTTCTGTGAGGTGTTTACCCTCTTTATTACCTAACACCTATGTGGCGACTTGCGGTCTTTCCGTCTATCTCTGTGTCTGTGACATGGTCATCCGCTTCTTTTGTCCATGATAATTTCTATAAAAATGCGTCGATTTGAATGATTTTTGCAGTATGTTTATTTTAATCTAGGACTTGAGACTTGATCTTGGTGTAATTCTGACTAAGGTTTTTGAAAATACGCAAACAATTTTTCGACGCACGAAATAATTTTGAAATAATTATTTTTGAACAATTTTGACTTCTCCGAAAATCGAGAAAACGACGGGAGTAGACCCCTGTACTTCTTGGTGTCAATCGGGGTGATTGTTTCGAAAAAATACTTAATTTTGTACTTTATTTCTATGTAATGCGTTCATAACTTCTGCCAAAATTGCACAATTTTGAATGAATTCTTTTTCCAGAATATAGAACATTAGCCAAAGCTACTGGCTTCGCCAGAATACTTTGTTTCCTTTCTTTGATTCATAGCTAACTTTCCCGTCTGTCCGGCTGAGGATTTGTAAATTGATATATTGTACGTTCTCCTCTTTGAACATCAATGCGTTTTATAATTAAGTTACTTAAAAAAAAAGACATATGTAGGTATATAGATATGTATACGAGGGGCGTTTGATAATTTCGTACAATCTCAACAAGTAGCGGTGCCAGCCGTAAATTGGGCGATCGGAAGTGCGTGAGATTGCTGAGGCTGCAGTCACCTCAAATGGTCGGGTGCACAACATTTTGAAAAATGGATTTGATGGATGGCGTGATTGCTCACTCTTGACCAAAAACGGACCCGGATGACCGCTTCGAAGCATCCACCATATTCTCCAGTCACTTGCGACTATTTTCTGTTCCCAAACATGAAGAAATGGCTTGGAGTTATGAGATTCGCATCAAATGAAGAGGTATCGCTGCAACTGACGCATATTTTGTGGAGTTCAACAAATCTTATTACTCGGACGTCTTAAAAAAGTTGAAGCATCGTTGGGCTACGAGTAAGGGTATCGAAGTTAAAGGAGATTATGTTGACAAATAAAATAGATTTGTGCCGAAAAAATATGTTTTCTATATATTTGGAATTATCGAACGCCCTACGGTATATACTTTCCCTCAAATGAATTAAAAAAAAGATACATCAATCCAAGATCCACTATCATTTCACTGCACAACCGCAAACAAAGAATGTCTTCACCGAAAAATATTCAAAAATACAATAGATAACATACATAAACAGATTGGAAAAAGGAAACCAAAAACCATCCACTGCACAGTGGTGAAATTCAGTTTCAAAATAACGTAGGAATATAATTTATAGCTCTTCTTAAGCTCATTAATAAATAGCCTAATCGCTAAAAAATTCATAAATTAATTCAAATCGTATAAGCTATTGTGAGCGTTGTGAGCGTTCTGAGCGTATAACTATGACATTTATGTGTGCGGCGTAAATTCGTAATAACTGGGCAGGTTTTGCAGAGCGGAGCGTGATATAAGCTATACATAAATATGCCCTAACACATTTCCTAAACAACAAAGGGCATGGAAATCGTTTCAGCCATTCTTGAGTTACACGGCTACAACGCGTACAATCAGCAGCATATCACTTTACTTTATATTATTGGGGAAGGGATAAAGCATGCTAGTTTTTGTGCCAAAGGGATGATGGGTTTTGAAAGTATATACAATTTTGCAACATTGTCCCTTCAAGATATGTACATAATATATAACATCCAACCAGTTATTTTCAAGTAAGTTCTACCTAAATTTTGAATATCAAACATTATTTTTACTACATTACCGATATTTTTAGTGGTAGTGATGTCGGCGGGTAGTTGAATATGTTTTTATATCCTTGTGAGTCAGAACGAAATTCTGTAGTTTAAATGTCTTTTGTTTTTCTCCGCACAATTTTGCGCGGACAGATAATCCTGATGACAAATCACGACCTTTGTTGTGACCACCTTTAAACGTATTTATCTAAGCAAATGAGGAAGCGATATGAACTGAACTGAAAGTTTACCTTTTGATCAAAAATGTTTGGAGATCAATGGCCCAAACCAAGCTCTCGAATATTTCTGTATCAATTTTTGAAGGAAATATAACACCATAAGAGTAGAATAAATGTTTTCCTAAAAACAATTTTAACTTAAAAAAAAAAAAATCAAATAAATATATTCTAAGAAAATTACAAGACTACTACCGTGGACCGAATTTAAATTTAACGACTAATTATATATAGATATTCATAAATCAAAAGAAACAAAATTATATATCTACGTAAAGTAGGAAATATACGATACAACTGTTGTACCAACTTGGGTTATTACAATGTTGGTGAAAAGTTTGTATAAATCAAACAAACCGCAAGTTGGTCCAACCATCGGTACAACCATTGTATCGTGTATTTCTCACTTAATGTGACTACAAACTACGACTAGAATGAAACAATGAATGCCACGTTTTTTTTTTCACACGCATACACTATAAGAACTTAAAAAAAAAAAAAACTAAGAATAAAACTTAAATACACTGTTAATTGATAATAATTTTACTCCCCAATGCGAGCAATAATAGTAATAATAATGGCTCTCCTCAGTTTTTATTTATGTTTATTTATTTTATTTTTTTTTTTTTAAAAAAGTGCTTCTTCGCACATATTATGGTTCTTTATGCTGAGAGAATGATGACGGTAGTGTTGCAGTATATAAGTATCATTTAAATAACTTACCACAATTATTTTCTTATTATTATTATTATTTATTTAGAATGAGTATTGTGACAATTGGTTTCGAATGGCGCGCATAGGAGAACTTACAAGAATTTGATTTTAATTTTTCGTCTGTGGTAAATGTTTGGTGCTGCAAACAGCGCACACAAAATCAAATTCAATGTCTACCAAAAGTTTATGTGGTGTGTAAATTCGCGGTATTTTTTTCATTATATTTCATTTCAAGTATAACCAATGCAAATATTACCCATCCCATAGCACCCACTATCGAAAAAAGAGGAAAACAAAGTTGTTTATTTATGTATATGTAAGTAAGTTCTTTTTGTTTTCAAAACAGAAAAAAAAAATGTTTCATTGTCAAATCGAACAGAGCCAAAATAGGTTTATTTTTGTATGGAAAAACAAAGAATAATCAAAAGAAACGAAAAAAAAAAGGTTTGTCAAAACTTTTTGCGAAATTAAAAGAGTAAATAGAGATGCATTCAAAATTCATAGCCACAAATGCTGTCCAAAAGCAATTTATTATATACCTGCACGGAGGAGTGTTAGGGAGGAATAGTGAGAGCCGCGACAGGAGCGGAGAGTTATCCCTCTCCCATAAATAAATGAATAGTCTGCGAAACATACGATATCATGAATGGTTAAAGAAAAGTATGATAAGGGTAAGGGCTCTCACCCTGGGCCCGGCTCTCTCACTTTCCCTCTCTACCTCTCTCCTACATGCGTCAACTTTAATTTTTTTTTTTTTTTTTTGTTTTTGTTTTTTTTAACCAAAACGGAGAACGAAAATAAACGAAAATGAGAAAAAAAATGAAAACTAAAAAAACGTTAGAAAGTAGGAGAAAAAAAATTTTGATTTTTTTTTTTTTTTTTTGTAGTTTTTTTTGGAAGTTTTTGTTTGTTTTTTTTTGGAATTTTCGTAACTACTACTTACTTGTTTTCTTAGTTGGCTTATGGGACGGTGAATAAATACTATTGTTATTAACAGCGCTATTTATATTAGGACGTGGCGATGTAATATGAGACGGATAGAAATGCGGGTGTATACCAATTGTTGAAACTGGCGTACTATGCTGTTGCACATTACTACCGCCATCGGTACCGCCGCCGTCGCCTTCGCCTTGGTTGCCATTATGATTATTATGATTGCCCCAGTCGGGCCAACTTATTGTGCTTTGCACAACGTTACTGCTATTTGTATTAATATTTGCCATTGGCGATATAAAACCCCCATGCATACCATTCTTTTGTGATGGATGTTGCTGCGATGATGGCACGTTATTGATTCTTATGCCAGTCTGATGCTGTCCACTAACACCGCCATTGCCGCCTATTCCCATGCCTCCACCGCCTCCCATGTTGTTTGGTTGTTGCATTGGTATTCGATTGAATTGGTCGATATTTGTGTTAATCGATGTACCACTATTGCCATTCATCATCAGCCCGCCACCATTGTTCATGCCACCACCCATGCCCGGCAATTTGGGTGATGGTAGTTGGCCGCCGCCGCCTCCACCATTCATATTGATATTATTATTGTGCTGTTGTTGTACGGCGGTATTACTGTTACTGCTGCCGCTACTGCCACTGCCAATGCCACTATTACCACCACCGTTACCAATTCCTCCGCCACTGCCACTGCCGCCACCAATGTTATTGTTCGTTCGATTGTTTTTATCTTCTGGTGCACAGCAGACTTTGAATACTACTTTCATGTTGTTGGTTGAACAGCGACCTCCTATCCGACGATAAAGGTCGTCTTTAGATGATGTTGCTAGAAAGAAATTAAAATAAAATTTGAGTAATATTAGTGAGATATAGATATAGGTAAAAATACATTTACTGCAAATGGTAAACTTGGAACGCATCTTACATTGACGATCAAAAATACAATCATAGATTAGCGGGAAAGAAAGGACGTCAATAAATGCTGGAGGAATCATGTGGGATATTTCGTTTCAACCCCTTTAGAAGGTCATTGGTGGCACAAAACTAAAGAGGTGGTTAAGGTTGCTTCCACTAAGCCACACAAATAATCATATTAACCGATTGAGGTAACGGACTCACCAATGATTTATATTTGCTTATGCTTATATTTCTCCATTGTCATCGCTGTACGTATACGCAAATAATAATTTACTCGTAGCTGCACGCATCCACTGAGGACCTGCATTTGGCCGTGGTGTAGTGGTAATATCATCGCTTGTCACGCTACAGGTTCACGGTTCGAATCCTGATGTCAATAATCATCTATTTATTTCGCATGAAATAAATAAAAAGTCGATGAATTGTGAAAGCTTATGTCAACTCTACTGCGAAGGTATAACACTGGCAGTATATATGTATATATGGCTGAAAATGCAACTTGATCGTGATGATGACATCAGGAGGACGGAAAAAAATACTGTGAATCACGAGCAACGACAAAAGCAAAAACAAACAAGCTCCCCCCCCAGTTATCTGGATGCTACCCTTGGAGTTTACAGAAACTTAATACCATCTGAGTTTCAAACCACTACACTAAAATCTTTTTTTCTCTCTCTTCTTCACAACGCCCGTGTCCTATAATAGTATAAGAGTATTCATATCCTGTTTGGCGCGCGCAAATTATATAAAAAAAAAGCATGCTAGACCAATTCTGATATAGTAATGCCGATACTCGTAAGAGATTTGCGTATTCATAGTAGTTGCAATCTTTGTAAAAGAGATATGCAACTTTTCAATGATAGAATCAAATAGGCTGTGTGCTCGTTTAAACTATTTAGAGTTTAAGGTGGGGATGGTATCTTTTCAGCATTCTTACTTACAGAAGAGATTGGACATTGCTTACACTCGTTGCTTTATATAGGGCCAGATACAACTGGAGTTACTTACATCCTATTTACCTGGAGAGAGGTATATCTTGTTCCAAATCTTATTTTTTGAAGAAATGGTTAATGCTATTCCCAACTTCATTTATTTTGTTTGCCTTTCCAATGAAAACTACTCGTATATTAGATGTTACTTGTTAATTTAGGTAGTTTCCGTTTAAGACTAAAATCAAATTTTATTTCAAAACGCATTAAAACTACCTATTGAGGTTACGTCATAAAATACATTACATACATATAGGGTCATCCAACAAGAGGTGTTATTTTAAGAAAAACCCAACATTTTTATAAAAAGTGGTGATATTTTTAACTTAATCTAAAGTATTATCTGTGAAATGTCCGCCTCGGCTTTTAATGAAATTTTTCATCACATTTTCGCATAATTGCAGCTTTATTTCATGAATAGCAAGTCTGGTATTTTTTTTTAGTGTATGAATCGTTGGTGAAACTTTGGCGTAGACATAGCCAAAAAGGAAAAAGTATAATGGTGTTAAATCGCACGAAGAAATCACACTTCGAGGAAATTTGTCACGTAATAGGGCCATTGTTTCACCAGCTGTGTGGCATGTGGCGCCGCCCTACTGAAAATAAGCGAGGTCAATGTCCATAGCATTAATTTCAGGCAAAAGAAAGTCAGTCAACATCTTCGGTAACGCAATCCATTCACTGAAACGGTCGCAGCACTAGCATAATTATCGAAAAAAATATGACCAAATGACACCGCCAGCCCAAAAACCGCATCAAACTGTCACTCGTTGTGGATGAAGAGGTGTTCACGATCTTGTTCATTCATTTCCAGCACTCAATCAGCGAAATTACGATGTTGTGCGTGGTCTACTGACTTCAATTCTTGTGTCAACTGGACCTTATAAGTATGTAGGCCAAGATCTTTACGCAAAATGCAATGCAAAGTGGTGGCGTATAGGCCCAATTCCAATGATCGTCTCGAATTGGACACACCTGGGTTTTCAGTTACACTCTCAGCTACGGCGGCAATATTTTCAGCTGACCTTGGCGGATGAACACGAGTTGGAGTCTTCACATCACTAACCTGTCCGAGACGCTCAAATTTGTCGATTAAATTCCCAATATCTGCGCTTGATGACGACCAAAAGCAGTGCGAACTTTAAGAAACGTTTCCGCGATATTTTCACCGTTTTTGTAGTGAATTTTCACTATTTCAACACACGACGTGTATTTTTAGTCACACTCTCAGCTACGGCGGCAATATTTTCAGTTGACCTTGCCGGACGAACACGAGTTGGAGTCTTCACATTACTAACCTGTCCTCCTGTTTTGGATGGGTTAACCCCTAAGGAAATTTATTTAAAGTTAACAAAAGTTGACGGGGACTCTGCTCCTTCCATGTCAACCGTTAAAAAGTGAGCAGCTGAATTTAAACGTGGTCGCACGTCCCTCGAAGATGACCCAGTGAAGGACGGCCAAAAATCGCAACCACACCCGAAATCATCGAAAAAGTGCATGATATCGTGTTGGACGATAGGCGAGTGAAGGTGAGTGAGATAGCTGAGGCTGTGTGTATATCGGAAGAGAGGGTGCGAAACATCTTGCACAAAATTTTAGGGATGCGAAAGCTCTGCGCAAGATGGGTGCCGCATTTGCTGAATGCCGATCAAAAGCAAATGCGCAAACGATTTTCGCGGCAATCTTTGGACCGATTCAATAGGGATCCGACCGATTTTGTGCGGCGATTTGTCACCACGGATGAGACATGGGTTCACCACTACATGCCAGAACTGAAACAGCAGTCGAAGCAGTGGGTGGAAGCTGGTGGTTCAGCGCCAAAGAAAGCGAAGCCGATCGCATCTGCCGGAAAGGTCATGGCCAGTGTGTTTTGGGATGCGAAAGGGATTCTGTTAATTGATTACCTTGAGAAAGGCAGAACAATTACAGGCGGATATTACTCCAATCTCCTTGACCAGCTGGATGCCAAAATTCGTGAGAAGAGGCCTGGCTTGAAGAAGAAAAAAAATCATCTGTCACCATGACAATGCACCTGTACACAAGTGTGCGTTGGCGATGGGGAAACTGCGATTTGCTCGGCCATCCCCCCTAATCACCTGATTTGGCACCTCCAGACTTCCATCTGTTCCCAAACTTGAAGAAATTTGTTTCTGGGAAGCGCTTCGCATCCAATACAGAAGTTGAAAGGGCCGTAGATAGCTATTTTCACAGCCTTCCAGATTCTCACTTCCGAGAAGGAATACTGATACGCTGGACCAAGTGTGTTGAAGTCAAGGGAGATTATGTAGAAAAATAAAATCATTTTTTAACTGAAAATCGCAGTCTTTCATTGACAGGCCGAGAACTTTTCACCTTGCCCTCGTATTTTCACCGTTTTTGTAGTGAATTTTCACTATTTCAACACGTTGTGCGAGTGTGTATCGACCCATATTTAAGCGATCGCGAGTAATCACCGTAACATTTTGTAAAAAAAAAATGGGATTAAGTTGATAAATGCAACTTTTATGATGCTTTTCCCAAAAAGGTCATAAATTTTACCTGTTTTTTTTACGAACAGTAGCTAAATCTACCTGTTATACTTCGAGTATTAAGGAGCTTAGTTCAAGAAATAACTTCAAACAATCCACAACTATGGGTAAAGGAAAGACATTAACCAAGGAGGAAATAGGCCAAATTCGAGCTTACCGGGAACAAGGAAAATAAATCCGTTTCATAGCCAGCAAGATTGGAAGAGGCGCCACTGTTGTACACAGCTTTATTAAAGATCCGGAGAAGTATGGAAAAAACTGCAAAGGAAGAGTCAGCAAAGCAACAACATATCAGGAAAGGCGGGCGATACTGAGAGCTGCTTCAAATTCAAGGCTCTCCGTAAGTAAAATTAAGGCAGAAACTGGAGTTACAGCTAGCAGATCGACTGTTCATCGCCAGTCATATTCGCCATGAAAAAATGAAGAGGAAACCACCATTGAATGCGGCACGTAAAATCCAGCGGCTTGATTTTGCAACAAGTCACATCAGGCGGAATCCAGAGTGGCACACCGTCGTCTTTTCTGATGAAAAAAAATTTAATTTGGACGGGCCTGATGGATACAGCTGTTATTTCCATGATTTGAGAAAAGAAGAAATACATCTTCAAAGGCGGCACAGCAAAGGTGGTGGTGTAATGGTATGGGGAGTAATAAGCTATTACGGAACTGTGGAGCTGGATTTCCAAAGCTCCAAAATGACGGCAATCACTTACAAATCGCTAATGGAAAGAGCTTTTCCACAGTTTTCGGAGATATTTGGTGGACAGCGATGGACTTTCCAACAAGACAATGCACCGATACATACCGCACGGACAACAAAAGCCTGGATTCAGAACCAAAATGTAAACCTACTTGCATGGCCGCCATATTCACCCGACCCGAACATCATGGTAAACGTGTGGGTTATTGAAGCCATAAAACGAGCCTGGTCCGAAATTTCGCTAGATTATTTGACAGCACTCTATGAATCTCTACACAGCAGACTACTTGAAGTGATTCAGCGATCAGGAGGTAGTACCCATTACTAAAAACTATTGCTACTCTTTGAATAAAACCAACATTTATTTATACAAACAAATTTTGTATTGTTTTTTTACCTTTTAAGCATCTAACAGGTAGATTTAGCTACTGTTCGTAATCAAGTGAGACAAAAAAAAAAAAAAAACAGGTAAATTTGATGACTTTTGCATTTATCAACCAACTTAATCGGTTTTTTTTTTTACAATATAAACATAATATATCCTTCATTCCTTGTGCAATTGTGCAAGACGGAGTGTATAACACCAGTTTGTTATATACATATGCCTAATTTGAAATGCCTTCTAAGAGCCAATACATTTGTCTGAATCTATTTAAAATAACAACTTCACTTAAATTAGCCTTAAAACTTTTCCTGTGGCGAGAAAGAAAAACAGCCAGTGTGTAGAAATAATTAAAATAGAACAATAATATATTCACCTGGAACTTTTTAAATTAACTCGCAGGTTTCACCATATGATAAAACCTTCTGTAGGATCGCCGTTCCTTTGATAAAGAAGTTTAATAAAATATTCCCTCAGTTAACGCAGATGGGAGGCTATTCATTAGTTATTGGGCAGTTGACGGCACACACCCGTTTCTATTATGGAAGTTGTACACTGTTCGCAATTTTGTCAGTTCAGTTAGTACTATAGTGGAATGAAAAAAGTTTTAACTTTGAAGGCCGCAAAGTAAACTACTGTCATTAAACTCATATTAGCCATTGAGATAGAAATAGAGCTTCGTTGTGAATGAAGATATAAGAGTGATGGACAGGTATAGGGTCATCCAGCAAGAGGTGTCATTTTAAATCAACAGAAAAACGCAACATTTTTATGAAAAGCGGTGATATTTTTATTTTCATCTACGAGTAAGGTACAAACTCTGAGGTTAGTAATGGAATACAATAGCTGCTAAATATCCGCATCGGCTCTGCCTACAGACAGTCATTCTTTTGAATTAATTTTTCATCACGTTTTCGCATAATTACGACACTTGTTGTTTATTTTCACAGGCTCTATGTAACAGGTGAGTGACAAACATTTCATCGCAAACTGCTATCATGGAAATTTCATTGACGCTTACAACTTCACTCAAATTAGCCTTACTCGTAAAACTTTTCTTGTGGCGAATATCTATCATACGAGTATAATGAACTACGATGGACGCGATGCAAGAAAAACAGCCTGTGTGTAAAAATAATTAAAATAGAACAATAATATATTCACCTGGAACTTTTTAAACTAACTCGCAGGTTTCACCATATGATAAAACCTTCTGTAGGATCGCCGTTCCTTTGATAAAGAAGCTTAATAAAATATTCCCTCAGTTAACGCAGATGGGAGGCTATTCATTAGTTATTGGGCAGTTGACGGCACACACCCGTTTCTATTATGGAAGTTGTACACAGTTCACAATTTTGTCAGTTCAGTTAGTACTATAGTGGAATGAAAAAAGTTTTAACTTTGAAGCCGGCAAAGTAAAGTACTGTCAATAAGCTCATATTAGTCATTCATATAATAGAGCTTCGTTGTGAATGAAGATATAAGGGTGATGGACAGGTATAGGGTACAGAACAACGCAAATTTTTATTTTTTTTATGTTAGTCTAAAGTACAAACTCTAGGATTAGTAATGGAATATAATATCTGCCAAATGTCCGCCTCGGCTCTGCCTATAAAATCACTTTTTCGCAGAATTGCAGCGATATTTTAACAGCTCTGACATTTTCTTTTAGTGCATGAATCGTTGGTGGAGTGGCGTAAACTTTATCTTTAACAAGGTGTTTCCCAAGGGAAAAAGTCTAATGGTGTTAAATCGCACGTCCAGGATATTTGTCACGCGATAGAGAAATTGTTTCACCAGCTGTGTGGCATGTGGCGCCGTCGTGCTGAAAATAAACGTCGTCCACGTCCATATCATCAATTTCAGGCAAAAACAAAAATCAGTCAATATCGTTCGGTAACGCAATCCTTTCATTGAAACGGTCGCGCCAGCATCAATTTCGAAAAAATATGGCCCACTGACAACCGCACCAAACTGTCACTGGTTGTGGATAGAGAGGTTGTTCCACTATTTCTCTTGGGTTTTCGGAGCCCCAAATACGACAGTTTTGGAAATGAACCTCATCGTTCAGAATAATTTTGTGTAAAAAATCATGATCTTGTTCATTCGTTTCCAGCACTCAATCAGCGAAAGTACGGCTGGCTTAAATTTTTGTGTCAATTTTTGTTACGAAACGTTTCCGCGATAGTTTCACCGTTTTTGTAGTGAATTTTCACTATTTAACCACGTTGTGCGAGTGTGTATCGATCCATATTTAATAACCTCCTAGTTTTTACTTATCAAAAGTCACTGCAATAATAGCTTAATGTTGACAGTTCAACAATGGTGCAAAATTTAAAATGACACCTCTTGTTGGATGACCCTATACATATCTACTGCATCTTATACAATGTTTCTTTTCATTATTCTCTCTTTGATATAATTTTCTGCTGTAGTTGTTGCTACTTGAGTAAAAATGACAAAAGTACGCACAAGTAAGAGGACCTGCGCAGTAGGATTTTATTTCTAGTTAGCTGCCTTAGTTTGATCGTCCTATTAGTCTTACCTTATATGTTAGATTATTCCACTGATATCAAATACTTGGGAGTTATACTGAGGAAAGGCCTCAACTGGAATTTTCGTATTGAGTTCGTTACAGAACGTGCTGCTAGGACCTTGTGACCAGTCGGCGCCTCTATGACAGAACCTGGAGTCTTAAACCAAAAATGATCCATTGGCTGCATATCATGATACCTGGGCCCATCATTACGCATGCCATTTATAGTTTGGTGGACTAAGGTACTCGAAAAGACTACGGCGAAGAAGCTTCAAGGAATTGCGTGCATTGACACTTGCAAGGAGTTCTATCAAACTGCAGCATAAAATGAAAAATACTTAACCAAATTCCTGCAAAGGACTTGTTTTGTCCGACATAATGATTGACGATGGAGCTATCATAAGCGAAGATCAAATGACCCTGCAACGAGCACTTGGTGTATGGGTGGATGTTTTGGAGGGAAGTAGGTACCGTATTAGTTCAAAGACAGAGTATCTGTGCTGCCCATTCTCTGATCCACACCGGCCTATTGCAGACATTTACTTGAATTAAAAAGTGCTTCCAAAGTGCGAAAAGTTCAATTATCTGGAATCTATGATCAATACGGAAGCAACTTGTGATAGTGACATCAATCATCGCGTAAGCGTAGAGTGGATGAAGTGGCGGGAAAACTCCGCTATCTTCTGTGATCGAAAAATGCCCCCTAAGCTTAAAGGAAGGCTCTGCACCGCAATTGTACGTCCGGGGCTCACAATGTTGGACAATGTACAAAAAGTATGAGGACAAATTAACGGCAGCTCAGATGAAGATGCTTCGCATGACAGCAGGAGTAACGAAGCTTGATAGAATAAGAAGTTCAAAGATTCGAGGAAGACTTCATGTAAAAGAACCCATCACAAGCAAGATAGAGCACGACCGGCTCAGTTGGTATTGTCATGTTCAAAGGAGAGATCTTTCGAACCCTGTCAAAAAGGCAATATCAAACAACGTTCCTACGCAATCGCGCAAAAAAGGCAGACCAAAAAACAACTGGATCACACAAATGCAAAAACACCAGGAAGCCTGCCGGTACTTCCTGAGGTCAAACCGGCAAACCCCACAGGCGGACCAGTAGGGATGCAGTAAAGTGGGAGGGTTGTGGTCCTTCTACTCCGGATCATAACTTCGCCGTAAGAAGAAGAAGAAGAATGATTAGGGAATATTATTTTAGCATGAAATTGGAAGTAGACGTTTAGATTGTAACGACTGGTCTAATCTTGTTTTTAATAGCGGAGTCTAAGGTGGAAGATAAAACTACCAATCGTTTGAACCGTACAGTGACATCGACAAGGCGAGACTTCCAATCCATCCCCAGCTTAGTAAAGAAAGACCTCACTTTAAATGGCGCGCACAAGTGCAATGAGATCGCAACCAAATTGGTATATGAGCTAAATGCAGGTAACTAAAATCGACCTGACTACAGTGGTCGATGACTTTAAATACATATGTTAGATTTGAGACCACAGTGTTATTGCAAACCCTAAAGCTTACCTATACCTAATTTCAGCCGCTTTAACATGAACCTCTAAAAAGCATAGCCAAAAGAAAGATCGATATATTCGCAAATTCTGAGGCGGGTCTACATCTTTTTTTCTTTTTTTGTTTCCCCTTCCTCTACTTTACAAAGCTATTGTGTAAAATTGATAGACTCAATGGAATATAAAATGGAAAAAAAACCATCCCAATAATTACGTAATCAATTCATATCCTTAATAAAACATTTACACGACTGAACCACCCCATCCATCAGCAATATAGCAAACCACCCCCAATAAATAGAACAAACTCTGCCTTCTTTACCACAAAATACCATGAATTTTACCATTCATCATGTCGGAACAAGAAGAAAGGACAAGATAAAACAAATTCCTGGACAAAAATTAAAGAAAAAACACCAACACACACTGTCTATTCTATACTCGTAAGAGTGAAATGTACATAGTTCGGTATATACTTACAAATGAAATAGTAATCATTTCCAGGAAGGAACTCCAAACCACCTGGCTGTGGGGTAAATGGCCGGAACGTTATTGTAAAAAACATTAGTTTTTGTGGTTTATCACAAATGGCTATGACACGCGGATCCGCATTCGTTATCCGACATGTTTCGTATTCAACTTTCGATACATTATAGATGATGTATTTCTCCGTTTCATTTTCGAATGTACCAGGCTCATACACAGGACATATTATGTGCACTTGATCGAACTCGAAGGCTAGATTGCCTTTGTTCACATCGATGATGTGATCTGTGTTGTCTATACGAAATCTGTAAATAAAAAAAAGAAAACAAATATTAGAGATATGAATACTTATTATTTTTCTTTTTCGTTAAATATCTAAAATTAATATTCTCCAGAAGAGCGTCGTACATAACTTATAAAAAGTTTATATTTAGCGAAAAAGATCATCGATAGGGGTAGGAATAAATATCAGAAAAGTTCCCACCTGTTAAGTGAGAGAGAGCTTCATCGTTAAAACTATCCCCAACAGGGATCGCTTGTTAATTTGTTTGTCCCTATTTTCCGAACGCTTCATCATACTCGTACAAGAAAATAAATAATAAATAAATTTTCTAGATGTTATCACGGATTGCTTACTAGTTTTCGTGTAATCTAAACGCGATGATCGTTTGTGGTTTTAAGCGAACAGCGAAATGTATGCGAAAATAGACTAGTGAGCTAAACTATACCTTAAATGACCCTGTAGACCATGACATACTTCTAAAAAATACTAAATAAAGCCGGTTGCAGAGGGTTTATGCTTAATTGGTTTTCTTCATACCTCAATAATCGAATACAAGTGGTTTAAATTCGATATAAATTTAGTCATAGCTCAGACATTAGCATCGGGGTACCATAAGGTTCAGTTATTGGTCCCATTCTTTTCCTATTTGATATAATCAATTCTATTTTCAGTCTGGGCTTAAAAGGAAGTCAGACAGGGTTTGTCGATGATATAGCTTGCTCTTACTCAAACTTTTCCGCTTTAGACCTATTTGCCAATATCTCTCACGATTTTCCGACTATCTCCGACATTGGTTCAATATGCATAAACTAGTCGTAAGTGATAAGACCAAACTGATGTACAGTGCTTCACATATTTAAGTACTCGTAATATGTTTTCTTTCGCTTAACCGATTAAATATCTTAGGTGTTACATTCCCTATTGCACATTTTCTTTTCGATTCGTTATTGCGACTTTACCATCCATTTTCCAAAAAAAAAAAAAATATATAAATTATTCCAACGAACAAAGTTACAGAGCAAAGAATGACGCCGCATCCATTCCCGAAAAGCGGCAAATAATTCGCAAAGTGAAACAAAATCCACAAATTAGTGCGTCTACTATAGTTGCAGACTTAGCTAAAGCTAGTGAATACAATATCAGTGCCGAAACTGTACGTCGAATTCTGCACAAGAGTGGATACAAAAACAGAGTCGCTAGACAGAAACCATATCCAGTATAAATCGTAAAAAACGTCAAGAATTTTCCAAAATCCCGAAAGTTTTTGGAACACCGTTTTGTATTCAGATGAAACTAAATTTAATGGAATGAATTCCGGTAGTAGAGTTCGAGTGTGGAAAAAAAAAAATATAAAGAGCTAGATCCTAGAACCTATCTGGTACATTTAAACACGGTGGTGGTTCGGTGACCCTGTGGGGGTGCATGGCTGCATCTGGAGTTGGTTCTATACCTGAAAGAGAACTAAAAACACTTTTGGGCAGATTTGGAGAGGCAAATTAAAAAAAAAGAAGAGATCTTAGAACCAAAAACGACTTAAAAAATGCACTTCAAGAATAATGGGATCGAATTTCACCGGACAGAACAAAAAAAAAACTTGTGCTATCCATGTCCAATAGGCTTAAGGAAGTAATCAAACAGCGAGGGTAACCAACAAGATACTAATAGACTACTGATGACATACTTCGTCAAGAAGAAATTTTAATTTCCGAATACTTTTGTGGAATAGAATATGGAGGTATGGAGGTTAATTTTTTTTTTTTAAATCATGTAATTTTTATACTGATTAGAGCATAGTTGAGTTTTTTCTGTTAATATATCAAGAATGAGGTAATAATAAAGAAAAATTTAAATGGGTGGTCAATTTTAGTTGCGTTATTAGGATTAGCAGGTGATTATAGGCAAATTACGAATACTTTTGTGGAGCACTGTATTTTAATCTGTCCAGTAATCCCAATTTATTTCCAAATTTAAAATACCATAGTACTAATTGCCAACAACTTGTGGAAAAAATAATAGTTCCCCCAAACGGACTGAATTGGGGTGCGCAAACTGCTTCAGTTAACAAGTTTAGGCTTAAAACCACGTCCATAATGTACCATTTATGATTATTCTGGTCTCGTAGACTTCTAGAAACTATTTATTATGGTCTAGTACAGTCAAAGTTGCAATATGATTTGATTTGCTGGGGCGGTACACACGGTAATAAAATTCAACCTCTGATTATTGCCCAGAAGCATATTATTAGAATAATCTGGGGACGTATGGAGAATAGCTTTCGGTTTTTTTACAACTATAAGATACTTCCCCTTAAGCACCTTTATTTTTATAAAGTTCTAAAAATATTTTTTTTTAAGAAGTGAATACGCGCTTAATCGCAATCCAACAGACTACCGCATAACACAACTAATTTTTTTAACTTTTTCTCCTCAGTAGCTCCAAGACTTTATAACAAATTGCCTCTTGCATTGAGGTACGCAAGGAATTTTCGACTTTTTAACCGAAAAAAAAAAAATGCTTTTTAACTTTAATATAAATGAAATAAATCACTTACTCAGTGTGATATCTTAATTGTTTTTTTTTTTTTGTTAAAACAGCATCTAATTGCTGTTACTATTGAATTTGTTTCTCCCATTTCACAATCACCCCACTACCACCTTTTTTATTTAATGTTTCCTCTTAATTTTTCTGTTATGATACACTCGACAAAAGTTTTTTTTTGAACTAAAGATTCTTCAATGACTTATGAAAACCACTTTTATGCCTACTCTATTTGATCACGGTTTTTTTTTGTTTTTATATTTAAGTAATCCATGTACTATTGATTTGACGAGATTTACTATTGATTTCAGAGACCCATTGTTTTGAATTTTTCTATTATAATAATGTCAAGCTTGATCAAAATCTCGAAATCGAAAATTTTCAGGAAACCAATATATTTGCCCTTCTAAGTGCCGTGGTGTAGTGGTAGCATCATCGCTTGTTACGCTGTTGGTTCACGGTTCAAATCCTGATGTCAAGAATCATTTATTTATTTCGCATGAAATAAATAAAAAAGTCGATCAGTTGCGAAAGCTAAGTCAACTCTACTGTGAAGGCATAACACTGGCAGTAGTGTGGTCATACGGTTGAAAATACAACTTGATCGTGATGATATCAGGTGGACGGAAAAAAAATTCTGTGAATCATAAGCAATGACAAAAGCAAAACAAACAAGCTCCCTAGTTATCTGGACGCTACCCTTGGAGTTTACGGAAACTTAATACCATCTAAGTTTCAAACCACTACACTAAATCTCTCTCTTCTTCACAACGCCCATGTCCTGTAATAGTATAAGAGAATTCATATCCTCTTTGGCGCGCGCAAATTATATATTAAAAAAAAAAAAGTAATAAATGAATTGCTTCCTAAAGAAGACTCAAAAGAAAATTCCTCAATTTTAAGCGGAAAGCACTCTTCGTTAGTTTCAAAGTTCTGCAGCTAACATCTTTGAGTTAAAAATACATTCGATGCTTTTTCAAAGAACACAATTTTATTGATGTTTCAGTTGATAGTGCTCTCGTGAAGTCTCTGCTAGGATTACATCCTTTGAAATTTCGCAGAAAATTTATTGAAACTGATACTTATTTGAAAACTTTCTCACTTAATGACTGCGAAAACTTATAGACGTTGAAACCTATCCAGAAACAAAAACCTTCCGGCTGCAAGTTGATTGCCATGCTGTCTCTCCTATCCTGTGACGTGGAATTACACTAAAAGGGTTCACTTGAAGACGTGCATAAGTTGGTATTTAAGAAGAGTCCCGTGTTTCTCTTTTGGAG
This sequence comes from Pocota personata, assembly GCA_963082735.1. NCBI lineage: Eukaryota > Metazoa > Arthropoda > Insecta > Diptera > Syrphidae > Pocota > Pocota personata. Next base: position 2,518,585 of record OY720433.1, on the reverse strand, counting down.
TTTATTGGCACTCAAGTGTTCAACAGATATTAAGGGAGGAAATTAAAAAGTCGAAAGGCAGGCTAATAATGATAATAATTTATCATAATGTAACACTGAGCAGTTACCAAACTTGTATTTTATTTTCATTAGTGTATAGGTTCGTGAATTCATTTTACTGTTTTCAGGAAACCAATACTTGCCCTTATAAGTGCAAGTAATAAATGAATTTCTTCCTAAGAAGACTCAAAAGAAAATTCGGCGATTTTAGCCGAAAATACTCTTCGTTAGTTTCAAAGTTCTGTACCTGAAATCTTTGAGGTAAAAACAAATGTAAAATTAATTCGATGCTCTTTCAAACAACAACATTTTATTGATGTTTCAGTTGATATACGAGTAGTACTCCTGTGCAGCTTCTGGTAGGATATACTCGTATCCTTTGAAATTCCGCGGAAAATTTATTGAAACTGATATTTATTGGAAAACTTTGTCAATTAATGACTGCGAAAACTTATAGACGTTGAAACCTATCCAGAAACAAAAACCTTCCGGCTGCAATTTGATTGCCATCCTCTCTTATGATGTGGAATTACACTAAAAGGGTTCACTTGTAGACGTGCATAAGTTGATATTTAAGAAGAACCCCGTGTTGTTCTTTTGGAGTTTATATTATTGTATATTATGACTAGGGAGATATTAGAAAGTCCAAAGGCAAGATAATAATGCTCCTTGAAAGTCACACGTACATATGTACATACGTATGAACCTGTGTACGAGTAAAATGTATAGTCTTTATTGAATGTCCGTCAAGGTAAATTTTTACGCATTATCATGCATTTCTGTACATAAAAGGTTTGCTTTAAAAAAAATAAAATTTCAGGACAAATTATTTCTCTAAAGAACTGGATGCTTGAGAGATTTCTTAGAAAAAAATTCAAAATGCTCCTAAAATAGTAAAATTCCCTTTTTTCTTGCACGCAAACATATTTCTAAAGATATACACCAAATCACCGCAATGCCATTATTGTGTGTAAAATTTACGTCACTCAAAAAGAGGCTTTTCGAAGAAAAAAAAAATTTTGATTTAATTGAAATTTTCCTCAAAGATCGAAAAGCCTTTATTTCTCAACACGAGAAGAGGTTTTCTTGAAATTTTTAGGGATTTAGCTCTAGATTGCTTTTTTTTTTTATATAATTTGCGCTCGCCAAAGGGGGTATGAATACCCTTATACTATTACAAGACACGGGAGTTTTTTTGGGGAAAAGGGGAAGAGACAAAGAAAAAGAACGATTGGTGTTTTTTTTTTGGTATTGTCATTGCTTATGTTTTCAGTCCTCCTGATGTCATCATCACGGTCAAGTTGCATTTTTCAGCCATATGATAACCCCGCTGCCAATGTTATGCGTTCACAGTAGTGTTATGCATTCACAGTAGTTGACAACTCAGTAAAGTTGCAACTTGAAATGCATTTACAGTAAAGGAGCACGTAGAGATTGAAGGAAATGAAAAGACGGACGCCTTGGTAAGTAGGGATCAACCTCTGATTTTTGGCCCTGAACCATTTGCTGCTTTAATGAACACCGCGGACGCGAGTCAAAATAGTAATTTAAATTTCTATAAGCTCTACCAAAAAAAAATTCTAAACATGCAGTGATGAACTCTCAAGTGGATAGTAGTGATATCCACAGGATATGGTAACTTTAGGTATAATTTGAAGAAGACTATACCTGAATTGTATGCCCGTATGATGTTAAAACAGCAGCATATATATTGTGTCAATGTCCGGCACTACCAAGCAGAAGAAAATATGTATATATGTATAAAAAAAAATATACATATATATTAGGTGCGCAACTAAGTTCTCAATAGATGGCTCCAGCAGTAAGTGCTGGTCGATTTTGACATATCCACAACGTCATGAACCGAGCTTAGACATATGGTAAACAAACTGTTTTGACACATTAGTGATTTTGTTTTGGCGTCATATACTTTTGGTTTTGTGAAAATGTCTGATTTTGTGCCAAATAATCGTCATTTGCGGGAAGTGTTGATTTTCTTCTTTCATTCGAAGAAAACGGCGGCTGAAGCACATCGAGAGCTCCAAAAAGTTTACGTAGATGCTGATCTAAGTGGAACAACGTGCCGTGATTGGTTCCGTCGCTTCAAAGACGGTGATTTCGTAGTTGACGACCTTCTGCGTGAAGGAAGGTCAAAATCCTTCGAAGACGCTGAATTGCTCGATGAGGATCCGTGCCAAACGCTAGAACAGCTTGCTGCGTCAGCATTAGGAGTTACCCGTCAAGCCATTTCCAAGCGATTGCATGAGTTTGGAATGATTCAAGAACAAGGAACTTGGGTTCCTTATGATTTGAAACCGAGGGACGTTGAGCGTCGTTTTTTCGCCTGTGAACAACTGCTCGAGTGGCAAAAAAAGGAAGGGTTTCCTTCATCGCATCGTGACGGGTGATGAAAAATGGATTCATTACAGCAACCCAAAGAAAAGAAAGTCATGGGGTCTACCCGGTCATGCTTCTATGACGCTGCGAAGATTATGCTGTGTATTTGGTAGGACCATGTCGGTGTCATTTATTATGAACTGTTGAAACCCAACGAAACCATCACTGGGCAATGGTATCGACTTCAATTGATGCGATTGAGCCGAGCACTGCGCCAAAAACGGCCACAATACGAGCAGAGGCACGAAAAAGTGATTCTACAGCATGACAGCGCTCGGCCTCACGTTCCCAAACCCGTTAAAACCTACCTGGAAACGCTCAAATGGGAAGTCCTTCCGATGGCACATGGTTTGGCTGATCAGCAGTTCATATGAAGACATCAAAAAGTATCAAAGACTTTAGGAAAGTATCAATGTCGCAACCAAGAAGTTTGCGACGTTCTGCTGAAACATGGTCATATCTATGAAGATTGGAAACATAGCGAGCCATCGAATTAAGTGCGTAAGTGAAGCGTAATCACAGTCAGCAAAGAGTTCCCAGTTTATACCGAGATTCTTTACTTGGGTGACATATTCAACATGGGTGGAGTATAGCTCAATAGGAGGAAAGTTAGAAAGATAAGGTTGATGCTTAGAGATGTGGATAACGTAGTTTTTTTCAGGATTAAGCATGAAAGCATTTTGTGTGGACCAATCCATAATAGAGCATAGATCATCACTAATTTTTGCTACAGCATCTTCCACCATACCAAACGGAAAGTTTAGGTAAAGCTGGATATCGTCCGCGTACATATGGAAATTACAATGAGACAACACAGTTGGAAGGTCATTAATAAACATAGAAAACAGTAAAGGGCCAAATAAAGATCCTTGCGGGACACCACTATTAACGGCACAGAAGGATGGAATTTTGGAGTTGTTAGAAACAGCTTGGATACGGTTAGTAAGTAAATTGTGTGGACAATTTGTTACAGAGAATAGACGGATTTACACAATCGAATGCTTTTGAAAAATCAAGCATGACCAAAAGAGTAGTTTTATCCTCATCAATAGCCTGCCGAATGTCATCAGATACTTTTAGCAAAGCTGTTATACAATTGTGTCGTGATCGGAAACCTGATTGACTCTGGATTGAAATGGAAGGATGGCGATAGGTCCATATTCCGGAACGTTTGCTTTTTTCGGAATATGTATAAACTTAGGATGTCATAAGAATTGTGTTGTATACATGGGTAATATGGAGCAGAATGAAATGAGGAAAAAGTATTTTTTATGAAATCTGGGTGGATATTATCCAAGCCAACTAGTTTGCATTTCACGGACAATATCGCCATTCCAACAGTAAATAAATCTACTCTGTTTAATGCGAAGCCATCCTCTATGCTATTATTGAAAGCCAGAATACGAGTAGATGTAGAGTTGAAGGCACTAGAGGGAACGGAAGTAATAAAACGGTTATTTAATTCATCTAGGTCGATGTCCTCGTTATAAACCGCAAAATTTTTTTTTTTTGCATTCCAAAGAAATTTAGAGGATCAGTCGGAATTAAATTTAGCACTATAATATCTGAATTTCGCAGTTTTAATCTTGCAAGTGACATCATATCTGCTGGCTTTATATTCCGCGTGCATTTCTGTACAACGGAACGTTTTCCAACGTCGGTACAATATGTCTCTTCTCTTCATAGCATTAGATATTACGATTGAAAGCCAAGGGCAGGATTTAGTTTTTAAGACGCGGGTTTTACATTGAACATGTCTACTAAACAGATACTCGAGACTTACTTAGGAACTATACGAGTACTTGTTTATTGTCATTGCAAAGCTGAGTTAAGTGTTTGACGACCAGTTACCAGAGCAGAATTACTTAAAAGGAGCTTACTTAGTGCTGGAAGAGATTTTACGTGATCACAGTTTGTCGTATGACTTACAGAAAGTAGCTGATTGTACCCGGCGATGCATTCCCATATAGGATTTAAATATCCGGTAGACACGGAGACAGTTTAAAAGAAATCTCATCCACAGCTTCACTACTGGTTTCAATGACACTCACTTTATAGTTTACAATGTTCCTTGACGACAAAACAATTCATTTGAATCGATTAATACCTGACGTTGAAATTTTCCCTTCTGTTTATGCAGCCAACCAAACTGAATATCAATAAAATTTTGCAACACAAAGAACCTACCTTTGGCCGAAATGATTCCCGCTATTACAACGGGGGAATAGCCACCTAACCTACCGCCCTACCTATTTTTTTCACAGATTGTGAGCCCACAACGAAGAACGATCCAGAGTAAAAAGGTGTCCTCTCATACAGACATTAAAGCTATGAAGAGAACCTGCATTTCTGTGCAAAATCAAAGGGCAAATCTGCTACACATCCTTAAGCACATAATAAGCTTAGAACCACCCTTAAACATTCCGCTTGATAATTTCACAAATTCTATAAAAAAAAAAAAAAATTAAAAGAAATCCACAAATTTAGTATTTCACTCTATCCTCGTCAAAAGTATCTCCCTTTTTCAACAATAAACTTGTGCAATCAATTATAGAGTATCGAACAGATACGTATAGTATATGTGTGTGTATATTTTCGCATGAAAAGGTTACGTCAACCATCCCACCAAAAACGGAGAAGGATAATATATTTGAATAGTAAACCTAAGGGTTGGTTGGCACGAGTGTGACAGGAGGACATGAGTGCGCAGTACCGAGAAATGCACTATGTGGCGTGAGGGTAGTAAAATAAGGGAAAGATACGAGTAGACGACCAAATTTGTGTGTGGGTTTTCACAATCACGAGGTGTTTCTATAGTAACCGAAAATTTAATGAGCATTGGAGTGGAACTCTTAACAACTATGTATAATGTCTAATTAAACCAATTAAGCGATTTTCGTTTTTTATTCTTTTCTGCTTCGGTGAAATATGTATTTATACAAGATGAAATTAAATATTCGTTCTACCTGTTTGACTTCAGACACATCTATTTACATCTGGACATGTAATTACAGTAAAGGGTATAGAATAAAAAAAAAAAAAAAAAAAACACACACACACACCCACGCACATATTTTAACCACGGAAAATTGAAATTTCCAGGAATGCTAAAAGGCTTTGTACGATGTAAACTTCTAGTGGTATATTACCAAGGATACTTCCTTAATGTTAAATCCCTTAATTTGTATTTAAAGACGAAGGACTTCACTACGAATATGGGGAGAATTTCAAATTGAAATATTTATTACAACAAGATCAAGAAAGGGACTCATCAAAGTAGAAAATCTCATGTCTCATAATAATAACGAAATAATAAAAAAAAAATTCATCATGCAAACTTTTGTGGGCATTATGCTGATAAAAGTCTCGTCTACATTGCGTGCGCTTAGGTCAGGTGTCCTTTGAGATGAGCATGGGATTATAGCCGCTATTGAAAGGTATTAGACATTGTTGCATTTTGGAACGAAAATAAGAATATAATTTGATGCATGTTGCTACTGGAAAACATCTTAAGGTGACCTTAACGTCTTGAGGACCACAAAAAACAACCAAAGCGTATTACTATGGTTTGCAAACGCCACAATAGGCTTCTTAAAGGAACCGCAATGCCAGACATAATAGAAAGCTCTCCCTTGGATTGCAACGGATTTCAATTAGGATGTACAGCATCCAGCGGCAGTCTGGTAATTGTCCGGAAAACTACTTACTGTACAGAGGAAGTACATACGAAGTTCGTAATCAAGTGCTGCTCATCTCATTGTGATTTTACCTGGTAACTATGTACTTGTATAAATCCATGCACATGAAGACTTAAATTGAATCGATCATTTGAGAAACCCCATTGGTCATATGGAAGGGACTTTTTGGAGATTGGAAAAAAGAAATAAAAAGAAGAAAAGTCAAGCATGAATGTGCTTCAGGTGCCGATGGTTCCGGACCAATTAATAATAAACTGATATTTGTTAGTTATTATACTGTGCTAATGCAATGCCAGACATAATAGAAAGCTCTTCTTTGAATTGCAAAGGAATTCAATTAGGATGTACAGCATCCAGTGGCAGTCTGGTGATTGTTCGGAAAACTACTTACTGTACAAAGGAAGTACGAAGTTCGTAATCAAGTGCTGCTCATCTCATTGCGATTTTACCTGGTAACTATGTACTTGTATAAATCCTTGCACATGAAGACTTAAATTGAATCGATCATTTGAGAAACACCATTGGTCATATGGAAGGAACTTTTTGGAGATTGGAAAAAACAAATAAAAAAAAATAAAAATCAAGCATGAATGTCCGGACCAATTAATAATAAACTGATATTTGTCAGTTATTATACTGTGCTAACGATTAAAGGAACCGCAATGCCAGACACAATAGAAAGCTCTCCTTTGGATTGTAAAGGATTTCAATTAGGATGTACAGCATCCAGTGGCAGTCTGCTGATTGTCCGGAAAACTACTTACTGTACAAAGGAAGTACGAAGTGCTGCTCATTTCCTTGTGATTTTACCTGGTAACTATGAACTTGTATAAATCCTTGTACTTAACTTAAATTAAATCGATCATTTGAGAAACCAAATTGGTTATCAGAAAGAAACTTTTTTGAGATTGAAAAAAAAAAAAAAAATAATGTGCTGCAGTTGCTGAAGGTTCCGGACCAATTAATGATAAACTGATATTTGAAGCGCTTACAAGATGAAGGGCCTAAGTGATATTTTCAATCAGCATTTGAGTAATCACCATTTAACACATTCTTCAAGTTTATTCAAAAAGTGGTTGCATACAACACCTTCATCTTTTATAGATAATAATCTAGAGGCGATAGAGAAGTACAGATAAGACAGAAATGTAAGTTTTCATATAGGACATTCATCTGTAAGAAAAAAAAAGAAAATTTCAAAAGAATGTCACTTAGGCCCTTCATCTTCTAAGCGCTTCATTTATTAGTTATTATACTGTGCTAACGAAATTCCACTTTTTTTTTAAAGGTGGTTTTATTTTTTTCACGAACAAATTTATTACAACAAGATCAAGAAAGGGAGCGTGCATCGAAGTAGAAAATCTCATGTCTCATAATAACATCGAAACGTATAAAAAATTCCTCATGCAAACTTTTGTGGGGATTATGCTGACAAAAGTCTCGTCTACATTGCGTGTACTTAGATCAGGTGTCCTTTGAGATGAGCATGGGATTATAGCTGCTATTGAAAGTTATTCGACATTATTGCATTTTAGAACGAAAATAAGGAGATAATTTGACGCATGTTGCTACTGGAAAACATCTTAAGGTAACCTTAGCGTTTTGAGGACCGCAAAAAAACAACCAAAGCGTATTACTATGGTTTGCAAACCCCACAATAGGCTTCTTAAAGGAACCGCAATGCCAGACATAATAGAAAGTTCTCCCTTGGATTGCAAAGGATTTCAATTAGGATGTACAGCATTAGTGCAGTGTGGCAGTCTGGTGATTGTTCGGATAACTAATTACTGTACAAAGGAAGTACATACGAAGTTCGTAATCAAGTGCTGTGTGTTTCTTGTAATTTAACATGCACGTTAATACTATTTGTCTTATAGAGCCTAAACGGCTCGGCCGATTTCATAAAAAAAAGGCATTAAACGATTTGACTTAGTCAGGAGTGAGGATTAGTACATGGCCATTGGAAAAACAACAAAATGGCAAACGGTAGAAGGTTTTTCGAAAACCGTCATATGCGTTAGAATGAAAATATATTACATGTCATGTTTGAAAATACCTATGCATTTTCGGTAGTTTCAGAGATAAGGGAGGGTCCATAGGTCTTTTTCCCCGTTTTTTGGGTTTTTATCAAAACCTAATAAAGTAAAAAAACAAATAGACTTTTCTAACGCATTGGCACCTTTTATTTGGTATCCACAACGGACATAGGAATCCGAACACGGTAAACAAATTCTTTAACTTCAATTACCTTGAGAACTAGCAGGTAGTTTTATAGGATTTTGCATACACAGTATGCGGTATGACCCAGATACAGATAGCGGTATGACAAGGGAACGCACAGGTAATTTTTTTCTCTTTAACATTCCTTACGCACGCATACTTTTATACTTTTATACTAAATAATAGATCAAATGTGTCCTTATTTTAAGGATTGAACATCTTAACGTAATTGCCTTTAAGCCAATTTATAATTTACCATCCTTAAGCGTATTTATAAAAGAGTTATGCTCTGCACAAAATTTCGTGTCGAATAATTATTAGATGGATGCATAATAAATTTACAAATTAAGTTTTATACAAGTCAGATAAGCTGCTACGAGTATAAAGTTAGACGCGTATAATGAAACTATGGTAAACGAAACCCGGTGCCACGTTACGCCTGCAAGCTATCGCAAATTACATTTTGCAATGCATTTTTCAAGTAAAGAACAAAATATGAACAGAAGAGTATGAGAAAAATAATAAAAAAAAAAAGAAGCACAACACTGGTCAGTGTTCCGCTAAATTCGAACAAGAGACGCATTTGTTATGAACATAGGGAGTAAAAAAAAGAATGCTGTAAAAAATCTATTGAAGTTTGATTTTCATTGTACCGTTTTTCATTCGAAAACACAGGATATTCTTAAAACAAATGAAATTCCGCAGTAGCTTCCCATTCTGATTTGTGTTGATGAAATTTAATAGGAAAAAACCGTTGAGTGCATGCATCAAAAGGACAAAGGATATACCTACATAATTAAGTTTCCTCGTGCATTCGCACATTTCCAATGTTCTAGCTTTACGGGTGGTAAAATCTGAAATCAATATCTGTCTCTAACTGTAATCTTTCTCTAATCAAATTGCTGTTGGTGTCTATTTGTAATGTGTCTTTCGCGAAAAAGGAAATACAATTGTACTATCGACACATCCAGCTCACTCACCGACATTCGATGAATACTAAATTAAGAAAATTTAAATTAATTTAGTTAAATGTCTAAGACTTATTTTTTTGTGGCGAATAGGAGTGTTTTACCCCTATTAACTTTACGAATATACACAGCAAAGTCGAAAATCACATTTAAAATAAAAACAACGCCTTGTTGCTAGCAACGAATTGATGTGGATTTCATCTTGCCCTATAATGCTTTGAGTAGTTTTAAAAACGGCACAAAAGGAGATTTATTTAATCCCTCCTTCTGATTATAGAGGGAGCTTTGTTTAAGGTCTGAAAATTGAGCAGGGTATAACCAATATGATCAAGCCCAGGTAAAATCCTTTTGACTTGGTAGAGATGAAACTGAACGAGAAAATACCAGATACCTACAAGCTGCCCAAACTGAATGCAGTGGAGCTTTGGAAATATTAAAACTGCACGTGTTTGGGTGGGTACTAAGCCGATGTGTTCTGTATCAATGTCGCATTCTACAACATAAGCCTAGCATATGCACACGTCTCAATCAACATGTACGAAAACCTTCTCAAGAAGAAAGAAGACCAACGATACCGCATGCATTCAATAGATCGGCACCGCCTGAAAAAATAATGAAGAGAACCCTGTAAAGCTTGGAGATTAGGAGATATGTTTCAAATTTGTGTGTAGGTGAAGGTACCAAATTACTGATACGGTTGTGACTATGCTAACACGTTACTTACTGTAGCATAAGAATTCGGTTCGATTTTAATGAAAAAAACCTCAATAAAATTGTCATGAAAAGCCTTTCATTTACGCCGGGCGAATCCGGCATAAAACTGTACGTCTATTTCATTCGTGTAAAAAACACAAATGGTAAACGGGCAGTTTACGTCTAGTATGTACGGATTTCTTAAATTTGTTATTTGTTTTTAATTGTTTATCTCTTTAAAATAAATTTGAAATCAGAAAATTAGATTTTTGTTTGATAAATTATTGATGACATCAGGAGGCCGAAAAAAATACTGCGAATCATAAGCACCGACAAAAGCAAAACAAACAAGCTATCTGGACGCTACCCTTGAAGTCTTTCAGAAACTTAATACCATCTGAGTTTCAAACCACTACACTGAATCTTTATTTCTCTCTCTTCTTCACAACGCCCGTGTCCTTTAATAGTATAAGAGTATTCATATCCTCTTTGGCGCGCGCAAATTATGAAAAAAAAGTAACTTATGTACATACAGTGCTTTGCAAAAGTATAACCGCACCCTGTAAAAAGCCTTTCCCAAGAAACGCTAAACGGATATAGGCCCTTTATTATTTTTTTTTATTTTATGGCATCAATTATCAAATAAGTAGAGAAAAAAAAAATCGCTGATATTGTCTTTTGGGATTTCCAGTTTTCGCTCCTTTTCTTCAAAGCCCGGAGGAACAGAGGAGGAGCCTGTGCCCGTTGGCTTTAAATATTTGAAGGTTGTGATGGGGAAATACAGAGCCTGGTAGATGATTCCACATTCGTGTCGTTCGGCTTATAAACTGATGTGCATTCGAAGCATGACGCGTATTGTGCATGAAATTTTGAAGGGGAGGAATGCAACTGACTATTTCGCTGGAGCATTATTTATAAAAAAAAATCGATCAAATACGGAGAGACACAAGACATTTCACCGATGTTCAAGTGGATGTATGGACTTCACAGTGTCTCTATCACCTATAACTTTTAACGCGCGATTCTGTACCCTGTCGAGTAGTATGCAAAACGGTCTTGGGTGTACCAAACCAGATATGGGCGTTATATTCCAGCTTTGGGTGGATGAATGCCTTATAAATTGAGGCCAGATCAGACGGGGTAAAATATTTCTTGCAACGCTTAAGGAATCTTCGAATATGTGATCGTTCCATCGAAGATGGTTATTCATGCACATAACGAGAATAGCAAGTCTTTCGGTTTCAGCGATGTAAGTACCATTCGTGGATAATGGTTTCGCTTGAGAGACAAAGACGTTAGTTAGAGAACGAATATGAAAAACTGAGAGTATTGTCATAAGCAAAGGAAGGGATTGGATTAGAAGTTGCAGACAAGAGATCTTTTATAAAAATAAGAAAGAGAGTCGGAGACAAAACAGAGCCTTGGGGAACACCAGCATTTATTTGGTGAATTGCAAACTTGAAGCCGTCCAAAACAACTTATATTGAACGGCCCGAAATGTAATTTCTAATCCATTGAAGAAGAGACTCATCGACGCCATATGCACGCATTGCCGCCCAAACTCTGTCAAATGCCTTTGAAATATCAAGCGCAACCATCTTAATTCCACCGTTTTTGGAGAAATTACGAGGGGCGGCTTATAAAATATTGTATTTCCCAATATTGTATTTCTCCCTCGAGTGAAATTCATTTTTCACATCGAGCATACAGTGCCTTAATATCACCGAAAGAATATTCTTTTTCTTTGCCTTTAAAATGACTTTCTACGGCCGCAAATCTCCCGCCTCGTAACTTTCAAATTGGAAAAAAGGAAAAAGTCGCTCTGGGCCAAGTCTGAGCTGTATGGTGGGTGGTCTATTGTTGAAAACGTGTGTCTTTACGACCTGTCTTGAAACCCGCTCTATGTGAACAGGCGCGTTATCCTGCAATGACAATACTCCGTGCCTGAGTTCCCCACGTCGCTTCACGTGCCACGAACTTATCAGCCGCCCCTCGTATTATTGAATTTAGTCAACATAATAACAATTACCAAATTCTAGTCACGGTAAACGACGCCTTTGGGTAAATCCTTTTTGGAGAGCAAATGTACAAAAATCTTTAATGAGTTAAATATGTAAGAACTCGAAATATGCAATTGTAAATAAGAAGAAACTGATTTAAATAAATTTACAATTTGTATGTTGGGATCAAATTACAATAGAATATGAGAAAGAAAATTTTGAAATTCATGGAAAAACAAGTATTTAGAATAGTCAAAGGATTCTGCAGTAAAACAACAAAATGTGTACTAATTTACAAATATTGGGTGATAATGATTATAAGATAAAATTAGAAAAAAAAGCCAACACTAAACGAAAAACTCTTATGAACCAAAAAATGCGAAATGTGCACTTATTCGAAATTGCAATACAATTGTGTTTACAATTCTTACAACCTTTGCTTGAAAACAAAGTGTAAAAACGAATGTCCAGCAATAAAAATGAAGCGACAGTGTTTATGGCTTTGGCGTGACACGTGCCATTCCTAGTTAATTTAGTATGCGTTGACTCATATGTTCATGTATAGGTCATTGTTTTTAAAAAACCTCGCCATTTATCCCGTTAATGTCACGTCACTTCGGGTGCGTTGGGCCTAAGAGTTCTGTTGTTATTCTACTTTTTACTTGCACCTATAAGGGCAAGTATTTTCGATCTCGAGAGTTTAATCAAACTTAACATTACTATGATAGAGAAACACAATAAAGTGGGTCCCTCAATTCTGCCTGTCTGTACGCACGACTGCAGCCTAAATGGCTGGACGGATTTTCTCCAACCTTCGTAACTGTGGTTTGTGGGGTCACAATTCAAGGCGAAATATTAATTTTCATTCTAAACCCAAAATTAACGATACAAAATTTCAAATCTGCGTTTTTGCGGATAAACAACGTGCAAGTACGTGCACTTTATTTAACCCCCAAAAGTATATACATACATATATATGTGCATAGGTGATATATTTGTGATCAGCATCAAAAGTTATTTCGATCTAAACATAAGGACCATGTCCGTCCGTATGAGCCTTAAATTTTGAGCTAAGAAGATGAAATTTGGTATATAACCTACTTAGGTCCCATAGACACGCCCACTTTGAAAAAATTCCTTTTTTACAATATTTTTACTAGAAACTGAAAGATATCGTCTTAACGAAATATATAGAAATATACATATAACCTTCTTAGGACCCGAAGCAGTACAAGTGTAAACAGTTTTAAAATCCGCACACGAGCACTTTTAAAAAAATGCCCTCTTTACAATATTTTTTTACTATAATAAAAACTGAAAACTATCGCCTTAACGATATACATATACAGTCCGTAACAAATGGATAGCCTCACATATTGTTTTTTTTTTAACTAACTATTTTGAGAGCTCTTTGATATGTACCCAAGGAAATATGCATTGGGTGACAAGCTAAGAGCGAGAGTTTCTGAGATTAAGAGATCTTTTAAAAAAAATTTTAAGTTAACGGGACTTTTTGAGTTAGTTTTGTATGCATAATATGCCATTTTTTTGTAAGCGAGAGTTTAGCAGCGTGATCATCGGAAAGCTATCGAAAGTAATAAACGATTTATTTCTTGTGTTTATGATCTGTTTAATAGTTTAAATGGGTAGAAAAAATCTTTAAATGCAACGGAAATTGCTAAAATAGAGGCTTACCACGAGCAAAATCTCTCTAATCGCGCTATAGCTAAAAAACTTGAATGAAGTCCAAAAGTAGTTAACGGTTATTTAAGAAATCCATTATTTTACGGAAAATATTATAAAGGCCGTACGTTCTACTGTACTTTCAAGCCGAGAAAAACGGGAAATTATAAGGTTAGCTCCCAATTCTCTAAGTAAGATTAGACACGAAGCTGGGCTTGAAGTTAGTCGAATGACCATAAGTAGAGTAATTAAGAGTGCCGGACACCTGAAGCGTCTGAAACTAAAAATAAAACACCACTTAACAAAGCGCGAAAACAACAGCGGCTTAGTTTTGCAAGATCGTACATGGCTTGGAACACTGATGGCAGCAGTCACTCAAACGATTGGCGGAAAGTGATATTTTCTGATGAAAAGAAGTTCAACCTCGATGGGCCCGACGGATACAACTATTACTACCATGATTTAAGAAAAGAAAAATTGTTTTTGGACCGTCACCACAGCCGTGAGGGAGGAGTTATAGTATGGGGGGCCATATCATATTATGGAACGATCGATTTGGTTTTTGTGAACTGCAGAATGACAGCACCTTACTACAAAACTGTACTGGAAACGGCTCTACCTCAGTTCCATGATATTTTCAGATCACTGCCGATCATTTTCCAGCAAGACAATGTAATAATTAAGACTTGGTTACAAGACCAAAATATAGAACAACTTTCCTGGCAACCCTACTCCCCAGATTTGAACATCATCGAAAATGTGTGGGGTTGGTTGACACGAAAGGTGTATGAGGGTGGGAAGCAGTATACCAACAAAGAGGACCTTATTGAAGGTATCAAAGTGGCCTGGGCCAGTATTTCCCTTGATCTTTTAAAATCATTGTATGATTCTTCAAAAGACCGCATTTTTGAAGTAATTCAAAATAAGGGAGGTTGTACAAAGTACTAAAATAATTGTGTAAGCTATAGTAAATAAATAAAAATATTTTTCTTAAAAAAAAAAACAAATTATTTGTTTAACTAAAATGAACAAGTTGATTCTACTCTAATGTTACAAAAAAAAATGAATGCATACAAAACTAGCTCAAAAAGTCACGTTAACTTAAAAAAAAATGTTAAAAGCTCTCTTAATCTCAGAAACTCTCGCTCTTAGCTTGTCAACCAATGCATATTTCCTTGGGTACATATCAAAGAGCTCTCAAAAGAGTTAGTTAAAAAAAACAATATGTGAGGCCATCCATTTGTTACGGACCGTATATGTATAGACATTCGTGTTTTCCACAATTCGTTCATACATTATATAATACCATACCCAGTTTTGGGGGACGTGTTCTTAAGAAAAAAAAAAAAAAAAAAAAACGTGTTTTGTTTTCTCAAAGCTATTTACGGTGATGATTAAGTCTATATATTTCACTAGAATCCTTGACCTTCGGTTACAAATGCCGACTGCCACGCCCACTTTCTTCAAAGTAAAAGTCTTAACCACAAATTATGTGGCAACATTTCTCAAAAATCGCACACAACGCTATGCCCATTGGGGATGGATCAGGTCAGAAGATGAGGAATAGGGTGTCTATCATAAGAACCGTTCCAGACGGATTGTAATTTCTCTGTATTATATAACGACTTTACACAGAAGGAAATATTACTACAATCAGAATGCATTTGCATGCGTAAGTACTTTAAAACTGGCATATGTACGAGTATATGATATTTTGGTCACTGATACTCTATCCGAACTAATCGAGGGTTATATAACGAGTTTTTGCATTCTGTTATAATTGCTTTCTATTATTTAGAAGTTTTCATTTAAGTACAGCCCCGTACAATTTGATGGACAGATGTGTCGTCCAATAAGTACTTGGCGAAGAGCATTCGAAGAGTACCCATTTACTGAAGAAAATGTAGAGAAAGTTGAAGACCATATCAAGAATTCTCTGACAATGCCATCAATATGAAAGTTGCGTATCTACGAGCTGAGATTCTATTAATTCCGAACGCGCTTACCTACCTTAAGGTTGAAATCCCCGTCATTCGAGGCACTGTCGTACAACATTCGGCTGATGTTGTAATCTGTGATGCATTCGATACGTACTGAAAAGGAAATACAAATTTGTGCTGGTTGTTAGAGACACTTATGAATGTTTTGACTTCACTGCGAATACGCAATTTATTTTGCAATTATGGTCTAACGAGGAATATAAGCATTAGGATATCTCTCCAACAGAATCATTTTGGGTTAATGCATCTTCATTCGCCCGGGTGCGCATCCTCTATGAATACATTGCAACTTACAAAAAAAAAAAAAAACCTTTCTTCATCTTAACAGCGTAGATTCATCCAGTACTTTTAAAAGGACGACCGCATATACATTTTCATAGAAACACCATCGATATAAAAACTAGGTGCATACAGCTACTACTACTACACACATATACATAAGAGGACACGAGAGTGTTATAATGCATTACAGGAGAGAACAAGTCCAAAGGTTTGTCATACTCGTATGTAGTGGCACTGTACGAGTACTCCTGTGCGAGGCAGAACGGTGTATTTCTATTCTACTCCATGTGCAGAGGTGAGTTGCTTCGTGGATATCACTCAGATAATGTGTGTTTCTAAGGAAAACGGCGACTAGAAACGCATATTGTAGTCGGTGTGGTGGGTGGTGGGTGGTTGGTGGTAAGGATGAAATATGGTTTTCGTTTGAAGAAGGATAACGTGCGCTTTCGGTGAGAGGGAGTGATTTGCGGATCACACACATACGATGGCGGGGTTGCGGTTATTGTTGGTGTCAATATATTGGGGTTGTTTTGATTTTGCTTGCTGATTGCAAAAATATACATGAAGAGAAGCCTGTAAACCGAAACGAGAATACAAAGATGAATGATATTCATGAAAACACCTTTACCAGTTTTGCGCAAAATTGTCGCCCATTGAGTGGATGGATGTGTATAGAAAAGTAAATAAATATGCACACATGCTTTTAGTTTATAGTACATGTAGAGCAGGCACTGGTATAGTCATCATCATCCTTCCTCCTTTACGGAGACGATTATGGCTACGATGACGACGAA
The DNA here is from genome assembly GCA_963082735.1 of Pocota personata. NCBI lineage: Eukaryota > Metazoa > Arthropoda > Insecta > Diptera > Syrphidae > Pocota > Pocota personata. Next base: position 2,501,811 of record OY720433.1, on the reverse strand, counting down.
CTAAGTCATACGCACATGTAACTTCACATACAATAGAAGAAAAGTGGTTTAAAGAGTGGGGAAGAACTAAGAAAAATACCATACAATAATCGTCGGGCCTCATCAGAAGAAGTCCTTGTATCGCTTTGACGATGAATAAAAGCCATCCTCCAGGGAGCACAATGATGATGCGTGAATGCAAAAGTTTTGCACCAGGCACTATTCTGGCCGAAAGGATGCAATCTTGACAAGACCAATCGCATCTCATGTTCCTGTGCATACACCGAATAATGATGATGGTGACTAGATGACTAGATGACAGTTTCGTACAATTAAATTTTATTTGAATGAAACTAGAATACGAGATAGGAGTTTTGAAACGTGTCGTCATGGTAAAGGAAGAGAAAGAGTTTTGGTTGAGGTTAAGGTGACTATGATGTGGCCACGACGGTGAAGTGGGTAGAAAATAAAAATAGAGAATAAAAAATAAACGAAAAAAACTAAGTTTCTCCAATCGCTACAGCAAACAGGCCTAGTAGTACAATGGACCGAAAATCCAATCTGAGTGCTCCTGGATTTAGAAATTTCCTTAAAAAAAAAAAACTTGAACGGATTTTTAAAGAAATTTCTAGTGTTCGACCGAACCTTCGCGAAGGCTCGGTTTCGCCCGAAAATACTAGTTTCAGCAAAGTTTCGATTGCGACTAAAGTGTTGCCGAACCTTCTGCCATCGCTGAAACTATAGTCATCACAAATAATTCATAATTTGAGCATTTATCAGTTTCTTAACCCATACTGATTCTGATTCTTAAGTAGAAGTAAACTATAACATTCCAAAAAAATTTTGTTTCAATAGAAAACGTTCGATAATTCGGGTGACAATTCCTAATTGAAATGTTTAAAGAACTCGGCAGCTATGTGCGCCTCAACTAAAAATACCCTGATTCAAAGCTTAGTTGAAAAAAATAGTGAAACATCAAAATGACGATAAGGAACACTAACTAGGCGAGGCCCGGCTCGCATTTGACCCTTTTTTTATACCCTGTCCAGGACATATAAAGTTTGATACATACGAGGGTGGGTCAATAAGTCCCTGAAAATTAACACAAATTGTGTCGTCACCTTAAATTTATTTTTTTTTGTCAAGAATTATCTTTCAAAAGAACGCACCCAAATTTTCAGACAGATCTGTCAAATAGTTTTGTTGTGGCAGCCATTTTATATAGACGCCTACTAACATTTTCGTTAAAATGGAAAAAAGTGAATTTCGAATGCTCATTAACCACTATTTTTTGCGAGAAAAAACTATCACGCAAACCGAACAAAAGCTTGACAAATATTATGAGGACTCTTCGCCATCGATTGGAACCATTCACCGCTGGTTTACTCAATTTCGGTGCGGTCGTTCAAGCACAATTGACGCCGAACGTTCTGGTCGCCCAATTGAGGTCACCACACCAGAAATGGTCGACAAAATCCATGGTTTGATATAATGGACGATCGGCGAGTGAAAGTGCGCGATCTTGAAGAGGCCACAGGCTTATCACATGGCTCACTGATTTCGATTTTACATAAATATTTGGACATGAAAAAGCTCTCCGCAAGATGGGTGCCGCGTTTGCTCACAATCGACAACAAACGCATTCGTTTGTGTTTGGCGATCTCCCAGAAAAATTCGGCTGAGTTTTTGCGCCGTTTCGTAACCGTGGATGAAACCTGGATTCACCACAACACACTAAAAACCAAGGAACAGTCAAAACAATGGACTTCTCCTGGTGAATCGAAGCCGAAGAAGGCCAAGGCGGGTTTGTCAGCAAACAAGGACATGGCGACAGTTTTTTGGGATGCGCGCGGTGTTATTCACATCGATTACCTTGAAAAGGGTAAAACGATCACCGGCGCATATTACGCAGAGCTGCTGGATCGATTCCAAGCCGATTTGAAGCAAAAACGCATTTGGCGAAGAAAAAAGTTCTTTTTCACCAGGACAACACACCGGCGCATAATTCCGCAGTCGTAATGGCAAAATTGCATGAGTTAGGCTACGAACTCCTCCCTCATCCAGCATATTCCCCAGATTTAGCCCCCTGCGACTATTTCTTGTTCCCAAACATGAAGAAATGGCTCGGAGGTAAGAGATTTGGGTCGAATGAAGAGGTCATCGCTGAAACAAACGCTTATTTTGAGGGGCTCGAGAAATTGTATTATTTGGAGGGCATCAAAAAATTGGTGAAACGTTGGATGAAGTGTATAGAGCTAAAAGGAGACTATGTTAAAAAATAAAACGTTTTTATACCGAAAAGAGTGTTCCTTATCTAATTTTTCAGGGACTTATTGACCCAGCCTATAAGCTTTCTAGAATCCGAAGAAGTACATGTGTCCACAGACACGCCCACTATTCAAAATATGTAGTTTTTCTCATTATTTTTGTTAGATAAGATACTGAAAAATATTGTCTACGTAAGATATGTAGACGTTGACTTTCTTTACATTTTCTCCATACATTATACTTATACATAGCAACATAGAAAAGGCCCCAACTTTTTCGAACCTATTTACGGTGATGGTTGTCTTATTGTGAATATCTACCAGAACTTCAGTTAATAATTTTGGGAACCACGCCCACTAACAACAGTTTTGTAATAATATTTCTTAAAATTCTGTTTCGAAATTTCGCATGTAACGTTCACTTTATTAGAGGTGAGTTAGAAGATGAGAAATAGGTTACCATACAATCCGTTTTAGATGGATCGTAACTTACATACGTTCACGATACCGATTCATGGTAGATGATAGTAATAGCGTGAATATTGTTTATTCAGTTGCAGTGTAGAAATAACCAAAATATTGTTCAAACAAGAACAAAAAATCAGGATACGAGTAAGTGATGCACTTTTGGCTGTAACAGCTTATTTTTAAAACTTAAAATCAAAAGGAAAGTATTCCAATACGCTTACAATTCAACATCTAATCTATGAATGCACCAAGATCCAAACCACAACACAACAACTTTTCCCGAGCTCTAAATTTGCCGAACTACTGAACAACCCTTCAGAACTAAATATAAAAAAAAAAACACTTTTAAGCTATTGTCATTATTAAAACTAGAAAATGCAATTTAAATTCAATTTTGTTTACATTCCAGTACCCCCAATTGTATTTTTTTTTTATTCTTTAGATATGTACATAAACAGCCGTAAACCGTCGGATTAGTTATATATTGTAATATGCGAGCTACGGCTCGAGTAGATAAAACAATATTCTGTGAAATTATTTCTTTATTTTCTAGTCTATAGAACAATTCAGGTTCACACTATACTATTCTTCGCAATTCTTTTCTTGCAAGGTCTCTGTCCTCTCAAATCACTTTATATCCTTTCAATTACTTAATTCACAAATCCAAACTTGTTAACTCTCAACTTTCAATTTATCACAAAATTACAACTTCGCCCATTATCACTTTTCTAATCTCTTCGCCACATTTTAGAAACTACTGCCCCTTTTTTTGATCGCCATCTGTCCTTATATAGCAGAAGTTTCTGATAGCCAGAAACTTCTAGCAAATTCTTCGACCACTGGAACAAGAAAAATTCTGATGTAATAATTCCAAGATGACAATCATTCTTGCAGTTATAATTCCCTCTCATCCGTGATATTATCCGTCTCTTTCGTATACATGAACTGTGGAAACCGCAGACACGAACCTCGAATGAAAGGACACTTCGGACCAAAATTCTGCCAGAATGAAAGGACACTTTGAAATGGGTTGCATAGTCGTAGGGGCGTAGTTATTATTATGCTACAATATTTATATGTATCTTAACTTTGTAATTTATTTATGAGTTAATAAAGCCATAATAATAATAATAATAATAAGTCCTCTTTTAACTCGAGACAACATTCAATCATTAACCTGATAGAATCACTAACGTAATTGACAAAGCTTTTGAAGAAAAAAAGCGTATTTCTTGATGTCTCGCAAACTTTTGATAAGGTGTAGCATGAAGGTTTGAGGTTTAAATCACGACGGTTTCTGTCTGTACGCCTATATGTATGAGTATAACGTACTGACGACATATGTATCTCGGAAATAGACTCTTCCGTGTCACACACGGAAAGAAATACTCGCAAATCAAAGAAAACAAGGAAACGTTCTCGGCACGCTTCTGTATCTTCTACATACCCTTGATATACCACAAGAAGAAGGCATCGTCTTATCTACGTTTGCAGATGACACTGCTATCCTAGCAATAGATCAAAGAAACAACTTTAAAACTGCAAAGCTCTGTGAAAGGCCTGGCGGGAAGCCCTCAACGAAACTAAACCAGGTTATTTAAATTTCACGAAAACCAACACCTTACCTATCCCTATAAACTAGATGCGTATTCCGTTCGTAAACGATGTTAAATACATCGGAATGATACTCGACGCAAAGCTGAAATGGAAGTTGCATGTGAAAAAGAAACGTCAAGAACACGAAAACAAATACAGAGAAATGTGCTGGTTACTTGGAAAATATTCCAAGCTTAACAATGAGAATAAGCTGCTCTTATACAAGCAAGTGCTGAAGCCGGTGTGGACCTATGGTATACAATTCTGGGGTTGTACCAAGAAAACGAATGTCAATATTCAGAAATTATTGCCCATGCACCGTGATATATAAGAAACGACGATATACAGAGATCTCGGAATTCCTACAGTCGAAGATGAAACCAACAACTTCGATTAAGCGGACATGTAAATAATACGTATAGTCCTACAAATTCTGGACGAGAGAAATTTATTGTGCAGTTTACTAAGGACCAAATTTTCGACTTGGCACGATAAAGAATAACCGCATCTAAATTATATCGAAGGGAGGTGTTTTTGGTGAGTAAAAATTTCACGCTGCTATAAGCAGGCGCTTGTGGTCCTCATAGTGTCTATGAAAGATTTCCACATAGCTTCGAAAAAAAAAACCTATTGACGGTGATGGTTAAGTCTTACTGTGAATATCTAATCTTTTTAACGGATTTAAAAGAAACAACCACTGAATTTTCCAAATCTTCATTATTTACAAAATATCCGTGACAAAACATGCGGATACGGATATGGATATCCGGCACATCCCTGCAAGAGATCATTGTTAGATATTTGAACATGTTGTTACGATTTTCTTAAAGCTACGTTATTTTGCTTGCATTGCATGCAACCTGTGGAGGCTCAATTTGTTTTTTTGTTTACTCGACATGACTCCAACATTCTTCCATTAATTCAAGGCAGTCAAAGAAAATGATTTGAAATAAAAACGTATCTATCGATTATAGTCTATAATCTTCTAAAAAAAAAAAATATAAAAAAAACCTTATTAAGTTACCCCAAGCATGTTCTATTTTAAATGAGTCTAATCCCCATATCGGGAAACCTCAAAAATCAAGATTCCTATACAGCGTTTCGCATGCTTCATTCCTCATACACATTTAGGTGCGCATTCTGTCGTAATAAAATCAATTTATTTATTCTCTATTATGATAATTTTTCTTTTTAATAACTTCTTCACAATATTATCACAAATTCTCTTTCGAATTTATTCTAGAAAAAAACATACATGCAGGGCTGCCACTTCTACTTCACTTCTTCAGTAATCTGCAGTAAATGAAATTTACTCCCCTCTTACCTTCGGCTTAGAAATTGAATATCTCCACCGAACTTATTCATTTGTAATCAGTATTTTAATTGCACCCAATTTCAATAAATATATTTTTTAACTTGCAATTTTCGATCTCGAAATTTTAATCAAACTTGACTGAATAGAAAATCTAAAAAAAGTGGGTCTCTCAATTCTGTCTGGACGGATTTTCTTTAAATTTCATATCTAGGTGCTGTATAGGGTCACAATTTGAGGCGAAATCGGAATCATTCTAACCCCAAAATTAACGTTACTTTACTAATGGACGATTATGAAAAAAAAATTCGATTTTCTTGTAAACGGCTCCAATGATTTTGTTACGAGTATATAGGTAAGTACGTGCGACATAGTCGTGCACTTTATTTAATCTGGTTGTTGGCTGGCAGCTAAAAATGAGATTTCAATAAAATGTTTGCAAACAAAAATTTTTTTCGATTTGCTGCTCTAACTTCTACGCATATGTTCAGTAATGGAAAATGCAGAAAGCTTTCTTATGGTGGGAACGCATCTGTCTGTTTACCCCTCTGTGTCTGTCTTTCTGGAAAAATGCACTGATTTCAATGATTCTTTTTGTTTATTTAAAGTGGGTCTCAAAACTGTTCACATACATATTTTGTACCTAAAATTATATGTACTCGTATGTTTGGCACTTAAGCAATGACCTCCTCCTGGTAAATTCCACCGAAATTTGAGCATTAAACATCATTTTGAAAAAGATTTCGTAATATGGAAGTCTTGTATTCTGCTCCTGACACATCTCTCAAAAGTGGCAGCCCTGCATACACGCATATATTGTTAAATAAAATATGCAAAGCATACCATATGCCTATGGGTTTGTTCCCATAGAGCTAGCTACCTACCATCACCACTCTCTTCATAACTTATTCTACAGAAACAGTACACTGTAGTAGAAGGTTGTGGAGGGAGGATGGTGAAGAAAAATGTGAGGTGTATCTTTTTAACCAGATTTACTGTGTGACGAGAGGTGAGAATTAACCTACCCTCATTTGAATTGTGTCGCTTTTAACTGTTTCCTGGAGGAAAATTAAAAATACGAGTATGTGGATGGATCAGCGGCTGTAGTTTTTTAGGCGGTACACCTACCTATACGAGTATATATATTTGATAAGTTACTTTCAATAAATTGTTAGTTTATACTGATTCAGTGCTGAATTTCTTTACACATAAAAAATTATCCTATTACAGAGATATTATTGCTTCCTGGTGCTTGTATTTAAATGTGATAGACCCTTACATTGTATTGAATTTTCAAATGAAATTTTTTAGTAAATTTTATTGAAACTAGTTCCAAAGGATGGTGAGGGAAGAGGGATTTATTGATTTCAGACAGTAGATACATATTAGATTGTATATCTTTAGAAAATTAATATGGCTGAGGTCGGGTATCTCACAGTTTCAGAAATCAGCCACAGAAAGATGATCGGATTCTAGACAATTTACCTCGAGTTTTATCAGGAATCAACCGAAATCACAACTTTCATCTAGTGCTGAGAGCCTCTTTTGTTGGAAATGAAAAAAGTAGCATGAGCTCATACTGTCCTAAATTTCTTGCTCTAGGCATAGTTTCCGTAGATTATTTGTGACGCCGTCTTCGATCTGGTCATGTAAGTTATTGAACTGCAATTCTTATTTAAGAAACAGAGTTATATACATATGTACATATTGTAAAAGACATCACGCACTTGCTCACCAGTTAGCAACATTAAAACCTTCGTCTGGCGACAGCCAATTTACCATCTAATATTCAGAGCAAGTAGAACGTTAAACTTCAAAAGCTCAGAGAAGTATCCAGAAAACTTTTGAATAAAGCACTCAAAAGACAAAAAGGAGGAGAGTACATAAAGGAAAATTATACCGCGACAATTTTAAGGCTCTTATCTTTTTTTGCTGAAAAGAGAAATACATACATCATGCATAAAAACTTTAGAAGAGTCTACTTTCGCGCACACCGCAAGAGACAAGTTTATAGCCATTGAACAATAACGTGGAATACTCGTAACTTACCTTCCTCAGTATTTCCAGACACTTAGAATTTAAACTTAATTCGCATTGTTACCTCACTCTCTTTTCTTCACCCTTTTAATTTTTTCCTCTGTACGTTTTCATTTCACTCCATCACATCATTGCGTTTTGCAAACTTCAAAGAACACACTTCTTTAATATTGAAAATAAATGTTCATAGCAGCCACCAGCATTTTACCAGGGTAGTAGATCTTGCCCTTTTGGGCGAAAGTGATTCCATGATATGTTTTCAACCTATCATTCAGAGGTGTTACGTATAAATGGTTAAATGGGGCGGTGCAGATGCGTGCTCTTTCAACCATATTTTGCATAACATTTTGGCACATTTCTTGAATAATGTTGTCTTCCTTGTTGCCGTACACCTTTCTCTTTAAGTAAGCCCGAAGGAAGAAGTAGGGGCGGACAAATCAGATGGGACCAATCGATATCGGTTCTGTTTGACATTATGCGCCCGAGAAAAATTGCTTGCAAAATATCTATCGCATCGCTAGCTGTGTGTGATGTGGCACCGACCCACGTGTGTTGTAGGAACAATCGATCCAATTCGGGCAACACAAAGTTTTGAAACACGTTACTATAGCGATCACCTGTAATTGTTACAACAATTGCCTCTTGGGTCTTCAAAAAAAAGTGTGGCCCAATGATGCTGCCGCCGCCTACCCGAATGGCGCAGCATACAGTAACTCTACAAAGCCAGATAACTCGAAATGAGGTTCGTCACTCAGATGGAGTCTCTTGAAGCACATGTACATAGGTTTGTTGCTGTTCAATAATGCATATTTTGCTTATTGACAAAGCCATTAAGCCAAAAATGAGCTTCATCGCTGTAGATGATTTTTCGATGAAATTCAGAATTTTTTTTAAACTTTTGCAGAACCCAACCGGATAAGTTTCAGAGCTTCAAATGATCAACAGGCTTCAGTTCTTTAGTTAATTTAATCTTGTAAGGGTGTAGGCCAAGATCTTTACGCAAAATTCGCCACAATGTGGACTGAGAGATTCCCAATTCCTGTGAACGGCATGGAATCGACTGACTGGGCTCATTTTGAACTGAAGCACTTACGGCTGCTATATTTTTGGTACTTCGACCGCTGCGTTGTCGCACTGTCACAGGAACATTCAATAGTGAATATGTTGACTCGAATTTATCCACTATAGCACGCACAGACTGTCTGGTGGGACGATTATTACTACCGAAAATTGTAGTAAGTGCTCTTAAAGTTGCGATCACCGACTCAGAATTTCGGTAGCAATTTTCAATAATCTCCAAACGTTGCTCGTTCGTGAACTTCACCCTGATAAAAACGTAAAGCTTGACTGACGTTTTGACATTGACAGATCATAAAAAAAGTTTAAGGGTGCGTTTGTATTAAAATACAAAATTGTTATGTCCCTATTGAAAAACCCTTTATGTGTCTCCTTCATAGTTCTATAAAGCGAGGGCTTCACCTACAGCATACAAAATTTAGTAGAACTACGAATAGAAGTTATTATTTTTCCTAGATCAGGTAAATCAATTTAATTTACATATTTATTGTTTGGCTTCACCATAACGTATAAGAATTATTTGTAACGTTATGCAAACGCGGCACCCATCTTGCGGAAAACTTTTTCATGTCCAAATATTTATGTAAAATCGAAATCACTGAACCATGTGATAAGCCTGTGGCCTCTTCAAGCTCGCGCACTTTCACACGCCGATCGTCCATTATCAAACCATGGATTTTGTCGACCATTTCTACTGTGGTGACCAGAACGTTCGGCGTCACTTGTGCTTGAACTACCGCATTTTTGAGTAAACCAGTGATGAATGGTTCCAATCGATGGTGAACAGTCCCCATAATATTTGTCAAGCTTTTGTTTGGTTTGCGTGATAGTTTTTTCTCGCAAAAAATAGTGTTTAATGAGCACTCGAAATTCACTTTTTTCCATTTTAACGAAAATGCTAGTAGGCGTCTATATAAAATGGCTGCCACAACAAAACTATTTGACATATCTGTTTGAAAATTTGGTTGCGTTCTTTTGAAAGATGATTCTTGACAAAAAAAAATTAAATTTAAGGTGACGACACGATTTGTGTTAATTTTCAGGGACTTATTGACCCACCCTCGTAAATATACAATATGGCTTTGTATGGAATGGTGATAACATTACCAATTTCCAAACCGCGGTGTTAACTTTTTTTTATGGAACATACTGTGTGAAGTTCTACAACTAATAAACCTGATCTCTTTTGCAGGCAACTGTTGTGTATGTTCTCGGTTAAATTTTTCATGCTTGAGACATTTTTTACTTTAAAATATTAAAGACCAATGGGGGGTAACTAACTACAGCTTTCGTGAAAATTTCCGGTCTCGATGTTACTATACTCGTAATAGCGGAACTCGGAAAAGTGTGTCTCGCAATTCTGTCAATCTGTACCTTGAGCTGCAACCTGAACGGCTGGACGGATTTTCTTCAAACTTCATATCTGTGATCTGTGTAGTAATGCCCAGAGGTGAAATTCTAAATTCCATTCTAGCCTCAAAATTAACACGTACTTCAATTTAAAAATTAAAAATCATATCTGGGGTAATATTGACGTCTGCAATAAGAATACATACTAAGTTTTTCGCTAAATCTTCGAATAACGGTACTTTATTTATTAACGGCATTGCGAAAATTATCTACATATTTATCGGATATGGCTGAGACGATTTTATTCAAAATCAAAAATGTTTTCCAGCTTATCTACTTGGCTTAAATTTGAAATACATATGAAGAACTTTCAACGTGCGACCCAATCGTGCACTTTATTTGTATTACAGAGAACTGTCATTCAAATTCTATAACACACAGTCATTCAAGCTGTAAACACACCCTTGATATTATTGTATAGCTATTAAAATTGTTATGTGTTTTGAATAGTTTTCATACACATGCAATTTAATTCTCATAGAAATCACTAAGAAGCGACTAATTTAACGAGTTTTTTTTTTCTGACTAACGAAAAATCTTTCTAATGATATAAAATTAAGAATAAGAACCAAACAAAATAAAATGACAAAAAATCCAAACGCATAATTGACATGTCTAATGTACATATATGTATGTATGTACACATTTATTATATAAACACAATAAGAGAGGAGCGAAAGAGGAAACAGAGCGAATGCTTGCGAGCTGGTATATGTGTGTTGTATGAGGCTGTATTATGTGACATTTGGGTGGGTTGCTACTTGTACTAGGGATGTTTGCCTGATGTATGGATGTGGGTTCTTTTCTCGCATCTCATTAACCCAATTTTCAATGAATTCCGTCGCGCTAAGTTTCCTTTTTTTTTTTTTTTGGATTTAGCTATTCCTGTCGGTTGAAGAAGGTATCATGGTGAAAAGGGTGAAAATAAGGAAAATTGTAGAAAAAAAAAAAAACAAAGCCGATAAGAGAAGGGATACAAAATCTACACGTAGACGGTTACTGCTTTTTTTTTTTTGTGCGACCCGAGAGGTGTTAGATATACTGATTTTTTTTTTAATGCACCACTATCCTAAGAATGTGTGTGAGGTCGTGGTTTGAATTTGTTATTCAATGTTTGGGTCATTTGGTAGAACATTTTATGCAAGCTTTTGTGTGCTATTCAAAGATAAACAATAAAAAGAGGAACATATACAAACTATCCTTGGTCAAAAGGAAGTTGGAAAAAATGCATAAAGTCTACATACATATTGTGTTTAATTAGGGGAAAAAACAAGGATAATAAATAGGTCTTCCAAATAATAATGAAGATTCTTACTCATAATAACTAAATAATAACCACGGGCAAATTAAAAAAAAAAAACTAAATAACCATTGCTAATCCTGGGAAACCGCTGCTACATATATCTCGTTTTGACATAAAGTCGAGTATACCAATACAACTGACAATATAATTAAAGAAACATTATGTGCTCAAAAGATCGACAAACATGGTTAAATTGTACGAGTATATATTGCTATAATATTTAGATTCCCTTTGCATTTTTGACAGATGGCATCTTATTGATGAATGAAAATAAAGCAAATAACGTAATAAAAACAATAAAAAGTATTGAAATTTACTCATCCGTAATTATTGAGTGAAGCTATTTCATCTGCACTGCATTATCATATTGGGCGCAGAAAGGGTGACCAGATAGAAAAGACAGCTTTTCCAATTGTTATGTTTCAGCAGCTGTCAAAGTTACCAATGACATCCAGCTGTCAAAATATTCAGTTTGCCATTTCATCATGCATCGTTTGACGCTTCCCGAACGTGTGGAAATTATTAAAAAAAATATTATGGAAATTCCGGCTCAGTTGTAAATACGCAACGTAAATTTCGTCGTGAGGTCGGTCATCATCATGGCTTCAGTGCACAGGCAATTCGTCGCACCGTGGAAAAGTGTGAGCGTGAGTACACTCTTTTGGACCTTAAGTCACCAACCAGACAGAGGTCGGTGTGAAGTGAAGAAAACATAGCCGCCGTAGCGGCCAGTATCGAAGAAGACCATTCGGCGCCTATCAGCTGAATTGGGCATCGCCAGGGAGTCAACCAGGCTTATTTTGCAGTTGGATTTGGGCCTACATCCGTACAAGATTGTGCTGACGCAAGAATTGAAGTCGAACGACCATAGACAACGCCCTGAGTTCGCTAATTGGGCGCTGGAAATGTTGTCACCAAAAAATCATCTTATTGGAACGAGGCCCAGTTTTGGCTCAGCGGTTATGTCAACAAGCATAATTGCCGTTATTAGAGCGACCACAATCCACAAGTGTTCGACCAAGCATCAATGCATCCACAAAGATTGTCTGTTTGGTGCAGTTTATGGCACAGCGGCATCATGGGACCTTATTTCTTTCGAAATGAGGAAGGAGACACCGTTACCGTTAATGGTCCTGGGTATAGAGCGATGTTAACCGACTTTATGTGGCCAGAGCTCGACAACATCTATATAGCCGAGCTGTGGTTCCAACAAGACGGCGCCTACATGCCATACAAGCGACGCAACGCTCGAAGTGGTGAAGGAGAAATTTGGAGACTGGGTCATCTCACGGCGAGGGTTTATCAATTGGCCACCGCGATCATGCGACTTGACACCCCTCGATTATTTTCTCTGGGGCTACGTCAAGTCCTTAGTCTACGCTAACAAGTCAACCACTTTGGACGAGCTCGAGGCCAACATTCGAGATTCGAGACGCTATTGCCGGAATAAAGCCGCACATATTGGACAGAGTCTTCAAAAATTGGACCGAATTGAAGCACTGCCAGCAAAGCCGAGAAGGCCATTTAAATGATGTTGTATTCCATACATGATGGCATGAATGTAGCTTCAAAATAAAGTCAGAATCAAATTTGATATCTCACACCGTTGTTGTTTTATTTAAATTTCTTTTCCTATCGTTCTTATCTGGTCACCCTATATTATTACGCTGTTCAAGTATATTGTCAATTTTATTGCGACTAAAGAGTTGGGCCCAACAGTTCAACTATTGGTGGAGCATTGAATTGCCTAAGATGCGACAGTAAGACAGAAACCATTTCAACAAAGCCAGACAACACAAAAATGACATCTTTGGAGTGGAGGGTCAAAAGCGGCGATGAGAGAGTGAAGCGCAGAAATACATAAAAAATATCTTGCATCGAATCGATAACACCGAAGTTAATAGTGGAAAATGACAAGACAACAATGTGTATTTCCCCGAAAGATTCCTGCAGAATCTGTCTCGACAGGACAAAGAGGAAGAATAGACAAACGAGTACTTACATATCTTCTGTGGAAATATCTTGCTCTACCAATACTATGACGGAAGCAGTATTTCTACGAAGACTTGTCTGGGTTAATGGTTACTAAATTTTCTACCTCAATGGAAATTCAACATGTATGGTTGGTAGCCGATCCCGGTGCACCTATTCCTTAGTAATTTTGACTTTTTCTGATAGGGAGCCGCCTAACAAAATCTATCAATTGTCGAAGAACAAAGTGGGAACGGAGGAAAATATACCCCCCTAAGTTAAAGACTGCTTTGCTGGGTCAAATCTCAGCCTAATAGATAACTACATAAAATGTTTAGCACATAGATCTTAAATAATGTGAAGGATAAGGTGAGCGTGGGAATGTATTCCACGTTAATAGCTAAAGTACCTTTGTACGCATTTCTTTATCAAAGATCTGGTAGGCCATCTGATGCATATACATATTTATTTATTCAATTAATGAGATGTTTTCACATTAACAATAATTTCTTATAAGATTATGAAATTATCGTTTAGTTAAAATTAGCAATTTATATACAAGGGTGGGTCAATAAGTCGCCGAAAATTAACACAAATTGTGTCGTCACCTTAAATTAATTTTTTTTTGTCAAGAATTATCTTTCAAAAGTTTTTGCGCCGTTTCGTAACCGTGGATGAAACCTGGATTCACTACAACACACTAAAAACCAAGAAACAGTCAAAACGATTGACTTCTCCTGGTGAATCGAAGCCGAAGAAGGCCAAGGCGGGTTTGTCAGCAAACAAGTTCATGGCGACAGTTTTTTGGGATGCGCGCGGTGTTATTCACATCGATTACCTTGAAAAGGGTAAAACGATCACCGTCGCATATTACGCAGAGCTGCTCGATCGATTCCAAGCCGATTTGAAGCAAAAACGGCCGCATTTGGCGAAGAAAAAAGTTCTTTTTCACCAGGACAACGCACGGGCGCACAAGTCCGCAGTCACAATGGCAAAATTGCATGAGTTAGGCTACGAACTCCTCCCTCATCCAGCATATTCCCCAGTTTTAGCCCCCTGCGACTATTTCTTATTTCCAAACATGAAGAAATGGCTCGGAGGTAAGAGATTTGGGTCCAATGAAGAGGTCATCGCTGAAACAAACGCTTATTTTGAGGGGCTCGAGAAATAGTAGGGAGAAACGTTGGATGAAGTGTATAGAGCTAAAAGGAGACTATGTTGAAAAATAGAATGTTTTTATACCGAAAAGAGTGTTGCTTATTTCATTTTTCAGGGACTTATTGACCCACCCTCGTACAGTGAAGTCTCGCTAACTTGAACACACGGTAACTTGAACATGCGAAATTTCCCCTTTAGATATTCTATTACTTGAGCAAACATTTTATGAAACTTAATAACAATTTTTTATCTCAAGATTTTGATCAAAATTGACATTGCTATAACAGACAAAGTTTAAAAAGTGGGTCCCTCAATTCTATCTGCTTGTCTGTGTGTAAACGTCTAAACGTCTGGACGGATTTTCATATCTGAGGACGGGAGAGTCAGAATTCGAAGTGAAATGAGAATTTTCATTCTAATCCCAAAATTAAGGGTACCAATGACAGATTTTGAAAAAAAAAAATAAAAAAAAAATTGAGTTTCAAACGATTTTAATGAAATTTGATATTTAAGTACGGACATAGACTATCAGGTGACGTACCAGTTTTTTTCAAAAAAAAATACGTATATCGGTATTATTGGCTGATTTTTGAAAATTGATTTTGTTTAAAATCAATATATTAACAATGTTTGACATATATAGGCACAACTGTAGTTTTGGGAAAATTGTCAAAATATGTGTTTTTTTTTAATTTTAAAGAATGTAAAAAAAGAAAACTATTTTGTTTAAATTTCAAAACTAAGGGATACGCAAATAAACGACATATAGGTGCAAATATTTGGGACCCAATCGTGCACTTTATTAATAACATAATTGTCGTAAAATTCAGAGCTTAAAGTTATGTTGTCTCATTCTATAATCTATAAATAAGGGGTATTTCAATAAGGGTGCGCAATGTTTCAAATTGAATAAAAAGAGGTATAGCTGAACATTTTATTGCGAATTAAAGTACATTTAATGTCATTATGTTTTAAAAATAACATCATTCGAATGGCCTCAACGTCTTCGTTTGTAGGACGCAATCTGAAGACCCAATTTTTGATGACTCTACCACATTAATTGAATGACGTAGTTATATAGGTCGTGATTTGTTGGTGGTTTATTGACATAGGTCAGAGCCCTAAATAAAAATACCCCAGGGCGTTAAATCGCACGATCGTGGCAGCCAAATGACATCACCTCTTCTCGAAATAACACCATTGTTTCATTTGCTGTGTGGCAGGTACACCGTTTTGTTGGAACCACATGTTATCCATAACCGTATTTTTTTGTAGGAGTAATCTTATATAAGTTTCACAAAAAAAAAAAAAAAAAACGATAAACTACTTTGTGTTTCGAGATTTGTCACTACTGATTTAGTCGCCGATTAGGGTTCAAAGAAGATTACGAGTATTATTCCGCCATCGTGCCGCTATCTTTTTTTTGTGAAATTAATCATTGAATAAGTTCACATTGAATAGAATCTGCGATTAGAGATATGAAATTACGCTTTCTTCTTGTCTGAGAGAAACACCTCTGCGCCATTTGTAGGATTGTGTTATATCGAGTCAGCGAGAACTTTGGATAATATCGAAAGTTACTGATAATGTATGTAAATTTTTTCTGAACTAGGGATAATTTTCACACAGAAACACATCTTATGTCCATATCATCCAATTGGGCCCAAACAAATCGAATATCATCTATCGATATATTTCGCGGCATTTTTTCGACGAGTTGTTAAAGCTTATAGTTTTCCATGATTAAATGATAGCTATGACAGAATACATTCGTCACAGAATGACAGTTCTGTTATTTCAAACATAACCACAATAGACTGTCAAAGTTTAGATATATCGGACAAAACCACTTAGTGCGGAGGAAGTTGTTCGTCGGCTTTCGGAGCAACAGCAACTATTTGGTAATCCACGGCGAATAGTTACTGTCGTGGCAGTGCATTTAACTCGGTAGCGTTTCATAAATTCTGTAAAGAAGGAAATATCGAACATATTTTTATAACAGGAGGTGTGCCAAGTAGTAACTACCAAGCAAAGAGAACCAACCAAGTAATAGAAAGGTTATCGGCCGACTCTCCAGATAAATAGTAAAAATTCGTCTTTAAGTTTCAGGTCGCAATTAACAGCACGGTGTAGGGGCCTTACAGCGTACTCGTTCTAAAGTTCTTTTGGTTTTTCGTCACAAATAAGAAGTGAGGGATCTGATTAAACAAGAATCTTGAGCAATTTCGATGCGGAAAGGGAAACTTTGTTCAATAATTTGACTAGAAACTGAAAAATATTGCCTTAACGAAATATATAGACGTTCATATTTTCTACGATTCCTGTAAAGGACCATGCCCAAAATTGGCATGACATTATGAACGTCTATGTATTTCGTTAAGTCGATATTTTTAATTTTCTAGTAAAAATATTTATAAGTGGTTTGTTTTAAAAGTGGGCGTGTCTGTGGGCTTACACTTGCCTGTGTCCTAAAAAGGTTATATGCCAAATTTCATCTTCCTAGCTCAAAATTTCAGACCCACAAAGTGGTGACATACGGACGGACATGGCTAGAGCGACATAACTTTTGATACTGACCACAAATATACAGATATACTTTTGGTGGTCTAGCATTATTATTTCTCTATGTTACAAACTGTGTATCAAAATCAATATACCCTATGGAATACGGTGTAATTAACCAATTTTAACGAGCAGTTTCAGCTCACATTCATATCTATCTGAATCTTTCATAAGTGAAAAGCTGGCATATTCATAGATGATTCCGTCTTTACAGTGCGTTCAGGAATGCACACTTTCTTCAGTCAAGAAAGAGTGTGTTATACAAGACAAATATTAAATTAATATCAAGTGACTTACTCACAGTCCATAAATTCCATTTACTTACCTAAAAAGAGAAAAAACAAATACAAAGTCAATTAAAGTGTCAAATTGTTACATGTAAATAAATAAATAAATATTTTGTCTGGCCTAGCTCCTCGCAGCCACTAGTGCTGTGCGCCGCACGGTTAGGACTGTTCCAAGGGCAGATCTAGTGGGCTACAGCGCAAATACTTGGACAGAGAAAATACTATACGACTAAGGTTCGGAAAAAAATAAAAATCCTCAAAATCGCATAGAGTCGCTCAAACAAAACCAGGACCACCAAGTTGTGTAGCGGGAAACCTGAACTTCTCTTCAGTCATCTGTAGTGGTTTTCGGGTGAGCCACCAATCAAAAGGGCAAAGCGATCATCACCTACTCCCATTTGCAGACAAGTAAGGTGGCATGGCAGAGTCTCGATTGCAAGTAGAACTGTACCCCCTAAGGAGATACCTCCTTGCAGGCTTGAGCTAAGGTATTGTGTAAAACCTAACAGTCTTGGGTGCACCAGACCAGATATGAACGTTATATTCCAGCTTTGGGCGGATGAATGACAGAAAGAAAAAAATATTTTTTGCACCGCTTAAGGAATCCTAGACATTTTGCAGCATTTTTGGCGACCTCGAATATGTGATCGTTCCATCGAAGATGGTTATTCATACACATAACGAGAATAGCAAGTCTTTCGGTTTCAGCGATGCAAGTACCATTCATGGATAATGGTTTCGCTTGAGAGACAGAGACAGCATTGTGTTTTGGAAGCCTTAAATTCAACTCTGTTGGTTAAAACCCATTTGATATGCTGTCCAGGTCGGAATTAAGTGTGTTTAACATACGTTGCCGTTCTCCTTCTACAGCCGAAGAGCAAGGACGTGAGTTAGGGAACGAATATGAAAAACTGAGCGTACTGTCATCAGCGAAGGAATGGATTAGATTATAAGTTGCAGACAAGAGATCATTTATAAAAATAAGAAAGAGAATCGGAGACAAAACAGAGCCTTGGGGAACACCAGCATTTTTTTGGTGAATTGCAGACTTGAAGCCGTCCAAGACAACTTGTATTGAACGCCGCGAAATTTAATTTCTAATCCATTGAAGAAGAGACTCATCGACGCCATATGCACGCATTTTCGACAAAAGAGCCTGATATATTAAGCGCAACCATCGTACTTTCGCCGAAGTAACGGGAAGTTGGTTCCACTTCTCGGTGAGATACTCGTATACCATCAAATCACCAGTGGACTTCTAGCTACGAAAACCATACTTCCGGTTGTTAAGGAGTTTTCGTAAATCGAGATATTTCATAAGCTGACAATTTATCAGCGTTTTCATGACCTTGGAAAGAAGGGACTTAAGTGCAATGGGTCGGTAATTGAACAGGTAGGTAGATTCGCCTTTTTTAGGTACGGGCTGAAAAGAGGCCTGAAGAGTAGGGTAGACAGAAAAGCTTACACAGAGGTTTTGCCAGCGTGGAAGAACACCTCTTCAAAACTATGGGGATTATACCACCTGGACCAGCGGATTTGTGTATGTTAAGACCTTTGAGTGTATGTTAAGACCTTTCATCCATGTTGGAGACGAGATATTCAGATGAAAAACAGTTTATTGTTTCAATCTTAAACAGCAAGACCAAGCGGAAACTTTCAAATCGAAGATCAAAAAGGTTTCAACTTCCAAGAAGCAATAAACGAGCCTCATTGAGAGCCTTTATTTTAGTTAAGGTCAGACTTTAATCTACCTAAATCATAGGCCCAACTCACCTGGACTGCAATACCACCAATGTACGTAACATGATACACACTTGCACCTGGGTGTACTCAATTTTATACCATAAAGCTAAAAGCATAAACAAACAAATCTTGTATTTGTTGTGCACTCAGGGATTTGCAAAGTTTGCTTCAGAAAAAAACCACAGCATAATCTGTTCACTAACTAGTTATACTGAGTCTGATTCTGATGGCGTCACAGAGTTTGTTAGATTTAGTTTGTATTTAATTTAAAGTTTAAAAACCGTAGAGTACAAATAAAAAGTTTTTTAATTCTTAAATTAATTATTCCAAGTTTCTCTGGAAAAGAACAAAATAAAAACATTATCGTACCGGATTCCAGGTTCCGCACTGGTACTGGCTTTGTAAAAAAAAAAAAAAAAGTTTCCTACCCCTGTGCTCTACTGCACAACATGGAAAGAGGAAAATCCGTATACATGAAAAACAGGACATCAAAAACAGAAGCGAAACGCACTTTTTTGCTCCTTCCTAGCACCGATCATCCACCCCAATGAATGAGTAGTTCGAGTGGAGTGTGAAGAGGCGTATACACACTTCCAAATCGTGTTTTTCTTTTTCCTTTCCTTCCTTCTCCTGTTTTTCACCTAATAGCAACCATCAAAGAAAAACTCTTGATATAAGGTAGAAGAATGTGGGAGAGTAGAATGTGTGTACATGTGTATGCGTTTGTGCCAGAAGCAACCACCATCAATCGACATCACACAACACAGAGCCCAACAGTAAAGCAGCAGCAATATAAAGTCACATAACCGACAATATCCATGACAAAGATGAGAAGATGACGGCTGCTGCTGTTCGCCTGGTGGGATAAATATTAAACGAGGATGTGGGGATGGATGGTGGTGTAGTGGTTGGAAAAAATATCAACAACTTTCCATTTAACACCGCAACGGCGACGACCACAACGACGACTATGAAGAGGAGCACCTCTAGTAGTAGTCTAGGAAAACAACGCTGGCTGAGGAGTAAAAAATTGAAAAAAAAAAATTAAATTGGAAAAAACCATCATCATCATCTGCCAGTCACAGAAATATGGCAACATGAGGTCGGAGGTTTTGTGGGGATGCTGACGACGCGCGATGCTGGTTCAAGAACTTCTCTACTACCGCAAGGGGATGTTTTAGTTTAAAACCGTTGAAAACGAGTGAAAGAAAGCAGACAAGGAAAAAAAATCGCAGGAAAACCCCTTGATGGCTTCTTGATAAATATAGGAAAAAACAAGAATAACACATTCAGAATAAACTGACGTGTGGGATACCCGCCGTTAAGAACAAATATGTCACGCATTTTATTTACATATATAAAAAAACGGAAAATCAAGTAAGAAATTTGAAACAAAGCTTTAGGATTGAAACGAGAAAAGGTTTTACAAGTCAATCTCTGTTACGGGGACGCACTGCATCCCTTACGACATATTGTTAGGGTAACAACTTACTGAAGCGGGAGGTCTAGAGTCAAGCTGCTTGGCTCGTGACTATGCAAAAAATACATGTGGTAATTTTTTGTAAAGCAAGATTAGCCATTTATTCATTTTGGGACAACATCTTTGCTAAATTGTATATGATCTTCAAGAAATGTACTCTCAGAAAGTAAGACATGCAGAATTATCTACAATTTTTAACCCATTTCTAATAACGTAGGCAATTCCGTGATTTTTGAAAAATTTTATTATAAAAAAAAAAACACTAATCTATCGAGGTATATTCTGGCAACCTACATACACTGCAACAACTACTTCTACCTACCTAGTTTAACCATCATCGTAAATATGTAGCTTCGAGAAAGCAAATTATGTTTTCTTGGAGAAAATATGTTTTTTTGAAGAAAATGTAAAGTATGGTTCTTGAAGAAAGTGTCCTCAAAAAGTGGGCGCACTCTGTACAATGAATGGATATACGAGTATTTAGTGAAGGTAATATTCGTATTTTCTAGTAAAGAATGTCTTTCAAAATGTTCTGCTTCGGATTATAAAAAAGCCTTGTAGATATACAAAATTTAATTTTCCTAACTCAAAATTTAAGAGCCAAAAACTGGTGACACAGATGGACGGACTATGTTACCGACACCTTATTACCAATGTTGAGATTTCACCACAACTGTCAAAAGTCGTATTTGATGTAGATTTGCTATCAATAGAACTTATAAGCAATGTCTTAAGTACGCAAATGCATTCAGACTTGATTTCGGTCCATTGTACAATACTGCCAGGCAGAAACCCCTTTTTGGAGTAGTGGTTGGAGAAACTTACACTTGTTGTTGTTATTTGTTGTTTGTTTCTCGTACACACAATACACTACGAGTCACAAACTTAAACAATACATCTGGAAGCCAAGCTTAAAGAATACATCTGGAACGGTCCGATATTAACATCGTGCTTGTAAATTTCAACGTAAAAATAGGAAAGGACGGCATCTCAAATTAATCGGCTTTGTAGAGAGGGACGAATGTCAGCATTGCCAATGCTATATAATTCGATAATAAGCTTTGACGATATGAAAAGGAAACCCTAGCAAGAACATTTATGCGGTATGTCCCTTTCAAACCGGTGCAATCGTTCAACCATCTATGCAAACTCGTATACGCCGATGACATTGTCATATCCGTGTGATTGCAGGAAGCTGCCAGAAATGAGTTTATCCGTATTGAAACAGGAGCGCATACTTACATATATAAATATATGTCATCAACAAAAGACACTCAAGGCTGACAATATGGGCAGAACATCAAAATTGAAAGTGTTTTTTCTAAATACCTACACGAATGCTCTATCGAAAATTCTGAAAAATCGCTTTATCTTTCGGCCAAGAAAGCAATCGAAGAGCAAAGAAAAAATATTGTTTCTCAAATATTAATTGATTTCATGCTGGATTCATGTTGAGTTATAACGGTTAATTTTTGCACACATTTTCACCTTTTATGACATTTTGCCATGCCGGTCCCTGTTAAATATGGCCCACGTCTTATACAGTTTTGAATACCGTTCTGATGTGGAATTTTATGCTGATGCTATCTAGTAATCAAAACCTTTTTCCAGCATAGAATTCCTTAGTTTCTTCCAGTTAAATACGATTCATGCCTCATTTTGAGTGTTTTTCGGAAGGGCAGTTCTGCTGTGAACCCAAATCTAAAAATCCAATTCTTCTATCAGCTACAGTCTTTAAGTTACACTATTTTTTATGAATGTTACGTGAGATATTACTAGGGATGGGAGTCTATTGAAAAATAACCAGCTAAACTCTTAACCGGTTCCAGTTAAACCGAAGCAGCAAAACAAACCGGTTATTAACCGGATAACCACTAATAATCAACTGGTTATTTCTTACCATCTCTATATCCACTAATTTGTCCACAATTGCACTACACATATCCCAGAAACAATGATCCGTAAGCCATGAAACATTATGCAGTCAGGGGCGTATACCTTTTTTTTTTTTTGATTTTTCTCAAAACTTAATTATGTTAAAATAACGGAAATATTTATTTTTGAAATCAGCGCATCGTCACCTTTCATTTGATACTCTTATTGTATTTGTATATAGTGAAACTCAGCTGTGGTCTAAATTTGAACCTTGTACCCTTACGGTTCAAAAGTTATTAGGCTGTCACACCTGCTGATTAAATACCGGTTGTTTTAGCTCATGCCTCGATATTACATCACTTTAAGAGAAACTGTGGACAAAATATATAAAATTTTAACGATTTCAAGACATGGTCGTATAAAACGCTGTAACGTAAACATTTCGAAACTTTGGAAATTTGGAACACCCTATACTACACTAACATGCAAAATAAAAATCGCACTCGAGTAAAATAGGAAATTTTAATTTTGATCTGCTTTGTTTCCTTTTGTTTATTAAACGGGGAAAACCCTTTTCATTATCAAGTAATTTGTTAGTTTTTGAAGTAGCCCAGGTTTTTTAATTGTTTTTTGATCGTGAAGTGAAAAGTGCACAATGAGCAGGAGGCAGTTAACAAAATTGTTTAAAGGATTAAATCCTGGCTTTTGAGAAGGAAGGTGAATCGATGAGAGAAATTTAGGATTCAATAAGTCGGCTATTAGAAGATTTTGGTGGATTTTTGGTGTTTTAGAACGAAAAAGTTGATGCGGTATCAACCACCATACGTGTATAAAGAGGACAACATTCGTTACTGTACTACAAGTAAGAAAAAATATTTTGAGAACAACCGGAATAGACATCTCTGTGACAACTTAACGAACTTATCTACACCTAGGATAAAAAAAAGTCGTCTAGAATAGGCACGTGAAAGGCAGAAAGGTGTTTTAGAGCGAAAAAGTGGAAGCAGTATCGACCACCATATAAAGAGGACAACATTCGTGGCTGCACTACAAGTAAGAAGAAATATTTTGGAAACCACCGGAATAGACATCTCTGTGACAACAGTTCAAAGACAGTTTAACGAACTTATCTACGCCTAGGATAAAAAAAAAGTAGTCTAGAATAGGCACGTGAAAGGCAGAAAGGTGTTTTAGAGCGAAAAAGTGGAAGCGGTATCGACCACCATATAAAGAGGACAACATTCGAGGACATGTACTACAATTAAGAAGAAATATTTTTAAAACCACCGGAATAGACATCTCTGTGACAACAGTTCAAAGACGGTTTAACAAACTTACGTCTAGGATAAAAAAAAAGTCGTCTAGAATAGGCAGTGAAAGGAAGAATTGGACCCGAGATGATTGGCAAAAGGGCATATTCTCAGATGAGTCCAAATTCGACCTAGAACGGAAAGACCACAGTTCGACGTTGACCTGGAAAACGGTTGAAGGAAGAATGTGTAGCAGCTCGCCCTAAAAAGTCCAAAGTTCAACCATGCCGGTTGAACTTTTTTGATTGTGGATGAGGTCATAGAAAATGGAGTGGTTCCCAATATAGATGATGTGAGTCAGTGTACTACGCGGGTGCTTCAGGACGATTCCGCACCTTGCCATCGTGCTAAGACCGTAACCAAACCATGAACTTTCCACTGTTATTTTGATAATTTTATCAATCGTTATGGTGTTTTTAATCGATTTTATCCAATTAATTTTCTAGGTGCAACGTTACAAAGAAAAATTGAGTATTAAATTCACTCCGGACAGTCTGGACATGAATCACATTTGGCATCGAATTAAGGAACAAAAATTCAAGAAATTTGCAGGAATTAAGAAGCCACATCGAAAAAAATATGTATCAATGTATATCAATCTGATTTCAGAAGAAAAAAAGACGGTCAAACATATATTTCATGTGCCAAGGGAGCAACAATTACACATTATACTATGCACACAATTTTAACCGTTCTCAATTTTCTATTGTTTGAAATATGTACATACTTATATGTATATTTAAAATATGTATACATATGTACACATATTTTGTAATATACATAATATACATCCTAAGCAGTGGATGTCGATTATCGTAAAAAAGGTATTAAACGATTCGTTTTTTTTGTCAGAAGTGAGGATAAATATTCGGGTGTTAGAAAAAAAAAAAACAAGATGGGAGACGCTGAATAGTCTGTTTTAAGTGGTACATATGTAGATATGCATTTAGAAGAAAAATTTTTCGAAACCACTTTTTAATATATCATAGAGTCTTGCAACGTACATTTTATTCTCCGCTATACATAATGCATAACAGGGTAAGTTCGCCTGTCACCGACATGGCTTACTAAATTGACGGTGAGTTGGCAAAATGTACTACATTTGCTCAAAAAAGAAATCAGACTCTTACCTTTCCTCTCCTTAACCCGCAAAATAAAATAAAAACAAAACTCAATCGATTAATGTTAATGCATTTTTTGGTAGCTTATATTATAGGTTCGTAATATACAACAAAACATTTTCAATCCACACTAACATGTTTGTTTAGAAATTAATGAAAAAAAAAATCATCAAATTTTACCTCAAAAAAGAAATCGAAAGGTAAGTGTCCGATTTCTTTTTTGACCAACTGTATCTCAATTTTTAGAACTTTGTTTTACAATAACCAGGTGGGGCAAGAAACAAAGAGAAATAAGCATTTATATACGTGATTTTTAACTTGGCAAGGGAAAGTATTGGTTTCGTGAAAAAAATCGACATCGAGATTTTGATCAATCTTGATATTACTATAATGGAAAGTCTTAAAAAAGTGGTTCTCGCAATTTTGTCTATCTGTCTGTACGACGGTTAAAAGATCTACCAACTATTGTATAATACGTCTCGTATAACATAGACGACAAAAGTCGTGTAACCCTGTCCCGCCCTATTTTATCTATATTCTTTTCCTTTAAATATTTTTTTTTAAATCTTAGCTTTATCATTTGAGAAATTATTTCACGTTTTTCATATGAAGATAAATGTAAAATTTTGTGTGTGAATTAGTTGAAAGAAAACTTCATGTCAGATGTGACAAGAACAACTGAAGGGAATGTGTAACTATTATTGTTTATAGCTTAAAATTTAGTTAATGTTTCTACGGTTTTTTTGTCATAATTAATTGGAAATTTTACGAACGAAAGGCTTTCACTGTTTTCCGGAAACAAATTACCTTCAATAGCTCAAATTGCGGGTGGGTTTTCCAGAACCATCGGCATTCTTCCTCTTTGAAAATTTAATATTTATCCCGCTAAGAATGACTGTTAAGTATAACAAATTTTTTCCAGCACTTTAAGGTATTGGTTCTGAAAGGGATAAGTAAAAAGGCCACCCTCTCTAAATACTTGAAAACTATCAAATTTAAATAAACTGCACGACTAGATCGCACGTACTTGAACCTATGTGCAAATTATCTGCAAATCACTCAGATTTAAAATTTAAATAAAATCACTTTTACAAAAACTTGTTACGCCATCTGTTAGCATAAGTCTACTGTAACTTTTTGTACAATTCGGCCATATGTAAAGTGCGGTTAATTTTGGAGTTCGAATGAGAATTATACATATACATACATATATAATAAATACATACGGACACAATTGAGAAACCTACTTTCTTCTTCTTATTCTTTTCCTTACGGCGAAGTTATGATCCGGAGTAGAAGGATCACAACCCTCCCAGTTTACTGCATCCCTCTACTGATCTGCCTGTGGGATTTGCCGGTTTGACCGATCACAGAAGATAGCGGAGTTTTCCCGTCACTTCATCTACCCTAAATAAATAGCAAAGGACTGAGGACACTTCCCTGATGTACACCAACTCCCGATAGAGGCCCTCCATACTTTTTGCTTGAAATTGGGCGCACTTCTTCTTCGCGAGATCTATGCAACATCTATATATCACTTCAAGGCGAGCTTTTACATCTCTATTAGTAGAAGAGCACTTTGACCAAGCCTTGAAAACCGTTTTCTTTTTCCGTATCACTACTTTAGCTTCATCTGCCCACCACCATGTTTCTTTGGCGTGTTGGTAGGGGCCTTTCGACGTTCCAAGCAGTGATTTGGCTCTCTCAAAGCAAGATCGGTGTATGGAATCCCAAATACATATCTTGTGCTCAGCACTCCTCATCACCGACCTCATCGATGATGGTAAAGAGGTAATTTGTCATGTTGGTAATAAAAGCTTCGCCTTTTCCTTTGTCCAGCTTGTACCAATTGATTTTCTCATTTGTTTGCTTATTCGTTTTCTTCCCCGTCTCCATAAAAATTTCTGTCATAAGGAGACGGTGTTGCTGGGCGATCGCCTCTTGCAGGATCACTTTGCAATCTTTAACCCGGGGTTTCATGAAACTGGCTACCAAATGGTAGTCAATCTGGATTTCATTTCGGCCACTGCTGTAAGTGATCAAGTGCCGGCTTTAGCACGATAAGACCGTATGACTTGCACATGCTTAGGATGTCTTCACCTGGAGAATTCCTGGTGGGGTACCCCAGTCCTCCATGGCGTCTTCATAGTCTTCGTGTGTCTTCCCGACATGTCCGTTCAAATCTCCGCCAACAAACAAAAGCTCTCTGTTTTTGATGAGGTTGTGAAAATCCAGCCAGAATGAATTTTTTTCTCTCTGTTCGCATCCGACTTGGGATGAAACCTACTTTCTTAAGATTCTCTATTATAGTAATGTCAAGTTTGATCAAAATCTCGAGAGCGAACACTTTGAGGAAACCAATACTTGCCCTTGCAAGTAAAAAATAATGCTGTAATTTTCTACCTGAAACTTTATCAGTTTTAGAAAAAGTTAAATGCCAATTTGAACCCTTTGCCATCTTCCTACCTAATTTATGGTTAGAAAGCTCCATTTATACCATTTACTGTAAAGAAAAAACCCAAAAGACTTGATCCAAAGTAACAACGATTATTTCCCCAATAAATAAAAGAATAAATTTTTTTTTTTTTTTATAAATAAGAAGTTATGGCTCGAGTCACAAAAGCAGTAATATTAACAAGAGAGATGGATCAAAGTTATAAATGTAAGCGAAAACAACAACAAAATAAATAATTTTATACATAAATCTACCTATTATGTAAAAAACAAAATAAATACATCAACAGCAACAACTAACCAGATCCACAAGGGTACCTCCAACAAGAACAAGTTTTTTTCTTACTTTTCACATTCTCCTCTCACTAACACGATCCACACTTTTTGTCTACATCAGGTTTTCCAGAGTTGAAATTTATTCTTCTTTATTGTCTTCTTCTGCATATCTAACTTCGTTGCTCTATTTTTATGTGCGATCAGATCAATGAGTACGTTCAGAGACGAATCAAGTGAAATCGGATGTAGCGTTAAATTGCAAACAAAAAACAATCAATTGAGATGCTTTTTGAGCGAATTAGTATTTGTTTGTTGGTATAAGATATAACAACGAGACGATTTTGTTCAAACTTGATAGCTACTTTCAACATATGTTAGATATACGATCAAAAATTTTTTTTTTTTAGCTTTTTAATGTATTTTAGGAAAACATACATTTTTCTTTTCTCATCGATAAATATGGAATCATAACAATTTACAAACGAACGGCACATATGGAACAGTTCCTTTGGCCTGAAATAACAGCATCGCTCCCACCATGCTGATGATCTGCCTCGGTTCAGGGCTGAGTGTAAATCAAGAACAATGTATCCAGATATTTGGCGATCTCTATCCTATTGTATTTATACTCTAACCCCGAAACTTTTCCAAAACTGTCTGCGGGTTAACAAAACTCAAAGCTCTGGTCCAAATTTCAACTTTCTACTTTTATCGGTTCAAAAGACAAAAGTCAAGATAACTGACTCTCACTATAAGGCTTCCGTTCTTACTTTGTATTACCTTGTATCGGAACCCAGAGAACCGACAGGAGGTGTTTGATATTAACTTAGTCATCAAGCTGCCCGGGACTCGGATCCCTGACAGAGCCTTCCTAAGCTTAGTGCCAGTTGAAAGCCGAAACTGAAGGTAAGATCCCTGTGCGCTAGTCACCCAATATGTGGCAGACTGGTCAGCGTCTGACATCCCCCTGAGGGGCGTAAATTTAATCTTAAGGTTTTGGTGCTTGAAACTACACACCAAATCTGGGCTGGAAGCAGGAAACGTGACTTTTCATTATCCAAGCTATACGCAAGCCAAAATGTAGCATGCTATTCCCTTTGTTATGGAGTTTGATTCTAGACCAACTTTCTTCTTAATAATAGAGTTCTCGGGATGTTGTTATGACAGACGCAGTTGCTACCTCAGTATCCACAGTAATGCAACGACCAAATCCTGAATATTCATTTCTATTCCCGTAGTCGTGTTACCTCCAAACTTTGGTCACAGTAACCTACAAGCCTGCGAGTGACATTTCATTATTCCCATTGATACAGAACTAAATGTAATTAACAAATGTAAATGGACAGACAATGTTGAAAGTAATTTAGAATGCAATGTCGAAAGTTTTCTCAAAAATAAAGATATAGTAAAAACCTACAAAATGAAATCCGAAGTGATAAAATAACCATAGACAATTGCAAATGAGAGTTTAAATGAGCTTGGTTTAGAATGAATGTAATTTTACAGGGAGAAAATGTTTTTTTTAGCTCAAACGACCTCAAAAAAATAGGTCATGTATTTTCAAAATGTTTTACAGATTTGTGCAGTGGATATTTTGTGTTCTATTTAAAGTAGATCTGTTGAAATTGGTACATATAAGGTAAAGATAGTGCCCACTTAAGAAAAAACTTAAAAACCAGTATAACTTAGTAATGGTAAAAGCTGTACCATACTTATAACCAATTTTTTTTTTTTTTTTGCTAAGAACTCAATGCTCTAACAGATCCTGAAGTACCGGTCCCTGTATATTCAATATGCAATGATTGGCTTAAACAATTGAATCGCTGCCGGACTGATGCCAAATGACAATTTTAACGCATGAAATATTTTCGGATGGCTTTTAAAATGAAGTCCTTTGCAGACATGGCTTAGGCTTGACTTATAAAAAAGCAAATCACATAGGAAATTATAAGATTTGGCAGCACTTGTAGGCCTACAGCAAGAGGCAGAGTTTTCTATTCCAACCAACGAGAACGAATCTGACCTTCGTTCATGCTCTAGTTGTAGTACGAGTAGTTCTTGACCGCTTTTTTCACTTCGCTGCATTCGCTACACTGCCAACAATTCTGAACCAATCATAAGGGATTGCTACGACAATGCTTAGGATCTAAGCTCTGAATGATTCCATTCAGCTTTTTCAGCTTTCTCTCCTCTATTATTCTTCTGATTTACGTTTGTGTTCTTCTACACGTTCGGTTCCTTTGTGTGATGATGACAGAGATCCACTCAGACATTTTTCCTCTAAATATGTTGGAGAAGAATAAACAAAGAGAAGAAGTCACAAAAAACACACTCCAGCAAACAAGCAGACCCCAGAACGAAGGGGGTGGAGAGCGCAAAATGAACCTAAAACCGATAACAAGTTCAAGGCATTTGCAAGTTCGGTTCGATTATATTTTTTCCCACTCTCTTATACTTCATCCTTTCGTCTTTTTTTTTCTTGCTTTTTGT
The DNA here is from genome assembly GCA_963082735.1 of Pocota personata. Classification (NCBI taxonomy): domain Eukaryota; kingdom Metazoa; phylum Arthropoda; class Insecta; order Diptera; family Syrphidae; genus Pocota; species Pocota personata. The sequence continues at coordinate 2,471,635 of OY720433.1, read as the reverse complement.
TTCGTGGTGCGCAGCTATATAAATCTAGTTTAAAAGTTCAAAAATAAAAGAAAGATCAATAGCAGCATTGCATACTGGAAGAACAACTTACAGGGCGCACAACCCAAACCAGAGAAGAGCAACCGAAAGTTATTCCTACACACCTAGGTTGCAAAAGTGTCTTTATTTGGTTGGGATTTTTATTATTTGTTTTTTTTTTTTTTTTTGTATCTCTGAGAAGAGGGCAACTTTACAAGATCTTTTATTTCAAGAGCTCCAGACGATGATGATGATGGGCTTGGGAATGTAGTAGGAGTGTGGGGCGGGCGGAAATAACGAAAATGTGTTGACTCTCAACCCAGAGGCTATTGGGATTTTTAGAAGTTTTTAGATGAAAGATGGAAGAAGAGGTGAAGGATGTTTGGTATTTTTTTTTTTTTTTTTTTTGTTGTTGTAGCGGATTTACTTATGCATAAGTTTTGTGGTCGTTGCTGTTGTTTCCAAGTATTTTAGGTTTGGAGATTTTTTTTAACGAATTTTGTTCTGAAGAGGAATTTTTTTTTAAGGGATTTTGCACATTACTTTTTAAATTTCAATTGGATTAATTTGATTAAGAATATAAAAAAAAGATTTTAGAAATGGTAGAACCTTTTCGCGAGAAAAATATGCTTTTAGCTATTTGGAAGTAGGCCATGAAAATGAAACCTCTAAATACTTTTTAAAATGAGTTCTTAAACATTGTAAATAATTTAAGTGATACTTACATACGTAGTTGTCAAAAATGACAAAACCCAACCACCTTAAATACCTTTAATACAATTTGGAAGATTGGATAATTGCTATCATCTAAGATAGATTGTAGAAAACAGATGTGTATGATAACAGCTTACAACAGTGCAAACTGCACTGGAACACAGTAAATTCGATTCTTGAAAGTATTTGCCGATACAGACATGAAAACTTAACATACACTTCTGTGATTAGGCCCGCCATTGACAAAGGGAGCCTAGAATAACATCCGCATAGACACAACATTTTGAATCCAATGATATTTTAGAGTTTAGCTATGTGCAATACATGAAGACAAACGCGAATACTCTGTACCTAGGAATTTATAATTTCACCTAATATAATAGCTAAGACTTCGACTGGAGAGAGCGGAAAGAGCTTCTTTTGCGCAGTGGCACAGTACAGGTCAGTTTGGACTACTTAGTAACATCTTATATGGGCTATTTGTAAATAACTACTTATTCGAGGTATTTTTAAGATCGAGAAAATTTAATAAATACCTAGATATAAGTAGTGGTGGATGAATCCTTAATGAGCCAATGGCAGATTAGCTGCGGTCAAGAGGCATTAGAGGTTATAACCCGCATTGAAGTCACATTCTGCAACATCAGCGGCAAACTTGAAGACTCTATCAAGGGTGAATTTTATGATTCGTCTAGAGCATGAAGCCAAAATGACCTTAAAGACTTCGATCCCCAAATTAGTAAGTAAACATCTTTAGCGGGTTAGCCTGCAAATCACGACAGCATAAAATGACTTCCATCTACCTGCTTTGACATCACCGCGGTATAGAAGTATCTGTGCCTAGTTGTTGTTAAATTATATCACTTTAAAATAGTATCTTCCGGGTCTATTATGTCTAAAAGCGGAGAGGAGATTATCTTGGTAAAAGAATGTCCTCTCCGTCTTGTCGTGGGTGACACCTAGTGCTTCGTGTACCAAGATTTCCAACTAGAAAATCATCTACGTGAGGAACAAAGGTAAACGAAGATCCTGTGTCCTCTTTAAGAGTAATCTAAATGTAACAAAGGGACATTTCATCCGGAAAGTCTGCGTCCACTTTTTTTCGCTCGACGAACACGCATCGTACACTTCGGGGTAGTGCCGACATCAACGACAAAGGGGAGTAATTTTTTGATTGTTCTTTCAATGCAATGTCAATCTCCTGCTCAATAGGGGTAAAGAAGGACCATTTTAGAAGTGCGTGCAGAAAAAGAGTCTTTCCGGCGGCATTTCACATACCAAAATACAAAAGAGAATAAGAGAACTAAGGTACGAGTACACCCAACGGAAATCTTGAACACCTTTTTGTGGTAGAATAGATGCAGTCGACGTCTCACTCAACGAGTCCGTCTTTTTTAAAGGTCGGGTGGGTCATAATGAACTATGCTCATTGGAGAAACCCTGCATTTTTTAAGATACTCATTTCACTAGTGTTTTCAAGATTGCAACGAGTCTTAAATGAAATACAACTAGCCCATCTCCGACCAACTCAAACACACTAATTAGTAATAGAAGTCGAAACTCTCTCGAGAATACACATACGAGTACCACTAAAGTAAACACGACCGGAAGGTATAACACCCGCTGATTTTCACCAGACCATGAAAATTATTCGAGCACCTGTGCTCAAATAATTCTCATTAGAGGCCGGTGGTATTTTATCTCCTATTCTTTGATTAGATTTCTGTCATGTTTTGGATAGAAAAATATACAAGGACGATGATCTCTACTCTAGCAGAAAAAAGTCAATTGGAAAAATTTAAGTTTTTCCACCGAAACGCGTCGAGAACCCGTTGCCATAATCAACTACGACTTTATGACGAGGCATACACGTCTCGGGTAATAGATAGAAGGAATTCAATTAAAGTTCAATTACATAGGTGATGGTCACAATAATCTTTGAAATTCGATTTTACCACACCACCGCCCATTACGTAGGATGTACTTAGATTAATCCTGTTTACAAGTTTGTTGCATAGCGATGGATATACGAGTACACGAGTGTCTAGATATAAGTACATCCACTACATCGTTTATACAAAAATAATAATAAAAAAAAAAAGAAGACTACATATGTATGTATATTTAGTCTCCGGCGTAGATAGTATCTGGCTTAAAATATTGCTTATAGATTATGAGGGTATTTTTTTTTTTTTTTTTGCAATAGTTGACGAAAAAACGAAATAGTTCATTTGAATTTCTCCAACGAAACCTATCCCCCAAAGCATTATGAATAACTTTCTCGTATTGTTGATTTCTGAGAAACGAAAAACAAAATATTTGCACCCCGAAGACATTCATACGAGTAGTTATAATGTAAACACAAAACAATTCCAGGATGCAGTGAAACTCTCTTCCAGGAACATCTATCACGCTATTGGTTACCAATTTATAGGACATATAGTGTGACATATTCGCATATTATGATAAACACATTCTTCGAAAATAGGTCATAAACAATTCTTTATATGCTTTAGGGGTTCAGGAAATGATGCATAAACATAACAAGTTCATTAAATGGTGTGGATGACAGTCGCCTTGGAAGATTAATATCTTTAATTCGAAATAATAAAAATAACAACAAGTGTTTATTATTTATTAGTGAACTGAGACCATTTTTACAAAAACTAAATTATTAAATTTGAGATTTGTCGTAGGTCATTTTTCTAATACTTTTTTAAATTTAAAAACAATATTTACGAGTATGTATGAAACTCACATGCCAGCATATTTTTCAAATGAGATGCTGCTTTTTGAACTATACATGGCGTTTCAGGAATACGAATAAAGACTGAAATACGAGTATAATGATAAATAGAAAATAGATTTTTTAAAGAAAGCCCTGTAAGATGCATCGACAAATTGTAAATGAAATCAATGTCTATATTACGAGTATACTCGTATATTTTGTTAATGCAATATTTGTCTGTTTCTGGTAAGAATATTGAAAAAGTAGAAAGAGTTTGTGTTTGTAGGTGGCTTAGAAAACTTTTTACACTTACTGTTTCGTATTATAAAATGTTTTTTTTTATAATCTTCTCTCAGGTAAGGCAAACTTAAATTTGTTCTACTCTTGAATAGATTGATATTAAAAGCTTCTGAAAATATATCTCCTGGGAGTGAATTCCAATTTACTTGTACTGCAGCAGACGGAATTTGAATACAAAGATGTTTGCACCATTGCCAGGTGGACACTGTCGGCTTGCCTAGTAGAACGCTCGCATTTCTAGGTATCGTTCCATTATAGAAAACGAATAGGTCTGCTACAGTCTTCAATGCGGTCTTCGATGAGTCAATAGTTGTAGATTGGATGTCATCAATTAAACGAACTGCTCACCTCTGTACGAGGGTGGGTCAATAAGTCCCTGAAAATTAACACAAATTGTGTCGTCACCCTAAATTTTTTTGTCAAGAATCATCTTTCAAAAGAACGCACCCAAATTTTCAGACAGATCTGTCAAATAGTTTTGTTGTGGCAGCCATTTTATATAGACGCCTACTAGCATTTTCGTTAAAATGGAAAAAAGTGAATTTCGAGTGCTCTTTAAACACTATTTTTTGCGAGAAAAACTATCACGCAAACCAAACAAAAGCTTGACAAATATTATGGGGACTCTTCACCATCGATTGGAACCATTCACCACTGGTTTACTCAATTTCGGTGCGGTCGTTCAAGCACAAGTGACGCCGAACGTTCTGGTCGCCCAATTGAGGTCACCACACCAGAAATGGTCGACAAAATCCATGGTTTGATATAATGGACGATCGGCGAGTGAAAGTGCGCGAGCTTGAAGAGGCCACAGGCTTATCACATGGCTCAGTAATTTCGATTTTACATAAATATTTGGACATGAAAAAGTTTTCCGCAAGATGGTTGCCGCGTTTGCTCACAATCGACAACAAACGCATTCGTTTGTGTTTGGCGATCTCCCAGAAAAATTCGGCTGAGTTTTTGCGCCGTTTCGTAACCGTGGATGAAACCTGGATTCACCACAACACACTAAAAACCAAGGAACAGTCAAAACAATGGACTTCTCCTGGTGAATCGAAGCCGAAGAAGGCCAAGGCGGGTTTGTCAGCAAACAAGGACATGGCGACAGTTTTTTGGGATGCGCGCGGTGTTATTCACATCGATTACCTTGAAAAGGGTAAAACGATCACCGGCGCGTATTACGCAGAGCTGCTGGATCGATTCCAAGCAGATTTGAAGCAAAAACCAGGACAACGCACGGGCGCACAAGGCCGCAGTCGCAATGGCAAAATTGCATGAGTTAGGCTACGAACTCCTCCCTCATCCAGCATACTCCCCAGATTTAGCCCCTGCGACTATTTCTTGTTTCCAAACATGAAGAAATGGCTCGGAGGTAAGAGATTTGGGTCGAATGAAGAGGTCATCGCTGAAACAAACGCTTATTTTGAGGGGCTCGAGAAATCGTATTATTTGGAGGGCATCAAAAAATTGGTGAAACGTTGGATGAAGTGTATAGAGCTAAAAGGAGACTATGTTAAAAAATAAAACATTTTTATACCGAAAAGAGTGTTCCTTATTTAATTTTTCAGGGACTTATTGACCCACCCTCGTATGCTGTCAAGTAGGTGAATAAAATATTTAGGGGCAGGAGTTATGCTTCTTTTAACTGTTATGAACTTATACCGGGATTTCTGTTTTCTTTTGCTATGATTTCATCAAATTGGCTCTATCTATACGTATTTTCTGCCAATAGCATATATGTATATCTACTCCAACTCAAATATGAAATGTGATCCAATTCAAATCGTTAGACAAATAATACCGTTAATTTCGGGGTTAGAATAATAATTTTTCGCATCGAATTGTGAACCCCACTGACCCCAGATATAAAGTTTGAAGAAAATACGTCCAGCCTAGGTACGCTGGGAATGGGCTTTCAGTTAATCCTTTGAAAACCGAGGAGAAGGAGAAAACTGCTTGGGCTGACTCAGCCAGTGCTGAAAGGCGTCACTATCCAACTCTCCAAGGAAGATAAATATTTAAGATTAATCTTCGATAGCAAACTTCTATAGACGAAACATGTCGAGCTGAAGACTTCCACAGCTCTGTCAATCTTCTGGCAATGCAAAGGTGTTTTCGGCAAGACATTGGGCTTGTCGCCAAGGAAAGTCCTTTGAATCTACACGGCAAGACCCTTCATCTCATATACGTCAGTTGTTTGGTCGAATAAGCTTTCATGTAAATACATTACTGCTGTTTTCGCCAAACTCCAAAGAAAGGTCTGTCTCGGCTGCTTGGGAGCTTTCCCCAGTACGCCTGGCTCTGCTCTGAACGCTTTGATGAACCTCCCCCCCTGATATTTATATCATGGAGTGTACACTCAGGGCCATCTGCCGTTTAAAAAGAAGTGGTTTTTGACACGACACGCACTGGAGTTTTGATGACGTTTATCCTACGACCCCTGTCTCATGGATATCCTGTCTGATACAATGACATCCGAATTACGGCTGCGGTGCAAATTTGAAGTCGACATTCCTCGTGTTCAGGATTGGCTTTGGCTATAGTCTGAGCCAGGAAAGGAATGTAGTCGTATTTTCTGGACAGGGATCTGGTGCTGGTTTACTCAACAACATGCGACAACATGAGGCTTCACTTCTCATTGGGGAAACATACATCTGTCTTCCAGGCAGAAATACTCGTATATGCTATCTTAATGGCTGCGGACTATATTGGTAAGAACAGGTGGAAGGGGCGAAGTATCTGCGTCTGTAGTGACAGGCAGGCTGCGCTTAAGGCCTTGCTCAATTCTTTAACCACTTCCAAAATAGTTCGAGAATGCAAAACATCCTTGAATTCGGTCGGAAGGCTGAACTCACTAAGTATTGTTTGGGTCCCAGGACAGAAAAGACTGTAGACAACTTATTGGTGTTCTTACGGGCCACTGCGCCTTTGCCAAGCACCTCCATATGCTAGGTTTGAGCGCTACCCCTGTCTGCGACTCCTGTGGAGATGACACTGCGGAACACTTCCTATGTGATTGTCTTGCCTTTGTTCGGAACAGGTTGCAGATCTTCGGTGCTGATGTCGAAAAAAACACATTCAAATGGGGTTCTCTGGCTGGTAGTATAATGAACCCGTTTTGAGTCTGAGTGCTCCAGTAGGGCGTGCCCACCCCTAAAAATATTTAATGGCAATTTGGAAAATTTATCTTTTATGCAAAGAGTCAATCAATGGGTGCATTCAGTGCCTAAAATAGCTGTGCATGTTGACATGTAGATGGCGGTTGCATACTATGCTTAAAAACTATATATTTAAGAATTTCAATTATTGATGGATGTGCTGCTATTATTTTGCACACAGCTTTACATTCAGAATTGACGAGACTCCCTTTTTTGAGTTTTTTGTGAAATTTGATCAAAATCTCTAGACTAAACATACACCTCGAGGAACTTGGACAATTCAAGGATTTGCTACACAAACCGGAGCCTATAGAGTCGAAGACGGACATACCAACTTGTTGAGGAGAATTCGTTTTCAGCACTTAACGTCATATATATACATACGAGTATATAGATCTAATGAACGCCAATGGTCTGGCCGAGCCAGTTTTCAACATCCCAACAAAGAATAGTAAGCAGAAAAGGCAAAGCTTTTATTCGACGGTGTGTATAAAAGGGGAAGGTAAAGCCTACTGGAGGCACAGGTTCATTTCCTAGTAGCATCCAAAGTAATGTTAGTTAGGTATAAAGGTAATTAAGGCAATCCTTTGCTAACATTCCTATTGTTTTTACGTTTCCTAGTGATGCAATTATACCTACTACCTAAACTACTACTAAAATGCTTTTTACTATAGTAAATTAAGTAAAATATTTCAAGGGCACAACGTTTTCCCCAACCGCCTAAGCGAATTTCCTTCTCATCCATTTCTTAACAAACAATTCTTAATACACTAAATTCTGGAAACTCTACGGAGGGTTCCAAAGAGCTAGACTTGACTTTAACCACCAGCTGTCTGTCCTAGACTTTTTTTTACTCGTGCTGTTTAAGGTTATTGACTTACGCTCATTTGATACAGAAATGTTTTATTTGTGTCCTGCATCGTCGTTGCCGCCGCCGTCATCACCACCATCCACTGCCGTCACAATCTATATTCGCTTTGCACTGTGACTGTTTTCCCTTAAATACATATACATGTATATATGTATACATATATATATATTTTTTTCTATATGATTTCGTTTTGTGTGACAGTGGTTGGTTATGACACGAAGAGTTGTCTTAGGTGTTGTTGCAGGCAAAAAATATAACACACGTGTGTATTGAAGTATAATTCCATAAGGGATTTTCTTTTTTACTGTTATAAAACACACCCACCTACTTTGTTTCGGGTGGTGTGGGTTTACCAGTGTGTGCTTAGGATTTTGAAAAAATAAAAATAAAAAATCCCGCGTATATACTGCATACACTATCAATTATAAACACCCTTATTTCCCGGAATTCTACGTGAATAGCCTCGAGACGGCTAACACGTTTTTTTTTTTTTCTCATTTTTAAAAACACAAGAATACACCTACTATATAAAATACTTGAAAGAGAAGAAGCGAAACAGAAGTCGCCAAACACAAAAAATTAAATCAAACGGAAAGGACAGAACACTGCTCAAATGGCACACTCGGAAATAAAAGAGTAAAATTTTAAATATGCCGTAAGTACGTCTCATCATCGCGAACTATCACTCAATGCAGGAATTTATTGTCACAGCTTTAGACTACAAATCAACCTCGGCTCTTTAGCACGAAACATAATTCTTTTCCAAGAAGCCAGGGAAAGCCAAAAGCGCTTAACTCTTGTCGTTTTCAATGTAAAACTATTCTGGGGGACTATCCTCGAATTAAATTCATTAAAGAATCCAAAATGTGTAATCTTTGAGTTACGAATGCAGAACTTTTCGAGTGAAAATCGTATGAAACTTTCCAGAGGAAACCATGTAAACTCAATTTCCGTTTACGAATAATTGACAAATTTCGAAAACGGTAATAATATGGCACAAAAAAAATTAACGAGCAAAAAATAAATCATTCACAAAAAAATCATTTTTCAATTAGCAAAAAGTAATTTTTTGAAAAGCAACAAATTATTTTTAGATCTGCAGAAAAAGTAAATGGTTAGCAAAAATTACGTGATCAGCAGAAAAAAACAATGCTTCAAGAAAAAAATTGAAAATAAAAAAACTATTCTGCTGATCAAATAATTATTTTTGCTTTGGTCAATAGAGGCGGCCACTTGATTGATGTTGTACGAGTATTCAAAAACTAGTCCAAATAAAATAAAAACACAAACTATACAAAAACAAATAAAATACATATTAGTATAAAAATTAAGCACAAATTTGTAGGTGGGGTGGTGACAGCTCTCAAGCACTTTTAACGTTCAGCCACACTTTACTCGTTCAACTTAAAGTGCCCACTCACACACCAATTTGTAGGGACACTCGAAAATGGCATGTGTGAAGGTAAATCGGATGGAAAAATAATTACAGGAGTGCGTTCCGAGTTCAAGCAAATTATTTATTTCTTAATTATTGTCAGAATACGAAACCTAGATAAGCCGTATGCTATACCTTGCATAGGAAAGCTATGAAAAGTTTCGCAACCTACATTTTGCTGCCAAAGGTAATGACTAAAAATTTGTTTTGGCCCCTAGTATTAAACGAACTTAAATACGAATTTTCTTAAACTCGCTTCTAATTTAGAAATAGCAATAAGTCGAGTTTTAAGTGACACATCATTTCTAGTTCCAATATTTAAATCTGGCTCTAGAAATGACGTCAAGAACTACAGAGGAATCTGTAAATGATCAGCCATCCCTAAGCTCTTTGAGAGTATAGTCAAAGATAAATTGGAATTTTATGTCAAAGAATATATTTCGGAATCTCAACATGGTTTCGTTTCAGGGAGATCCACAGCCTCCAATCTCGTATATTTCACATCGTCTGTATTAAATTCATTTGAAAGGGGTTATCAGATGGATACGGTCTATACCGAATTTAGTAAGGCATTTGACTCTGTGAATCATAGTGTCTTAATACGCAAACTGTATTGCTTCGGTTTTCACTCATCTATTTTGAGATGGATTTCATCTTTTTTAATGAATAGAGTGCAGATTGTAAAAATTGAATCTTTTCTTTCAGAACCATTCAATTGCAGCTCAGGTGTACCTCAAGGCAGTCACCTGGGCCCTTTACTTTTCATTATATTTATTAATGATATAACAACTGTGCTAAGCTATAGTCAATGCCTACTATATGCAGATGATCTAAAGCTGTTCCTAAGAATTTCAAGTTTAAACGATTGTATAAAGCTCCAAAGTGATATTAATGCTCTTTCTTCTCCTTAACATAAAGAAATGCAACGTAACAACTTTTTGCAGATGTTTCAACCCAATTATTCACCGATACTCCATTAATTCAGAAGAGTTAACTCGGGTAAATGTTATTAAGGACCTTGGTATCGTTTTTGATCAGGCGTTAACTTTTTGCGATCATGTAGACTATATAACGTCAAAAGCTAACTCCATGGTTGGCTTCATTAAAAGAAATGCAGTAGAATTTTCTAATCCCCACTCGCTGATAATCCTTTTTATAGCCCTTGCTCGATCTCTTCTGGAATATTGTGACATCGTTTGGTGTCCTTATTACCAGGTGCATATTAATCGGGTGGAAAGCATTCAAAGAAGATTTTCCAAATTTGTTTTTTTTTAAAATGCGTTGGAATTTCTCACCGGAATATGATGCTAGATGCCAACTGCTGGGTTTAGCTAAGCTTCTAAATCAAAGAAAGATCCATGATGTAATGTTTGTGAGAGACCTCCTTTGTTATCATTTAAAAAGCCCTTGCTTGTTAGCTTTAATCCCCATTTACGCTCCTGAAAGGCCATTGAGACAAAGAGAGTTTCTTTTTCGTACAATACATAGGACAAACTACGGGTTGAATGAGCCTATGTCTCGAGTTATTTTAAATTTCAACTCGGTTTGGTCTGTTGTAGATCTAAGTTTATCCAGAACTATGTTCAAAAACACTTTATTTAGTTTTATTGGTTAATTGTGTAGGTAAATTCAAATTCTCATATTTATTTTATCTATATTTAATTACTTTTGTAATCTATTATATATATACATATATATCACAATCCGTTAAGTTATATACTTGTAGATGAAATGAAATAAATAAATAAATAAATAAATAATAAAAATGGCTGAAAAACCCCTTTTTGGTTTAGTGGTTGGAGAAACTTAGATTTTGTTTCTCTTTTATTCGTGGTGGCTGTTAATTGCTGTTCCCCGTTCGGGCTAGAATTTGATTGCTGCCAGCAACTAGCACTTTATTGATTGCGTTCGTTGGACCATTTCAAGCAAAGTGGAGGGATACCGAGATCCCCACCAACAAGATCTCTTCCAGGCAGTAGTAAGACTAAGAGCAAAACTACACCACTGTAAACTCCTAAGCACCGTGGCTTCGAGGAAGAAAACTCTTAGCTTCGATTAAATTCAGCAAGATGAAGACGCACAGCCGAGAACTTAAAAATTTATAAACCATCCTCAAAGCCAACTCCAACAAAAGCCAAAGAAGGATGATAAAGCCATTTGCATAAATTGCAAGGGGAACCACCCAGCCAACTATAGAGGGTGCGAGGTAGCCAAAGAGCTTCAAAGAAGGCGTACCACGATGAAGTTACCACAAATTCAAAAGTCTAAGCCAGTGGCTAAAGAAAAGCCAACAAAAAGGAAGCCCAAGCCTAAGCAAAGTCTACAAAAGACAGGCTCCAACAAAAGGAAAGTTGACAACCCGCAACATTTCAAAACAAGCAAAGCGATAACAAAAAAAATCGAGGCTGGGATACCGAAAGGGAGTGTACTTGGTCCGATTTTATACTTGTTATACACGCAAGACATACCGCATGAGACGCCGTTATAGCCACATTTGTGGACAACACAGTCATATTTCCAACGGGCAACACGGTCGAAGAAGCTACCGGAAAGTTGTAAAAAGCTGTAGATAAGCTACATGATTGGACAAAAGTTTGACGTACTCATATGCAACTCTTAACTCGAAGAAAATCCCGTACGCAAACGAAACGAAATACCTGGGAATGACACTCGACGCGAAGAGAAATGAATTGGTTGCTCAGGCGATATTTCAAGCTCGATATCCAGAACAAGCAAGTGCTAAAATCTGTGTGGTATGAGGTTGTACCAAGAAAAGTAATAGAAACCTCCTACAAACTTGTCAAAATAAAGTGCTAATGGAAATAGTGAATGCACTGTGGTATGTTCGGAATGCGATACCCATAGAGATCTAAGCCACATTTGTTAGCTTATCTAGCCTCCGTAGAAGACGAAATTCAAAATTTCGCACAAAAACACCAATGTCGACACTACGGTCCTTGTAACAACGCTGTCCGCCAGATTTTGGATAATAGAAATATAGTTTGTCGACTACAAAGGACAAAACCGTCCGATTTAGCTCAGTAAAGAGAAACCGCGCGTAACTGGCGGCACAGCAGGCACTTACGTTGGAAAGTCACCCGCAAAACGTGAAAAATGTGAAGTTGTAGCATTAATTATGGTAGAAAGGAAGTGTTATTAGTGAGTAAGATCTTACGCTACTATTAGCACGCGCTGCCGGTCCTCATAGTATCTCATGGAAGATTTCCACCTACCCTCGCAAACAAAAAAATTAAAAAGCAATTAGCATTTGGAGCACCAAGCTTCATCAGAATTTTAAGTTACGTCTAGGGTTACACATTAGAAATTACTGCAAACCATCGTGTTTGGCACAAGGTTTTCTTGGAGTCTATTAAAAGTCGCTTAGCTATAAAACCATAACCAATTGACAACCAAATGCAAATACAACATAATCATTCTCCAGTATCAGCACTTTTCCAACGAAGTTCGACAGAAGAAAACGTTGACGTCTACACCAGCTGCAGTAACTATACTATATACATATCGTATCGTTTCGCAGTCGTAATGCTTAAATTACATAAATTCAGCTTAATCAGAATCAAACGAAAAGATATTAAATTAAAATTCAAAACACAAAGACCACAACCCACTCACTCATATAATTTTCTAGAGACAACAAAAGAATAAATAAATAAATCAATGAAGCATATAATTTTAGGCGTGAAAAATAGAGAACCAAACATTTACGCCCCCTTTTTAATTTTTTTTTTTTTTGTCACAAATTATAAAGGCGCGCACACATATCACCAACAACTCTAAGCTGAGCTCAGCTTCACTCGTCTGCACATTGAGTGAATGCATGTGTATAAAACCTGAAATGCGGAGTGAAACAACAAAAGTGAATGCACAGAAAGAAGAAAATAAAAGGAAAGAAACCGAAGTAAGGTAGATAGAAACCCTGCACTGCACCTCAAGGAAATTTGAGTATGCACATCCTTTTTGCTGTTCTTTACGATTATTATCAATATTATTATTGCCAACACCAACACCAACACCATCGTCAAAATCATCATCCCCACCAACAACAGGCACGAGTAGAGGATTACGAATGCGACTGGCAAAAACATCGTGTTCTTGGAAACGAACGAACGTACACGCAGCAAGTAAAAATCCACAAAAATAAATTGTTTCCACAAAAGGGTACGGAACGGATACAGGGACTATACATTGCATTGGTAGTGTCGGAACCAGAAAACAGGGATGAAATGAGGATACCAGTCGACGACACCAATTAAAGGAGTAAAAAATCACATACTACATAAAAAAAAAAAACAACGTAAACGGCTTCTTTAACTTACTGGCACGCATGTTCTTAGGACAAGTAGAAAACCTATCCCAAAGTCTAAAATATGTTCAATTTTTCGATTCGAAATGGATCTTTAGTTGGGCGTCATTGATGGTCAACATCGTTGAATATGAAATAAAATTTTCGAAGGGAAACCAAAACTGTTATGATTAGGCTTCAATACTACCATACTACAAAGAGGAGCAGGTAGATCAGTATCTACATATGTATTTATGTACATACTTGTTACTAACTTAAAATCGGTTAGTTATGGCCCACTCGTATCTAAGTCGAATTTAAAATACCAGACAATCAATTTCATTACAAGTTCAAATGTATCAGGACCGAATTTTATGTGATTTGGATATTATTTATTACACAATACAACGTATTATTGCAAAAGAACAATTCAATGTTATTATTAGAATGCTAAAATGACGTTTTAGAATTTAATATTGTAGTCTGTTTCCGACAAACCGAAATGCAAAATTTCGAAATTTCAGTGAAGTGTTTCCAACGAACCTAACACATTTAATTTGACACTAGCTGTCAAAAGATAGGTACACACATTCTTTCGGGAATTCGTATAACAAACTTCACTGAAAGTTTTCTCCCGAAATAATGGATTTAAGTATGAGTTCAAGTGCTTGGGATATATTGCTGGTTCACTAACTTGAAGTTACTAACCAAAGGAGGCAAATTTAAAAACATTTTCCTCCCACATCCGCCAGTCATCACATCTTCTTTTTACTTGTACCTGTAGGGCGAGTATTGCTTTCCTGAAAATGTTTGATCTCGAGATTTTGACCCAACTTGACATTACTACTATAACAGAGAATCTGAAAAATTTTTCCTTGTTATACTGTCTGTCTGTCTCTATGTCCCATCGACTTCAACCTAAATCGCTGGACGTTTTCAAACTTCACATCAGTGAATTCAATTCGAGGTAAAATCGGAATTTTTATTCTAACCTAAAAATATATACTAAAGACCGATTTTGAAAGAATCAATTTTTTCGAAAACGGCCCAAACGATTTTGATGAAATTTAAAATTCTGGTTGTGATAGATTTATGCAATCGGATGGCATACCAGGTTTTTGCCAAAAGGTACTTCAACTGGTTCTTTAGCTATTTTTCAGCTAAGGCTCAATCGATTTTGTTCAAAATTAAAATTTAAATAATATTTTTTTTTTAAGAAATTTCCAATTCCCGGAGCAGTCCAACTCGATTTTCAGTCCATTGCATACTACCAAGCAGAATCCCCTTTTTGGTGTAGTGGTAGGAGAAACTTACATTTCGTTACTCTTATATACTCGGGTGGATCATCTTGGTTGCTGTAAATAATATTTAAAACTCGTATATGCAAGGTCTTGGGATACTAAGTTTTGGAAAATTTTCAAAATAAATTTAATAAATATTCATCACGTTGGACGATAATTTTTTAATGAAGTTATGTCCACCCAGATTCGTCCAGCTTTGGAAGTGATCTTCGGTCACCTTTACAACTCGTAATCGCAGAAGCCGCTAAAAACCGAATGAGGATAAAGTTTTGCATCTGACTTTGAGATGGAGACTACCCCCCCAAAATAGCACCTGTTCTTGAAATATATGTATGTAAGAGTTTTTTTTCGATTTCAAACAGGACCCCGTAAAAATTGCATCGGAATTTTTTACGAGTAACCAACAGAAATATGCTTGACATTCGCTAAGGAGCAAAAAGCGAAGCATCCTCAACGAACATCAAGCGAAGACGGGTAAACAAAGAAAGACTGGAATGAACTAAGGCCGGGTTATACATTCAAAACTCAGGTTCTGATAGGAGCTGGGGATTAAAACAAATGGTGCAAAACGAATCACACCATACGCGAAGAATTCAGGAGGATGGAGAAATAAAACAAGGCGAGAACCTGGATCAATACTAAAGGTCTGAGGCAAGCTAAGCTAAGAAACTTCTGAGACACTACAGCCGGAAAAGATTCGAAGTTAACAAGAATAACCTACGTACCCAACTGCCTCCAGTTGCTCACTTCAAGTCGATTGAGGTCTCCTTCTACTTCTGCGCGCCACCTACGGCTAGATCTTCCTCTACTGCGTTGTCCCACTGGGTTCGATTCGATGACTCTGTGGGCTGGAGCATTGCTGTTCATTCGCTCTACATGTCCTAGCCATCTTAGGCGACTGATGCGCAGTTTTTTGACTAGGTCAATGTCTCTGTACAGCTCGTATATTTCGTCGTTGAATCTTCTCCTCCAAAGTCCGTCAACGCAAACGGGACTGAATATCTTACGAAGAATTTTTCTCACGAAACGACTGAGTGTCCATGATTCAGTGCCATAATGCAGGTCTGGGATGATTAAGGTCTTAGTATAGAGTCTCCTTAGTTGTTCGGGCCCTCTCAGCCCAAAAGAAACAGCGATTGGCAAGAGTTATTCTTCGTTTGATTTCTGTTGAGGTGTCATTGTCCGAATTTATATCAGAGCCAAGGTAGACAAAGTCCCTTACTACCTCGAGGGTCATAGCTGCCGACTGTGACGTTCTGTTCAATTCGTCGATGTTGTGTGTCCCTTCTTATTGACAGCATATACTTGGTTTTGCCCTCATTTGCGCTAAGCCCATTTTGGCAGCTTCCGTTTCAATACCAGCGAACGCACCAGTGACAGTCCGCTGAGTTCGTCCAATTATGTCAATCGAATGCACATTAGTTCACCCTTAAGCCCAACTTCAGTCATACTTTCAAATATAGGGATTCGTTTATAAGCCGAACGACACGGATGTGGAATGATATATTTCCTCAAACATACAACCTTCAAACATTTAAAACCAACGTGCAAAGGCATCTCCTCTGTTCCTCTTTTCCAAACGCCCATGCCCTGAACAAATATAAGGGTATTCATATTCCCTTTGGCGCGCGCAAATTATAAAATCCTGCTAGCAAAATTGTTATTTGCGTGGAATCAGACCGAATGATAATATGGATTTTGTTTTTAATTGAACAACATTGGTGGCACGTGCCCCTATGGCCACGATCTGGATCCGATACTGTCAATAGTGATAGGTACATTTTCTATCTGATGGAGCACAGTCTGTAGTAAGGCCATAAATGGATAGCCTCGTTTTGAAATTTACCTTACTAGACCAAGTTGTAAGAAAAGTGGGTGGTAGCACTCAGGCAATCCTGTCAAATAGGGCTATGGTTACACATTTCCATTCTCATAGAGACTTCATCGTAGATTCACTGACCATAATTCAAAGCCTTGATGGTCCACACAAAGAACTAGAACAACACAATCCAGCCACAATGGACATACGAGTAGTGTACTGCAAGTACCCGTAGTATTTTTCTTTTCAAAAGACGAATACAATCTCGTCGTCGTCGCCTTCACAAGAGCATACTCCACTATTCCAGTGCCATTTCTACAGTTGTTTAATCGTACAATTAACACTTATGATGTCTGTGCACACCATAGTACTCGTAATAGCGCCCATCACACGTATCAATATTTATTGAATTTATTTCTTGTTTACTGGCGCACTTTGTGTAAAAGTTTTTCTATTTACGCGTTGCTTCTCTATTTTCATCCCCTTCCTTCCGCGTTGTCGTAGTGCGGTGAGATAATGGAAATTTATTTGGATTTGTTTCCAATTTTGTTTGGTTTTTGTAATTGCCATTTGTGTGGTATGTGGGTGAAGTGGTGCCGATAGAACTACTTTGAGACCAGAGAGGACATCATCACTCTTGTCATCCGTGCTCTCCCATTGATTTGTTTGTTTTACGAACGTGTTTCTTTCTCTTTCTTCATTCTAACTGTCATTGGAAAATGTAAACATCTTTATAGTACAGTACGGGGGTAACATTTTAGATGAGATTTTGACACGTGCAATGCAAGGACTGTGGACCTTTTCTCATACTTTTTTTCAGGTTAAGCTTTTGTGACGTTGCTTCTTGATTACGGATCTACGAGTAAGCATATTTCGGTTAAAGCATGGAAACTGCGATTTTCATGAAAAAAGTAGTCGATCTTGCCGGTAAGCTTCTGCTGAGAGTCAGCAAGAACGCTGACTCTCAGACGTCCGTAAATATTCGATTGGTCTGTCCTGGAGAGTCATGAAATCCACGATTATGTTCATAGTTAACCCAACCATCAATGAAAACTCTGACAGAGGACACAGGAAAATCTAATGCAGGTTCAGGTCCGGAGAAATCTTTTTCTTTACCTTGTCTTACAAATTCATCGGAGATCTCATTTCCCGTAATCAAATTGCGATCTTGGACCCGAAAAAGACACATTGAGCAACAGAATTCAGATGGTTCTTGCATTATCGAACTATTTTGGTTAATGTAATACCCAAAGCCCACAGATCTCAAATATGAAGTTTAAAAAAAAAAAAAAAATCGGTTCAGCCATTTAGGTAGATCTAACATACAAACACACGAACTTTTTTAAGTTTTTCTCTTATAGTAATCCCAAAATTCATCAATCGACGTTGGGCATGTCGGTATGTAAACATTGAATAACTTTGACATTTATCAACCGATTGACTTGAGTAGACATGTTTTTAAAACGTCAATTCAGTACAATTTTAACCATGAATCGCCTCACACCGAAACAACGCGTCGAAATAGTGACGCTGTGTATTGAAAATAGTCTTTCAGTTGTGTTAACTCAATGTGTATATCGTCGAAAATATCGTGGCCAACAAGCACCGTCTGACAACACTATTCGTCGTTTGGTGTCGAATTTTGTTGAGCACGAGACAGTGGGAGATCGTCGACATGCCGTTCATCAACGCCCAAGACGTTCCAATGAACTGATTGAAGAGCGATAAGAGAGAGTGTTGCCGAGAACCCACATGTCTCATATCGTCACCACGCTCAGCATTTTGGCGTCAGTGGAACCACCTTGCGTTGCATTTTAAAGGATGATTTGCATTTGTTTCCGTATAAAGTGCAATTAACTCAAAGAATATTGCCGGCAGACCGTCCACGTCGTCAAGATTGGCGCACCCTGTATGTCCTCAGAGTTCATTCACACTTCTTTCCAGAGAAGACAAAAATAAGAATTTTCTCTTCAGAATCTTCAAACTGATTTTTAAAAAAAATTAAAGTAATAAACACATTTTTTCTTCCGTTTTCCGTTGTCAAAGAATTTTTCTTTTTATGATATAAAAATAATACAAGTAGTGTCGATTAAAAGAGACTTTCTCCATCAGAATTGAGTAGAAACTATTTTCATGTGGAAAACAGAAGGAGTAGAATCTTGAGTGAAACCAATGGAAAACGACATAACAGTGGACAAAAACGTTTCATTGTCGAGATACCCGTTGGATGTATTGGGTTCAAGTGAGCCATTTGAGTTCTATTCGCAGGAAAGAGGACTGATTAGGGACCAATTTTCAATCCCGGGAGTTCTCGATTGGAAATTTTCTAATCCCGTGATTGATAGCCATTAATTTTCCTTTGACTAAATATGTGTAAATAATTACTATTACTACATATTGTTAATACTACTCGTATTGTTAATGCAATTTGATATACATTACATATTTGGGTTGTACATATTTGAGTAAATCCTGTGTATGTATGTATTTTTATTATGTTTCTATTCTGGAGCAAAAAAAGATACCAAACAATCCATCAAAAAGCACACACAAATTTACAGACTCTTCTTAGGTAGATAATGTGGTCGGAAAGTGGGCAGTTTGAGTGATGGTAGGCCCGTAAACCATCTAAATCTAAAGTTAAACTCCTAAAAAATTAAGGAAAACCTATAGAAATGGAACTAAATAAAAGGTCTACGTCAAGTCAAGAAATATATTAATTTCTGAAACAGAAATACTAGGCAGCCAATTGTCACAATAATATGGCAACATATTTCTAGAGATTCAAATTTACCCCCCGAAATCAAATTTTCCATTTGACCAAGAAGATTTTTATTCGTTTGGATATACTCGTAGGCCTAATCTATTCAAACAAAAATGTCCTCATTAATTATCGGAACCGGGTGTGCAAAGGCTAAATCACAGGATCCCGAGATTAGGGATGTTGCCATTGTACTCTTTAGTCCTTATGAACTGTATTAAGATCCAATACACGTCACACGTGAGTGACATGCCGAACGTGAGAGGCAACGTTTCACCTGACGAAACAACAATAATTAGATAAAAGCATTTTGGAAAATTAAGACAAACTATTTAAAGAGGGGAAAACAATATCATCAAACATGATTTCCATCAGTTTCTTGAACCTATGAACAATGCCGAGAGATAAAACCTTAAAATTGTGCCTGGTGATTTGAAAAAGAATACCGTCTCCGGAAATGGACTCAGGCTGATCCAACGTGAATTTCGGAAGCAACATGGTAGCGTACAGCACAAGGTACATCTTAACCAATCCCAAATCTCAACCGAAATGTTCGAACTCTCTTCGATACATACGTGTACGAAGACCCAATAAGTTATACTCGTAATATGTAATGTCCAGAAGTATAATCATGAAGAAATTCAACGTTGAAATGCCCTAAAGATTGCAATGCTGCCAATAAACGAAATAATCTTAAACGGTTAGCTTGTCAAGTCAATAAAAAATTGACATATCCATGCACACAGTTCAACAAGAGTTTTTAATACTAAAATATATTTAATCATTTTTAAATTCTAAAAAAAATTACATCTTGACGTTCCAAGGTGACTTTTGTTTTGTTAAAAATAACTATACGTCTAGATGCTCACTTAAGGTTAAGGGAAGTACTCGAAACTATTGCATAGATTTTGTTAGTGAACTATTTAGAGGGATATTTTATGGAGAGATACATATTTAATTTTTGACATGTCGGATCAAGACGGAAAAGAATGATATCATATGTTGATATTTTTGTAAAATGGAGCTTGAGGAAGCTATAACTACTGTATATATGTACCTATATACTGATTGAACAAAATTTAACCATCGCACAGAGGAGTATCAATATGGAGAAACCTGGCCAAAAGTGAAAAGCATGAAACTTGTTAACCTACTTATTACCTAAAGGATATTTAAATAATGATTCTATTTGCCTCTGCTGTACATAATCGAAAATCGGGAGCTATGTTAACCACATGTTTTTGCTGAAAGCGATTAAGTCTAAAGCGTAACATTTTACTCGCGTTTTTTAGTTTTTATTGTGTGAAATAAAAACTAAAAACACGCATACTCCCGCCAAACGAATACTAATAAAAGCATTTATCCATGCTAATCACCTTTGCAAAGGGCAAAAAAGGATTGCTATCCTCGAGAAGAGACAATCAAAGTGACAGAAACGTGCGCTAAAATTAATCTACAGGATCTCCTTGATCATACAACTTGGCGATTACTAAAATACCTCGAATTTGTGCTAAAAACTACAGACGAAGAAGAAAAGGAACATTTAAAGTTATTATCAAAATGGTGTTGCGATGCTTCATAACAACAACAATTTAAACAGACATTTCAGAAAGACACGGATAGCGACGCAAATACGAGTATCTTCCAAAGTTCTCTTATTCCTTTAAGATTGATAAGTAGTAGTGGTGGTCAGAAGAAGACCCAGTACCATTATCTACAAGATATTTCAGAACGATTCGTATGCCCTTCGTTAAAGAAACAGTTGATATTACCAATGAAAAATTTCAATACGTCGAAAATCAAGCAAGAGACCTAAGAAAGACAAATAATTGTGGTTTACTTCTCATTCAGCATACAGTGGTAATAACAATGGTTGAGTGAAATGTTTGGAATGCAGCAACAAGTACACAGAGAAACGTCAAAAAAACATTAACAATTTAAGCTTTAAGGTTTGGACTGTCGATACTTCATGCAAAAATTCGAGTCACTTTTGCATTTGTCTTATAAACTTCCCATTAAGAAGTGGTCAGAACCAATGAAGACAAAAAAAAAAAAAGAATTCAGTTCAATTTTAAAAATGAAATAAGTCTGCTTGTGGACATTTCATTAATTTTATTAGCAAATTTAGGATAACATTGCAAGCCCTGTCAAGTGGACATACGAGTAACATTGACGTACAAAAATTTTCAAATTATGCTGGGTACTCATTCCGTAATTTTTAAGACGATCATCGTCCTAACGATACTAGTGAACGCTATCGTCATTAATTTGCTTCACATACTCGTAACTCTATCACTATCGTGTCGTCTATCGTCCAAACTTTGAGAACTTTTAGTAGATTTCACTGACTGCCAAACTTTAGTTGAAATGTCATGTTGATTGTCATCAATTACATTTGTGCCAAAAATATTGTTTAAATATTGTATTATCACAAAATGTATGTTTTTTATTTGTCATCTATATATTTACTAGTTAATTTATGAAAAATATGTGCAAAAAAAAATGTTATTGACAGGTCAGCTACGCCGAATCAAATGGCAATTGTATCAATTATATGGAGGGTGAACAAAATGTGGAATGATTTGGCCATAACACTTAATTCCACTGGACTGCCCCGAAAAGTGTTTCAGCTTGGAAGAAAGTAATTCCAGTTAACCACTGGTAGCCTCCTCCATCCAGAATCTCTAGCGTAGCAGCAAGTCTTATTGTTGCAGGAATATAAGTTGAACGGCAACCATCTAACAAATTTATTGTTTGTAATACCAATACAAACCCTTCTTTTGAAAGATGAACATGAAAGCGTTGAACAAAATTATGGTGATTTTAAATATTAGAATGAAAATGAAATTGAGTTTATTATTTAATGTACTAACATGTGCGTTAAAAGAGACAAGGGATCTGTTGCGGCTCTTAATTGTCTCCGTCTTCGTATTGCTTGTAAATTGTTATCATTTTCATCGTCAAAAAGTAAAATGGTTCAACGTCGAAACATTTTGTAAGCACTGACACTGAAACTATTCACTTTCAAATTCCAAAAGAAAGCTTAATTTGTTTGCAAAATATACAAACAAATGCAAGACGATACCTCTAGCTATCGTGCAAACGATGTCGTCTTGACGATAGTGTTTGACAGTTTCTTGTGATTACGTGAAGCAAAAGTTGAATCGTCAAAACGATATCGTCCAGACGATAGTGATTTTTAATGTTACGTGAAGCAAAATTATCGTCAAAACGGAATGAGTGACCTGAAGAAACTGTATGGTTGGTATCCAATATTGCCGAATAAAGTTTTAACGCATGGGGCCGCAGTAATCATCCACGCTATACTACCTATTGGTCAACTATCAGAGGAAGTGGCAGAGGCAAGAAACAAGCATTTTCTTTTACATAGGAAACATTTTTCTAGAAAGTTCTTTCGATGGGGATTGTAATAGGGATGTCTTGAATATACTTCTGTCACTCTGCCTCAAAAGAAAAGCAAACCATTCACCAGCGAAATTTTACGGCTATTGCTTCCACAAACAACGTAGGTGAACTCAACTGTTGATAACAGCGAAGAAGAAAGAGAAGAAGAAGAAGACGAGGAGGAGGAGGAGGAGGAGGAAGAAATATGTAACGAAGATTTTGGTTACTAAACTGAATAAAATTAAAATTGTATTTCTATCAAATTTTTTTATTTGTATAGATTAATAAAAATTCAATTTTTAGCATACGAGTAATAACTCGATAAATCTTTCTTGATATGAACGAAAACTCTTTTCTACAACTCATCAGTTCTATTGAACCCACCCTATATTTTTGTCCACATTTTAAAGTAAAATACTCCTCTGTGCATCGCTTGACGAATTATGTGTACTATAGTGCCAACAACGTAGACCTCAGAGGTCAAACAAAAAATATTATTGAGCTAGGTTAGGTTAGGTTTGATGGGTTGACGTAGAGGTTGAAAGACCTACTACGCCACACTTAGATCAATGTAGATCCATTGTGATGCCCATTGCCAACAACACGCGGTGTTCCAAGCGGTCCCCCCTCTAATAAGGGCTAAGTACATATGTAGATTATTGGGAACTTAAGCTCTAAAAGAGTATGCGGCATATTGACTTTAAAGTGCTGCTAGAACGCGAAGGACTTTTGTTAAAACCTATAGGATACACCACTGTGATCTGCTGTGCTCAGCACACACAACCACACAAATTCATCAACTGCTGACGATGATGATAATTTCAAGACGAAATTTACACTATCATTGCAAAACTGTTTGCTTTTTTAAAGAAATTTTCGTTCTACTGCCTAAAAATTACATACTTAATACATAACGTAAAAACTCTGCTGTCCAGATAAGTTTTAATGCCTATAACTTGAAATATTTTCAGTATCGAAAAATACATCGAACTCCAGCGTGACCGATAATAAATTAATTTACTACTAATGACTTGTGTGCAAATGCAGCTCAGCTGTAGTCGTGTGTGTTAATAATGTCGGAAGCATTGTGAGAGCTTATGTGGAAAAGTTTAGTTTAGTTTTTATAAATACAAAAAAAAAAAAAAAAAAGAAGAGGCCTCGATACGCAATAAAAAATCTTACGCATCTCCATTTAGTATACAATAAAGCATTCTACGACTATATTCATTCCAAAAAACATTCTGGGATCACTCTTACTTCTTAGGTAGCACGCACGCACGATGCATTCCAGAGAAGCCTTCTCAACCGATCCCACGGAAGGTCAAGACTGCTCTCATTTTCTGCAAACAGCCTATATGCTGTGCACTACCAATGAAATGTTTTCCCATCCTCTTAATTTGCTGGTTGCAAATGAATAAAGAACATATACCAAAGATCGTTTTCTCTTAATTTTTGCAGGCCGGAAGGATACACATAGATAATTTCTTTCTCCAAACTTATGAGCAGTGATCCAATGCCTAATCAGTGGAGAGAAAGTTATATTCGCCCTTTGCACTAAGGAAAGGGCGATACGCGAAACTGCGACAACTACCGTTCTGTCAAACTGATGTCACACACCATGAAGATAATGAGCGGGTATTAGATGGCCGACTGCGGAAAATAATACGGCTATCTGATGACCAGTGCGGTTTTGTCTCGGCTAAATCAACAACAGATGCAATCCAAAGTATAAGGATCATAATGGAAAAACATCGTGATTCTTTAAAGGACTTGCATATGGTGTTGGTTGATTTGGGCATGATCTTAAACATGTATGAGGGAGCAATGATAAGAGTAAGATGTCCCGCAGGAGTCACCGAAGAGTTCCCAATCAAAGTCGGTGTACACCAGGGAAGCGTCCTCAGTCCTTTGCTATTTATTGCAGTCCTTGATTATCTGCTTGAAGGAAAGGTGACGAACCCCAAAGTGCATCAGTTATTCTTCGCTGACGATGGAGTTTTCATAAGTGAAGATCAAACGTCCCTGCAACGAGCACTTGATGTATGGGTGGATGTTTTGGGGGGAAATGGGTACCGTATTAATTCAAAAAATACAGAGCAACTGTGCTGCCCATTCTCTGATCCACACCGGCCTATTCCAGACATTTACTTGAATGGAAAAGTGCTTCCCAAGTGCGAAAAGTTCAAATATCTGGGATCTATGATCAATAGCGAAGCAACTTGTGATAATGACATCAATCATCGCGTAAGCGTAGGCTGGATGAAGTGGCGGGAAAACTCCGCTACCTTCTGTGATCGAAAAATGCTTTCTAAGCTGAAAGGAAGGCACTACACCGCAGTTGTACGTCCGGCGCTCACATACAGTTCACAATGCTGGACAATGTACAAAAAGTATGAGGACCAATTAACGGATGCTTCGCATGACAGCAGGAGTAAAAAAGCTTGATAGAATAAGAAGTTCGAAGATTCGAGGAAGCCTTCATGTAAAAGCAAGATAGAGCACGACCGGCTCAGTTGGTATTGTCATGTTCAAAGGAGAGTTCCTTCGAACCCCGTCAAAAATGCAATATCAATCAACGTTCCTACGCAATCGCGCAAAAAAGGCAGACCAAAAAACAACTGGATCACACAAATACGTGACGAAGTGATCCGAAACCGGGAAGTCTGCCGGTACTTCCTGAGGTCAAACTGGCAAATCCCACAGGCGGACCAGTAGGGATGCAGTAAAGTGGCAGGGTTGTGATTCTTCTACTCCGGATCATAACTTCGCCGTAAGGAAAAGAAGAAAAGAAGAAGATTTCTTACGCACGCAAACTTCTAACTGCACTTTTATACTAAATAATAGATCAAATGTGTCCATTATTTTGAGGATTGAACATCTTGACGTAAATGCCTTTAAGCCAATTTATAATTTACCATCCCTAAGTGTACCTATACAAGAGTTATGCTCTGCACAAAATTTCGTGTCGAATAATTATTAGATGGATGCATAATAAATTTACAAATTAAGTTTTATACAAGTTAGATAAGCTGCTACGAGTATAAAGTTAGACGCGTATAATGAAACTATGGTAAACGAAACCCGGTGCCACGTTACGCCTGCAAGCTATCGCAAATTACATTTTGCAATGCATTTTTCAAGTAAGGAACAAAATATGAACAGGAGTATGAGAAAAATAATAAAAAAAAAAAGAAGCACAACACTCGTCAGTGTTCCGCTAAATTTGAACGAGAGACGCATTTGTTATGAACATAGGGAGTAAAAAAAGACTGCTGTAAAAAATCTATTGAAGTTTGATTTTCATTGTACCGTTTTTCATTCGAAAACACAGGATATTCTTAAAACAAATGAAATTCCGCAGTAGCTTCCCATTCTGAGTTGGGTTGATGAAATTTAATAGCAAAAAACCGTTGAGTGCATGCATAAAACGGACAAAGGATATACATAACTAGGTTTCCTCGTGTATTCGCAAATTTCCAAAGTTCTAGCTTTACAGGTGGTAAAATACCTGTCTCTAACTGTAGTCTTTGTCTTTTATCTAGAAGATACAAACAAACAAAAAAGGACCACAACACTGGTCAGTGTTCCGCTAAATTCGAACGAGAGACGCATTTGTTATGCACATACGGAATAAAAAAAGACTGCTGTAAAAAAATCTATTGAAGTTTGATTTTCATTGTACCGTTTTCATTCGAAAAAATTTCGCAGTAGCTTTCCATTCTGATTTGTGTTGATGAAATTTAATAGGAAAAAACCGTTGAGTACATGCATCAAAAGGACAAAGGATATACATAACTTGGTTTCCTCGTGCATTCGCACATTTCCAATGTTCTAGCTTTACGGGTGGTAAAATCAGAAATCAATACCTGTCTCTAACTGTGATCATTGTCTATCTTTGTCTTGTATCTAGAAGATACAAAAAATAAAAAAAGTCAGTATTCCGCTAAATTCGAACGAGAGACGCATTTGTTATGGGCATATGGAGTGAAAAAAAGACTGCTGTAAAAAATCTATTGGATTGATATTTCTTGTACCGTTATCATTCGAAAAGACAGGATATTCTTTTAAGAAGGTAAAGCAAATGTAATTTCGCAGTAGCTTTCCATTCTGAGTTGTGTTGATGAAATTTGGTAGGAAAAAACCGTTGAGTGCATGCATCAAAAGGACAAAGGATATACATAACTAAGTTTCCTCGTGCATTCGTACATTTCCAATGTTCTAGCTTTACGTGTGGTAAAATCAGAAATCAATTCCTGTCTCTAACTGTAATCTTTCTCTAATCAAATTGCTGTTGGTGTCTATTTGTAATGTGTCTTTCGCGAAAAAGGAAATACAATTGTACTATCGACACATCCATTGAACATAAATAGCTCACTCACCGAGATTCGAATGAATACCAAATTAAGAAAATTTAAATTACTTTAGTTAAATGTCTAAGACTTATTTTTTGTGGCGAATAGGGGTGTTTTACTCCTAACTTTACCAATATACACAGCAAAATCGAAATATACATTTAAAATAAAAACAACGCTTTGTTGCTAGCAACGAGTTGATGTGGATTTCATCTTCCCTTGCTTTAAGTAGTTTTAAAAACGGCACAAAAGGAGATTTATTCAATCGCTCCTTCTGATTATAGAGAGAGCTTTGTTTAAGGTCTGGGAATTGAGCAGGGTATAACCAATACGATCAAGCCCAGGTAAAAGCCTTTTGACTTGGCAGAGATGAAAGTTCTTCCCTTGACCAGAAAATAACAGATACCTTCAAGCTGTCCAAACTGAATGCAGTGGAACTTTGGGATCAAAAGACCGGTAGTGTATATGAGCGCCAGTACACTGAATGATATACTCGTATTTGTTCTGATGCTTTCATTAGGCGTCAAATGTTATTTTTGGAGAAATTATGTTACTCTTCAAATTTAAGCTAATTTTGTTCATTCTGATCAAAGACAAAGTAAACAAAACTGATTGAGTCGTATGAATGAAAACCTGAGCATGTGGGCGCTGATGTTTATATATATATTGGCTAATGCTAATGTGAATCAAAATATTGTGTGACCATTACTGAACACTAGCATCAGTGAGTACCTGCTCAGATTTTCATTTTTCATTTTCGATCTCGAGATTTTGATTAAACTAGGATGCGTTTGCAATAAGACTGCATACTCAGATTTTCGCTAAAAAGTTGCGAAAATTGCCCTCCTTTACTCCTATTAAGTTTGCTTTGTTTCTGCGAAATGCTAATGAAAACTAAATTGAACTCATACCTACATTATATAATTATGTTCGAAAAACATAAATAAAGACAAAATTGATCAATTTGGTGAATTTTAGAGAAAAAGTCACAGGTGTGTCATGGAATCAGCTAACTAAAATTTAGCATAGATTTCTATTTCTAAGGGCAAATAACTTCAGATCCAGAAAACCCCAAATCCATATACCATTTTTTGTCCAAATTATAGTAAATAATGTGCCTCGAAAACACGTCTCAAATTTTTGGTCTACTACTCGCTATACAAGCTTGGTGGCTTGTCTAAAATATTGAAATAAACGAAAAATTTGAATCACCATTTCAGATTTTTCATGTAAAATTTCCAAATCGCCATTTTGGATTTTATATCGTTTCAGATTTTTGTTCGTAACATAGTTGAATGTCTCTATAACTTGTATTTTGTGTCAAACATTTTCGCGGACAGACGGACAAACAGCCACTGTAAAAACCCGGCTACCATTTTGTGATAGTAACAAAACTGATAGAACTCGCTTCATTTTGAGAAATATTCAAATTTAGAAAACAGTCCTAAATAGAAAAGAGCTTATTAACCTGACATGTCAAAAATTTAAACATAACCTTATTGTGAATGACAGCTAGCTATACCTATATACAAAATATTATTTTTGTTTGTTTGTTAAAGTATTGGTTTACTTACATGCTATTTGATGTATTCCAATGCATATAAAATGTCTTGGCACAATTCGATACAGTTGACAACAGCACCGTCTCTAGGCATACTAACGTCAAGATGGTAAAAAACGATGTCGCTTTTAGTCCAGGTAAGAGTCGAAAGCGCAATTGTGGTGTATGATGATGATGGTGATGGTGGTGATGGTACTGCTGCTGCTGTTGCTGTTGTATTTGACGGTGACGATGACGCTGTTGTTGTAATAATTTTGTTCTCTCTGATAATATACTTGCTGCTGCTGCTGCTGTCACCTCCGTTGGTGGTGTCGTTGGTGATAACGCGGACTGTGATGAAAACGACGACACGGACATAGATTCACTAGAAAATGTGGGAACAGCAGCAGCGCATGGTAATGCCGCTGCTGTCGTTAATGGTGCTGTTGGTGGTAATTGTGAAAACTCTGGTGACGTTAGTTGTGTTTCTAGTTCCGTTCGTGGTGGTGAAGATGATGATAATGATGATAATGATGGTGGCGGGGGTGGTGGTGGTGGACGTTTTGTACTACCACCAAACATATTATCATTATTTTTCACTAGCATTTTATTTAAATTTTTTATATTTTTATTCAACATGATTATTTTATTATTATATGTATATATATTTTTTTATTTCAACTCTTAATTTACTTTATATATGCATTTACATATATATTAATTCATAGTTTAAACACAAGAAAAATCACTTGTATTTCTCTTCTATTGTTTTTTTTTTCTTTTCTATCTATCAATAGAAACGTTTTTTTCTGAAAAGAAAAAAAGAAATATGTAAATTAGTTTGTAATTTAAAACTTTTACTAAGAATGTTCTAATAAGTTACATTGCAAAGTGTTTTCAATCATTTAATTTACTCATTCAACAGACAGCTCAAGAAGTTTTTCTTTACATCGCATCTGCACAAACTTAAGAGTAGTACAAATGTATTTTAACACCGATAATTAAATGTTCAATTAAATAGTTACAAGCAAAATGTTACCATTTTTAATTTTCTATGGGTGTCAACAATATTTACTTTCCCAAAGCTTTTTAAGTGTTCAGTACCGAAACGGAGGGCTAACATTTTATTGGAATATAGAATGTGATACACTAAATGAAAGCAAGTAGCTTAAGAAATTGTAATCAGTAAACAATAAATTTATTCTGTTAAAGTTCCTTAACAAAAATGTTCAAAAGTCATAGGCAAAGCAATGTTTTCAGGGTCAACAAGCGGTATCATTTTAAATTTCGTACCATTGTTGAACTGTCAACATTCAACTATCATTGCGATGACTTTTGATAAGTAAAAACTAGGAGGTTATTAAATATGGATAGATACACACTCGCACAACGTGGTTAAATAGTGAAAATTCACTACAAAAACGGTGAAAATATCGCGGAAACGTTTCGTAAAGTTCGAAATGCTTTTGGTCATCATCAAGCGCCTTCGCGCACAGCTATAGTGAATTTAATCGATAAATTTGAATGTCTCGGACAGGTTAGTAATGTGAAGACTCCAACTCGTGTTCGTCTGGCAAAGTCAACTGAAAATATTGCCGCCGTAGCTGAGAGTGTGACTGAAAACCCAGGTGTGTCAATTTTTTTTTATATACGGGCGTTGTGAAAAAAGAGAGAGAGAACAAAAGATTTAGTGTAGTGGTTTGAAACTCAGATGGTATTAAGTTTCTTTAAACTCTAAGGGTAGCGTTCAAATAACTGGGGAGAATTTTATTTTTTTGCTGTTCTTGTCATTGCTTATGATTCACAGTATTTTTTTCCGTCCACCTGATTCCGTCCATATGACCACTCTACTGCCAGTGTTATGCTTTCGCAGTAGTGTTGACTTAGCTATCGCAATTGATCAACTTTTTCATTTATTCATGCGAAATAAATAGATGATTCTTGACATCAGGATTTGAACCGTGAACCAACAGCGTGACAAGCGATGATGTTACCACTACACTATGGCCACAGGCCTATCCGCAACCACTTTGCAACGCATTTTGCATAAAGATCTTGGTCTACATGCTTATAAGGTCCAGTTTATACAATTGAAGCAATTCAAGAATAATTGAAGTCAGCAGACCACGCACAACGCCATACTTTCGCTGATTGGGTGCTGGAAATGAATGAACAAGATCTTGATTTTTTACACAAAATTATTCTGAGTGATAAGGCTCATTTCCGTTTGTCTGGGTACGTAAACAAACAAAACTGAGATCGTGCGATTTAACACCATTCGACTTTTTCCTTTGGGGCTATGTTAATGTTATGATAAAGAAGTCTACGCCAATTGCTCCACCAACGATTCATGCACTAAAAGAAAATATCAGAGCTGTTATTCGCGAAATACAGCCGCAATTATGCATGCTGTACCAAAATTACTAACCTCAGAGTTTGTACTTTGATTAAAATAAAAAAAATCACCAGTTTTCATAAAAATGTTGCGTTTTTCTATTGACTTAAAATGACACCTCTTGTTGGATGACCCTATACAAACAACATTACTGCTTCCACTAAATGCGCAGTTTTAGACTAAATTAGCAGCATTCTAGGTGCTTCCCTATTAGTCCATTCTCTCTATTACCAGGAGTGGAACCGGTTAAATGTTGACAGCTGATAGCTGATACTCAAAATTAAGTATTTTGCTAAGCAAGTTGATAATCAACGTTTTCGTATGTCAGCTATCTAGGTATCAATTTCATACATTTGTGTCATTTCAAACCTTTCGGCAGTAGCTAGACCAATTTTAAGACAGTAAAAATGCTTCAGTTTTTAATCGCGTAACAATTTCGATGTTATAAAATTCAAGTTGTCATTTTCACATAAATTATTTTGTAATTGCAAACTGAATTGTTGAGATTTTTTTTATTTTTGAAATAAAATTGCACACACAATTAGTAAAAAGTAAAAGTGACGAAATGAACAACTTTTTTTTGTCTGTTGGATTTTACATATTTGTAAATAATTTGCATGCATTTCAGGTATCAGCTTGCCATAATGACAGCATTGACAACCAACTGACATTTCGTAAAAGGTAGTGCTGCCAGGTATCAAACAATATTTCGTGATCGTTCTACATAGAACGTCACAGTTGACTACTAAAAATTTGACCTTCAACTATCAACTTAGGCGATTCCATCCCAGTGTTTCACTAGCCTAGTTCGACTGTGATTTTAGCTCCAATATTTAGATTCGTTTTAAAAGCCATGACGTTTCGATTCACTGTTTTGCTTTCGTGCGTAATATTACTGTGGGCTTTATTGCTACCAGCACTGCTAACACCAGCTATAAGTGGACGACTCAAGTACACATTCTTGCTGTAAGCTTACTGGCTTATAGTCAGTAGCATTTTATGAAGATATTTTTAGAAATAACAATTCGAAATTTCAATAGCACGGAAAAACTAGTAAATATTAGAGTTCCTAATATTTCCGACCGATACAGGACCAAAACTGAGCGCGCAAAACCAAGTCTGCAAGATTCGTGCAATAATAAGACCGATCTGCTAGACTCTTGCTGTTTTTCAACTTGCATAATATTTCAAGAATAGAAAAGAGCCTTCTCAAAATAAACATTACATCTTACAGTTAGAGTTGTTGAATTCTAAATATTTTGTATTTTTATCGGAATCTAGCTGACCCTGTTTAATAAATATGTTCCTCGTCCATCACGGAGGTTTTTAAGAAACTGACTGCTCACTAGAATTTTTTATTTTTTGTTCATATGCCTTCCCTAAGTGAGAAGAAAGATCATCACCATTACCGCATACACTGTCTCAGTAAGAACATCTCCATGACTGGATAGGAAAATCACGAACCCGTGTTTGCCGGTGCTCATGGTCCAAGCGCCCAAGCGCCTAAGCGCCTAAGCAAGCGCCCAAGCGCCCAAGTGCTTCCAACCTTACAATCAGTATCTACTTTGACGTCAAGGAGAGATCTGCGGTGTTGGTTAACTAAGAAAGTCATTTCGACTTTTAAGACTGAAAAGACCACTGATGTGTGTAAATGGGACTAAGATTTCTCAAAATAGAGAGAATTCTACTTCTATTGATTGGGTGGAGCACATAAATGACGAACACAGATGTTCTTGAAGGCCCTCCATGAGAATTAATATTATTACAGAAAACAAAGCTGTCATACACTTGGGTGTATTAAGGTTTAAAGAATATTAGCACACCACACCCCGAACCTGTTTAGTTCATCTTGAAAAGTCGAACGAACCTTCATGAACATTTTAAATTTTGCAGTCGATTTTTATTACTGTAGATTTTTATTAGTACCGTGACCTTATTTTTGTGCAGTTTTTAATTTTTTCAGCGGCAAGCTTGCTCGTGAGATAAAAAAAAGAATATGCGTGATATGTGGCAAGTTGTTATTGCACTGAGCAGGCTATTCTTAAAGTGTTTTGCCTTCTCATACACCCTTACAGGAACCAATTTGTAGGGTAAGAGTTTGGGAAATCATATGCTACCCTTCACACGTTCAAATTTCTTATTATAATGTGTCACATCCCACATTCTTCCTTCCTTAACTGCCCCAATCACCCGATATACTGGAAATAAGAGAAAGAAGTTTTGAAATTTGCCCGTCGTTTGGAAATCAGTCCTGATATCACGAGAGCAATAAATAAATCATCTAATGTGCCTCCACACATGCCAATTTGGAGTTTCCTTACAAATTGGTCCCTGCAAATTGGTGTGCCAGAAGGCACGTTTACTCGTACACCCCACCTTTTTCCTTGACTGCCCGATAAATAAGGAGAGCAGTTTTGAAATTTCCCCGTTGTTTCAAAATCAGTCCTGACATCAGAACAATAAACAAATCATCTGATGTGACAACACACATATAAATTTTTTAGTGTCTTTACAAATTGGGGCTTGTAAATTGCCGTGTGCGATGTGCGAGCAGCCAAAAATATTATATAATTCTTTCGGTTTACGTTCGTTGCACAAAATTGCTCAAAAACCATAGCAAAAAAAAAACAAACATTTTTAAATTATTATTAGAGGTACATACAAGTACATATGTATGTACAGCTGTGAACACGAAAATAGCAGTAGCTTTACTAAAATAATTAAAAAATTTCTTGTTCTTGGATCTGAACTTGACCATTGAGAATGAATACATTCAGTGAATGGCTGAGGATCGTGCATTGGAAAAAAAAAGAGAAAACTATACAAAACATGTCATTTACGAAGATAACAGTAAATATTGAATTTGAGCATCGAATTTGAAGTAAACACTGAAATAACAGTGCCGTGTTAAATAGTGTTTTTTATTAAAGAAAAGTGAAATTTCTTTCGTGAAAAAAGTCAGTTAGTATATAAATACATTTCTAAGGATAATTTAACTAATATACATGCGTTTCTTTCTTTTTCTGTGGAAAAGTGGGTCGTGGTAAACATTGCACCGACGAACAGAGAAAAATGATATTAACGCTACGAAGAGAGGGCAAGGCATACGCAGATATAGAGCGTATTTGTTCATGTTCATCCAAAATTATTTCAAATGCAATAAAATATGTTAAAACTGGAGAAACAAGAGGCGGGAAAAGAAAAACAACGGAACAAGATGATAGGAGGATCGTACGATTGTCCAAACAAGACCCAATGAAATCGGCAATCCAAATACGAAAGGAATTAAATTTGGCAGTAAGTGATATGACTGTACGGAGGAGACTTCTGGAGGCATATTTAGCAGCACGAAGTCCGAGAAAAAAGCCACTATTGACTAAGCGACATAAGGAAAAACGTTTAGAGTTTGCCAACAAATTTGTTGAACTTCCTGTGCAAAAATGGCGAAATATTTTATGGACAGATGAATCCAAAATAGTGTTATATGGTAGCACTGGTTCACGCCAGTACGTACGACGTCCTCCGAAAACCGAATACCGGCCTGAGTATACAACCAAAACCGTTAAACATGGTGGTTCAAAAATCATGATATGGGGATGTTTTTCGTACGAAGGCGTTGGCCCAATACATAAAATTGACGGTATTATGGACCAAAATGTTTACGTAGACATCTTGACAAATATTATGTTGCCCTACTGCGATGAAGAAATGCCACTAAGATGGTTCTTACAGGAATATAACGACCCGAAACACTCTAGTCGAAAAGCAAAAGACTGGTTTCGGGTCAATATTCAGATTCAGGTTATGGACTGGCCAGCTCAGTCCCCTGACCTGAATCCCATTGAAAATCTTTGGAAGATATTAAAAAGGCTATATACAACGCCAAACCTACAAATAATTCCCAACTTTGGGAAGTAGTCCAAAGTGTCTGGTCTGCTATACCACCGGAGCGTTGCAAGCGTTTAGTGGATTCTATGCCGCGAAGATGTCAAGCTGTGATAAATAATTCAAATAAATAATTTAATTTAAAACTAATTTTTATATTAATTAAACTTTGTATAATAAAGTAAAAGTGAAAAACCATAATTTGAAACTAGCACTGCTATTTTCGTATACAAATTAAATTTCTTTTATTTTTGAGTTAAAAAAACGAGCTGCAAATAAATGAATTTCTGTAATTTATTGCCTTATGAAATACTTTTTAAAAAATCAGTTTGAAGTTTGAAAATAAAATACAGTTTTAAACATATTCCATCATAACGCCTTTTTTTCCAATACTGCCATTTTCGTGTTCGCAACTGTACATATGCAAGGGGAAAGGAAAGTGGCGAGTATAAGTTAATACTTTCCCCGCTTATCATGCAAAGTTAAATAATTAATAAGATGGAAACAAATACTAACTAATTTGAAGGTTTTAAAAAAAATAAAAAAAAATTTTTTTTATTAATTTTGACAAAAGGAACTTACTTGTACTGATAAATTAAAATTAATGTTACCCACTAAAAATATATTCAGCATGACTATGGTTTTATACAAACAATTGTGTAATAAAGTCAAAAAGTCCTTCCTAACGTGGTTACATAAAATCTAAAGTGCGAACTGATTATTGTCACACACTATGAAAAGGGACCATAATTCCACACCTAACAATTGCTATAAAATGAAAATCCCCTAAAGCAAGGACGAGAGAAGGGTGGGCTACTTATAAACCCCCAACAAGACTCGAAGAAAAACCAAAAGGGGGCAACAGGACATGGTAATCATACGGGTATATCAAAGCTATCCTCACAAAAAAAAAAAAAAAATAACTTAATTTTCTTCCATTTGACGGCAAAATGCGCGAAAGTCAATCATTCTTTCTATAACTTCGTCACTTCAGGAAGAGGAGAAAAAAAGAGAAAGAGCGGGTAAAAATATAGGAAGGGAATTGGAGATTGTTTGTCTTTTTGCGGAATTTTCCCAAAAAAAATGAAAGAAAAACACAAGAGTGTAATGCGCTTGACTACACGCACAGTAATTGAAAGGCTACCTACTATTTGTTGAGAACTGCACTGCCGTATTGTGTGTGTATGCGAGTGAGTATGAAATGAAAGAGACAAATATTCAAACTTTCTCTGTGTGTATGGTGCTATAATTTTCTTTCCTTCCTCTGTGTAATAACATTATCCTTATTTGTTTGGAGTTTATTAAGGGATATGGTTAAGTGTTCGAAATACAAAACGTCTACGCCACGTTCAGTATCTGAATTCAATGTGTGTGAGGTTTTGTTATTTGATGTTTAATTCGACTTTTGTTTCTGTAATTAGCCCTAACGTTTTTAGGAACTGTTCGATTGGTATTGAAAGAAAAGGACTACTAATTTCCGATTCTTTTTTTTTTTTTCCAATTAATGTTACACGGGGTGGGAAATCATTAGGATATTTAGGTATATGGAGCATGGTGTATGTTGAAAATGTGTGTATTCTATATGTACACCTTTGTAAGCTTTCTTTAGGAAACACAGTATAGAGTTTTACAAGTTCTGTTCGACTTGATTATAGGTACGTGAATGTTGAATGTTCTCGCTTCAAACTTTTTGATTCGCATTTAAGACTACTCGGTTTCATTGCCCTAAATTAAATTTGGTACGAGTAAATGGAAAATGGCCGTCTCTTAGAAATGTTACAGCGTTTCTTTTTACTCTAGAGGTTATGAAGAAGTCAATCCTGGGCGGATGTGAACAAGTGTGCAATGATCACTCCAGTCAGGATTTATTTTAAACAGACAAAAAAAAAAAATATATGTACGAGTATAAGGTATATTGCCAAATATTTGATTCACGGAGATCAAAATGCACGCATTTTCGAAAAATTCTGTTGCCTTTAAAATATCAAACGCAACAATCAAGTTTAACCAGATGGAGAGACTGGTTCCGCTTTTAAATCACTTATACCACTGGGCAATTCAAGGTTCAAATCCCAGAAAAAAAAATGTTTTCACGGTCCCACCGAGAGTAAAATTGGCATGAAAAACGTCCAAAAAGATTACTCTTCGGAAACGGCATAAAACTACAGGCGTATCATTCATGTGTGGCACAGTTAGGACGGCTGCGAGAAGTTAGGCCAGGTCCTGTATGGGCTGTTAGCGCCAAACGATTTATATTTATTTTATAGGTCTTCCATAGTTCTACAAAAAAGTCGCTGCGAGCACATACCCCAGATCAACAGGTAGCTCATAATTATTCGGTTCGGTCGAAGACGGACGGGTCCACTAGTAAATCGAGTTTGTGACAATATCAGCATAGAGACCAATTTAAGTTTCATATACTGTTAAAACTTAAGTGTCTAAGTATAGTATTTTTATTTGAAATTCTAACAAAAAGTAGAAAGTC
Organism: Pocota personata; assembly: GCA_963082735.1. Classification (NCBI taxonomy): domain Eukaryota; kingdom Metazoa; phylum Arthropoda; class Insecta; order Diptera; family Syrphidae; genus Pocota; species Pocota personata. The sequence continues at coordinate 2,434,162 of OY720433.1, read as the reverse complement.
ATACAAAAGATTTGATTAAGAAAAGGGCACAAATAATCTTCATTAATACTCGTACTCGCAATTTCTTTACATTTCGATTTTTTACTTCAACCCAAATTTTATTTTATTTATTTATTTATTTATATATTCATCTACCGAGCTTAACTCTGACGTAAGGAACAACTTTAAACTAAATTGCAGGACAGTCGGTTATATTCTCACTGATTCAAAGGGTGCGGTTTAAGAATTCTCGCAAGCGAATATCCCCGTTTACCTGACAGCCAAGGAACTACGAGTATTGTGACAAGTTAAAAATAAAATCCAAATTAGTTACATTCTGTCACACAAAGCTTGGAGCGAATTTGTCCTTTTCTTTTATTAGTCGTAGATATATATAACGCGTACGTACTCGTACATCTCATGTTAAGTGTTTCTCCCACGTATCTGCCTTGAACTCTTTATACGTATTAAACATTTCTTTGTCGTCCGAATTAGCAGATCCAAAATTCCACGCAACAGTTTAACCATCAAATATACATAATTATTCATTAATTTGTCTGCTTCTGGTCGTTGTCCCTGGCTAAAAAAAAGTTTCAAAAGACTACGAGTATGGTAGCTGAAATTTCACAGCCTAGCCCCTAACCCAAAAAGGTATACTGAAGGATTGAAAATTTGTATGTACATAGAGTTGAATGCCTTCAAGATTTTCCATTTTTCCATCGAATAACTGCTGTACGCGCCGGGACTCAGAGATAAAGTGCGTGGAACAGTGGTCCGAATCCCATCACTTAAGACTATGTCTTTTAAAGTATATTAACCCAGTAATGGAGAAAGAGGAAAGTGGGGTATAGAGAAGAATTATAGATTAAAGAGGAAATTATAGCTGGTCCATAGCGATGCGGATGGGATCATAGCTTTGTTTTTCTTAAGGAATTGCAAAGCCAAATTGAAAATTCCTCCACACCTATCCAATATACGTTTCACAAATTAAATATTTTCAGGACTCCTCTTTCACGTGGGTCATCTTGTAATGATGCTCGTCCAGAGCGAAGCAGCTTCGACCCCATAAACAGCACCCATTATTTTATTTGCGTCTTTAGTTAACAATTTTATCACGCCACGTTACTTAATCAACGACATCTTCTAGGAAGGTAGCAAATAAACTGATAAATGCAACAAATTTGCAAACATTGTGGACTTGCTTCTTATTCATAAATAAAATATTTTTAAGGAATTCCCCATTTTAATACATAAGGCTTAGAGCACATGAACCGCACAACGTATGTGATGTTTACGACTAAAAGAGGTAATGAAGACTTTTGTTTATTTTTAGTATTTCTGGCTCTTTATAACAATAATTTGAAGATTTTGTAGCAATGAAATACATTTTGTTACCTTCTCTCGTTCTGGTTGCCTGCTTTTTGTTCTGTTAATTCGATAATGCAAAATCCTTTAAATTGTTTTATTTGATACATATAAGTCTCTCTTCGTGATAGAAGGTCTATTAAAACAAAATAAAGACCGTACTATCGTCTTAGAGAAGGTGGCTTTTGGTACAACTCACACAACGACCCCTGTCTTATGGATATGCCGTCTGACACAGTGACACCAGAACTTGGGTTGTTGCGCAAATTTAAAGTCGACTTCCCTTGTGGTTAGAACTGCTTCGGCTAGAATCTGAACCAGGAAGGAATTGTAGCCGAATCTACACGGATGGCACGAAAACCAGTCAGGGGACGACAATATCAGCCTGCATTTTCCGTTAGGCAAATATGCGTCTGTTTTCCAAACGGAGACCTATGCTATCCTAATGGTCATGAACTATGTTGTAAGGTAGAAGGGTCGGAGTATTTGCTTTGCGTGTGTAGTGACAGTCAGGTTGCTCTTAAAGGCCTTGCTCAACCTTTTAACCACTTCCAAGGTAATTCTAGTCGCAAGGATGAACTCTGTGATTCCTAGGACACACTGGAGTCATAGGGAATGAGAAGGACCCGAACCTGCATTAGGTCTTCCTGCGTTCTTGGTCAAGCCCTTCATTGACGATTGGGTTTCTTATGAACATAATTGTGTGCGTCTGTAAGAAATCCGCAGCATTCTTGCTGTCCCTCAGCAAAAAGACGGCAGACAACTTATCGGCGTTCTCACGGGGCATTTTGCTTTTGCTAAACACCTTAGTGTTAGGCTTAAGTGATACAACAGTCTACGACGCTTGTGGAGAGAGCGACAACACTGCGGATCACTTCCTCTGTGATTGTCCTGCTTTTGCTCTTATCAGGTGGCAGATTTTCGGCGCTGATGTGGTGAGTACTGATACCATTAGTTCCTCATCACTGAAGCGTTTACTCGACTTTCTCCGGAAGACGATGAAATTCCATTAAACTGGGTAAAACAGGGTTTGCTTCTTGGTAGTACAAAGGACTAGTTGCGTCTGAGTGCTACAGTCAGCGTTTCCTGACCAGACAAAAAAAAAAAAAAACTAGTCCTTTGACGAGTTATTGTTAAATTGTTGTAGACATTTCTTTCTTAATTTTTTTTAATATTATCCGTTTGGTGAGAAAAGATTCCAATAAGTGTAATTCGCCTATACGCCACAAAACTTTGTTAAGATTTAATTAAGGCTACAACGCTACAAGTCATTTTTCAAAGACCCTAAAAACATTACTCGTAACTACATCTATATTCTGTGAAAGGACGACAATGGATCCTACTACCAAAAGGAAAGAAGGGTAGGTCACTCCTCAAAAAAAAAAAAAAAAAAATTTGCGGTACACAGAATGAACTATGTATAAGGGTTTAATCAATTTTATGTCCTCACAAAGTTAATACGTTTACCTTGTTCATGAGTACAAAAAAAACCTCAGAGTTACTCAGCTATCAACGTCAGGTTTGTATTTATTTCAAGAGTTTTGATACACAAATGAGTACTCTAACCGCAACATATTTCAATTGTGGTTTATGGTCAGAAGCGGATATGCTTTGAATTGAATATCCTGTTGTTGCATTGCTTAATTAATTATGGTTATTTGTGTGTGGGAGACGTTGTTTCAATTAAATATCAAGTATACCTAGGTTATATGGTGGCACAAAACAATTGGATAGGGTACAACTATTATGATGTGTAGGTAACAATATACTACAGAAGTGATATCCTGCGTCATCCTCACGAGCGGGTGTCAGAAATGCCTAAACCAACACAATACGAGTATTGTTGCCTACTGCACCAAATCCATACACTTGAGGCCTCCGCTAACCGACTCGGTGATGGTCAAATATTGCATATGAAGTACAATGGTCTTCTGACCCTATAGGTGCGGCTGCTACATACATAGGTAATAAACAGGAACGTACCTCTTTGTCGTCCGAAGAGATACCAACTACCCTATCCCGATATAGGCTTTATGAAGTAGTCGTGATTAATTTTTGGGATTTGGCAAATGGGCAGGTACTACAGACATACCAGCGTTATGCCTAGGTTTCAATTTCATAAGACACGTTTTTGTAAGAAAAAAAAATCGCCAATTGCGAGTCGAACCATGCGGGTTTAGTGTTCCGTCCGTTATTGTAAGTGCGTGTTCGTCCTCACGTGGTTCGCTCGAGAAACACTAAAGACATTTTGATGAAATTTAATTTGTATGCATTATATGATATATCCTGAAAGGTAATTTCTTCTAAAAAACTGTCACAATCGGATCAAGTGTGAGTGGGATGTCGGGGGCGGGATTTCAAATATCTTTAAATCATTTTTGTTGGCCGTCTAACTCAAGAACTCCTTAATGCATTGAAATTTCGATGAAACTTAGCATGTAGACTTGGATCGAAATCGAATGGAGTGGAAGTAATATATGAGAAAAGGTATAAAACATTTTTCTCATACTCCTAACGTGAATTATTATTTTTTCAAATTGTTGGCATTTATAAATTCGGAGATAAAGTAGAGGAGAATATATAGCGTATGGCATGGTTTTTAAGTTTTTTTTGTTCAAGAAACTTTATCCGAAAAACACTACCTTTATATTTTTATACTTGTGGAAGTTCAAAGGATTTGGTATGTCGCATGACTCGGGCGATTTTATTCAAAATCGATATTTAAGCAATATTTGACATATGCAATTTTTTCTAATTATAAGGTTTTCTGTGCATACAAACAGCATACGTGCAAGTACGTGCGATCCAGTCTTGCACTTTATTTTTACATAATTTTCTCGCAGGAGAAGCGAACCTACAATGCTGGAACAGCGCTCCAAAATCCTTCCAGATGCCTGTTGATTCTCCTCTTGAATAGCTGGAAATTAAAAGCATCTGGAAGTATGTATGTCACCTGAGAGTGATTTACAAAGTTTACTAGTCCTTTAACAGAAGACATTCTGATAGAGAGATGTTCGCCCTGTTACCAGGTGGACATAAAGGTGATGAGCCCTAGTGGCTCATTTCTATTAATCGTTTCGTTGAGTTCTTCGGAATGAAATCCAATTTTGTATAGGGTGACCAGATAAGAACGATAGGAAAAGAAATTTAAATAAAACAACAACGGTGTGAGATATTAAATTGATTCTGGCTTAATGTTGAAGCTACATTCATGCCATTATGTATGGAATAGCACATCATTTAAATGGCAGCCTCGGCTTCGCTGGCAGTGCTTCAAGCGGTCGGTCCAATTTTTGATGACTCTGTCCAATATGTGCGGCGTTATTCAGGCAATAGCGTCTCGAATGTTGGCTTCAGGCTCATCCAAAGTGTTTGGCTTGTTAGCGTAGACTAAGGACTTGACGTAGCCCCAGAGCAAATAATCGAGGGGTGTCAAGTCGCATGATCGCGGCGGCCAATTAATAAACACTCGCCGTGAGATGACCCAGTGTGTCTTGTTGGAACCACAGCTCTGGCCAAAGAAAGTCGGTTAATATCGCTCTATACCGCGGACCATTGACGGTAATGGTATCTCCTTCCTCATTTCTAAAGGAATGAGGTCCAATGATGCCGCTGTGCCATAAACCGCACCAAACAGTCAATCTTTGTGGATGCATTGATGCTTGGTCGAACACTTGTGGATTGTGGTCGCTCCAATAATGGCAATTTGCTTGTTGACATAGCCGCTGAGCCAAAAATGGGCCTCGACCGAGAAGATGATTTTTTTGGCCAAAATCCGGATCTCCAGCCTACATTTCCAGCGCCCAATTAGCGAACTCACGGCGTTGTTTATAGTCGTCCGGCTTCAATTCTTGCGTCAGCACAATCCTATACGGATGTAGGCCCAAATCCAATCGCAAAATAAGACTCATTGCCTGCGCACTGAAGCCATGATGACGACCGACCTCACGACGACATTCACGTTGCGTATTTACAACTGAGCAGGAATTTCCATAATATTTTTTTAATAATGTCCACAAGTTCGGGAAGCGTCAAACGATGCATGATGAAATGGCAAACCTTACTGAATATTTTGACAGCTGGATGTCATTGGTAACTTTGACAGCTGCTGAAACATAACAATTGGAAAAATTATCATTGCTATCTGGTCACCCTTTACAACCACTACACCAAAACTGATTGTAGACAGAATCGTTGTCGACCGGTGGAATACCACATCTTACTCCGGGAAGTAGTTGTGATTACGTTTCGGAAGTAGGTAGATAAATTCACCTATCCTGAGAGCATGTTATAAACAAATAAAAGGTAGTATCTGTAGTATAGACACAAAAAAAAGCTCAACTTCAAAGCCAGCTGGATGCATTAGCTACAATTATTGTCCTTTAAACAAATGCATTAACTAAATTTCTATTTATCTGTTGATGTGCTGCTGTTTTGAAAACATATAAATTTCTAAACTTTGAACTTAAAACTGGAAATGAAAACTCATTTCAATCGAAACGAATTTTGAGAGCAATTGTTTTGACTAATTGGTTTAATAGATAAGTACATATATATTTTTTTTAATGATTATTATTTACCAGTTGGCAAAAATGTAGTTACCTACATATGTACATGTGTACGACAAAGACTGTACCGACGTCACAATAAGTGGTGCCATTGTGAGAATCATTCGTCAAATAGCTAATTATCTAAATGGCTTCTTGTGTATACACTTAATAAAATTAATCAATCAATTATTTCGCCCATGTGTCAAAATCTAAGATGGAGGACAGTATCTTTCAACAAAACTTCAGCCATACATGCATCTAATAGAAAAATACTAACGGCGTGACCTATGGACGAAAGTGTCATTGCTTGGAAGTCAGTCAACACTTTGGAAAAAATAAACAAACAAACCTGGTCTCCTTAATATTTTATTAAAATATGAACCTACATAAGTCTAACAATCTCAATGCATTTAATTATTCCCCATCTAATAAGTATGATTGCATTATATTTTAGTGAGTCCAATTTTTATATTCAATACAAAATGTGACGAAAATCTAACCTTTTCGATATGTCTATTGCTGATGAAAATATACATATGTATATGTGACATCTTTGGCCTTACATAGTATCTCTTTTACTTGACATTTATTCTGAATTTGATTGAAGAGCGAGTAAAATAAGAAATGAAACGCCAACAAAAAGAGACTATCAAAATTATAAATCAAATAATAGAAAAATCAATTGAATTCGGTCCTCGACCACAGGAGCAGCTGAGCTCGCATAGGTCCTTTTCGCCGTACGCACCACTATGTCGCAACTGTATGTATATGTTGTTTAATTACAAATCCCTCAGATTTAAAATTTAAACAAAATTATTATTATTTTTTAAATCCTTTAAAATAAACAATATTTTTTTTAAAGATTTTCCGGAAACTTAATATACCACAATCTTGTACCAAATATGGTACATAGCCGATAAATAACCAATTTTCCGGAAAACCGGTAAATAAGAAAATCCGTCCAGTCGTTTACAGACAGACAGACAAAATTGAGAGACCCATTTTATTGAGTTTCTCTATCATAGTAATGTCTAGTTTGATCAAAATTTCAAGATCGAAAATTCACAGGAAACCAATACCTTAATTGTAGGTACAAGTAGAACATTTTTTTACAAACTTGAAGGTCTTGTACATTTTAATAGACAAACCTGAAATAAATTGATCCGATATGCGCCTTGCATATCTTCTTCAGGAATATTTAGAATATTATTTATATTCAATTTTTAGTTGGAATCATCCTCTAGATTGCTGCATCCTACAAGGCAATACTTCACTTTAATTTTATGGGCAAAGTACTATTATTTTTAAACGTGCTCAAAGCTAAAACCACACCGTACATACTCGTATCTACACACTGCATTATACGAAAAAGTCAATATATTTTAATCACTTCATTAACTAATTAACCACTTTTAGTTATTTCTTGGAAGCAAACAATACACAAAATGGCCGCACCTGGCAATCGGAACTAAGAAATAGCTTAAACATCAAATCGCGAAAAGTTCCCAAAATTCACGCAAGATTTGAATTTTGCGCCAATTGTGCGGTAAAGTGTTGCCAACAAAAAAAAGAAAAAACAACGTGATAGCTGATAGTTCAGGGTTATTAAATATGTTGAGAAATATTTTAAAAATAATGAAGGTTTAGCAGCTACAGTTCGAAATTTTCATACAAAATATGGTCAGAATAGTGATTTAATGTACATTCAGGGAGACTGGATCAATTACTGATCTTAGACACTCTGCCCGTCCTTCAACAAGTCGTTCAACACAAAACATCGAAGCAGTTCGTGAGAGTGTTGTTGAGAGTTCAGGAACATCAATTCGGCACCGTAGTCAAGAATTGAACATTACGAGAAGCTCTCTACAGTGTATTCTAACGAAAGATTTGAATCTTCATGCATACAAAGTGCAATTGACTCAAGAACAGAAGCCTACTAACCACGCACAGCGAAGACAGTTCGTTGAATGGATTATGGAACAACAACAAGTGGATACTGATCAGCGATTAAATCAAAAAAATTGTCCTTAAAGATCCTTTATTATCTGCAAGAAAGATCGTTAGCGAACTCAAGCTGACTTGTAATCTTTTCGACCAGCAAAAAAGCCTCTACTCACTGCTAGGCATAGACAAAAAAAAAGGTTCCATTTTGCTGTTCTAGTTAGCCCTTAAGTAATTCGCTTAAGCTAATCGTTTCTTAGACTGGAATTCGCAAGAAACCATGTAAATTGGTCCGCAACTATGTGGAAAACTGTGCTCTTCAGCGATGAGAGTAAGTTTAACTTGATTACTTCTGATGGAAGTATTCATGTTAGTCGAAAAAAAGGGGACATGTTTTCACCGACGGCATCATCTCCCAACCGTGGAGCATGGAGGAGGCTCGATTATGAATTGAGGGTGCTTTTCGGGTTAGCGGTGTGGTCCTCTACATGAAATTAGTGCTATTATGGATTGTTTTCAGTACAGGGGGATATTCTGGAATCCGAAATGCTACCATACGCTGAAGAGATGATGCCACTACGTTGAGTCTTTCAACAAGATAATGACCCAAAGCATTCTTCAATGTTGCTAAAAGAATGATTTGCGGTAAAAAAATATAGTTGTATTAGGGTGACCCTCGCAATCGACCGATCTAAATCCTATCAGAAACTTGTGTGCCATTTCGAAAAGATGGGTAGGTTCAGCGACGCACACAAAATCACACTTTTAACGTCATTGAAAAATGAATGCGAGAGCATTCCAAAAGAAGTGATTGAGAATTTAGTGTCGTCGATACCTAAGAGATGCGAAGAGGTCATAAAAACCAACGGCTACCGGAGAAAATGTTAAGTATAACCAAAAATCCGGTATGTTTTGTACAGGTCATCATCGAGTTGAGTTAAACTTCTTTGATATAACATTAAATTGCACTAGGAACGAATTCGAAACGAAAGCCAATCCAATTTTAAAACAAAAAAAGTATTTCATCGCACGCATTGGCCTTTCGGCATAGCAAATACATTTGGTAAATCCGCTATCCCTTGTTGATGTAACTTTAAGTCTTATAAATTAAAAAAAAAAAATTGAAACATTGCGTTTTAAAAAAATCATCCGACCACGTAAAATTTTGTGTTGTGAAAAAATATATTTTCCTTCACATCTTTCAAATTATTCCTTAAATTTTGCTCAAAATCTGAAATTATTCTATATATATGTTAACGGTGTATCACTTAGAAAAATTTTAACTGCTCGAGTGCTAATTCAAAGTGAAAAATTGTTCGTGGTAAAAGCGTCACTTTCGAGTTCATGAACAGGTATATTTTACTCGAATAACGATTGATATGTCATTCGGATTCACGAATGCGAAAATATGGTGAATCCTGTTTACAAATACCATCTTCCTGTTGTCACAAGAAAATACTCGTATGTTTCATTCGAGTTCACAAATAGTTCCTGGTCTTCAACTAGTATGCCGTTGTGCGTTCGTGTAGTGCTCCGGAGCTAATACTTCACCCTTCGTTAGTTTTGTGACCTAGTCGGCTCTAGTATTCAGTACCTTCATTTATTGTCCTCTGTCTCTGAACTTTAAGTTTTTAGCCGAAGTTTGTTGAAGTGTGGTAGACCCCGAGACACTACGTTAGTAGCGCCCTCCTGCTGGGGATCTCCAATCGAGTATAGCGAGGCAGCAAACAGTCGTTCCTGTCGCTTTTTGATGCAGCCGGAGCGAATACTGACAACCATTTAAAAAAGATGGGTTTTTGAAAAAAAATTTAGAAAAAAATAGCTGATATCCGACTGCATCTTCGTCGAGGGTCACGATTTTGGGATTTTTTTTATTTTTTTAAAGAAGTTTTTTTTTTTTCTTGGGGTAAAGTATTGCGCGATTTTTGGATATCTGTTTAATGTTAAATAATTTGCACCAAACGCAAAAATTTTGTCGTCAATGTAATTTATTTCATAAGACAACAATTCTGCCCACATCTCAGGCAACTTCTTAATGCCGACACTAAAGAAAATGTTTGGCTTTGACGACAAAAAAAAAAACCCAAGAACCTCTTGGACATCATCCCGAGATCTAAAATGTTTTCCATCAAGGAAGTTTTGCAGACTTCGGAACAAGTGGAAATCTGAAGGTGCTAAATCTGGAGAATAAGGCGGATGTATCATTTTTTCCCAATCGAACTCCTGTAACTGTGTGCAGGTGGTCCTAGCTGTATGAGGACATCCCTTCGATTAACCATACCTGGCCGTTTTTGCTCTAGTGCCGTTGAGCTCGCTTGCGAGTTCCCTTACGGTAACATCATCATCGTCTAGCTCTTTTGGCCTACCGGAACGAGGTTCATCCTTGAGGTCAAAATTGCCATTTCTAAACTTTGCACACCAACGCCGACACTTGGACTCGCTGAGGCCACCCTCTCCAATACACATTTTGGATTTCTCTAGTGGCTTCACTTATATTCTGGTTTTTCCGGAACAAAAACTATAAAATATACCGAATATGCTCAGTTAAAAATGCTTACAATGATATTAACACAACGAAATTTGCAGACTGAATGAGCAATATATTTCAAATACTAATTTCAATAACGGTTTTAGCATTCAATTGGTTTGGTGCATTTTATGACAATTGGAAAATAGCCCCCGAAAAAACGCGAAATACTTATGTATGTTACAACCTGAGATGTATTTGTTCCCCTAATTGCTTTCTGTCCAATTAATATCGTATTTTATAAAATGTAATGAAATTATAAAAATAGTAATTATTTACTAGATAAAAAGAGAAAAATCAAAATTTTAATATATCCCGGTTATCAGAGTTCCCGAATAATCGGGTCTCGACCTTTTATCGGTTATCATGTGGAATTTGGTCTTCACTGCAATTTCAAAACAAAAACAAATAGGAAAAATGTCCTTATTTTATGAACTGCGACACGCTGATTTTAGCACTTCGGATAGTTCGGAACAACGTCATTAAATAAAAAGAAGTACATAGGTATACACATACGGACATTAAAGTAGAGACACTTGAATGCATGATGCACAAATGCAAATTTAAAACTGAACTCTTAACAAAAAATCATTCCTGTTTTTTTTTTTTTTTTTTGTGACTTAAAATAGAGACAGTTGACAAAAAAATAAATTAAAAAATAATTGAAATTCGAAATAAATTTAATTGTAAGTGAATTTTGGTTAACTGTAAATTAAGAAGAATTTTAAAATTCTGAAAAACATGGGCTGCGGAAGAGAAAGCCCGCTACGAGAAATGGCCAAAACAATTAACCGCTCAAAAAAATTGGCTAAGAATGCTCTTTTACCACCAAAAGCTAAGAAATAGCTTGGGCAACCAAGAAAAACCACGGTTTTCGAGAACCGCAATATTGTTAGAACTTCTAAAGTTAATCCTTTCAAGTCTTCGAAGGACATTCGAGCAGAGCTTCAGCTAAACATTTCTAAAAGAATTGTTCGCAGAAGACTTCTTGAAGGCAATTTACATGGAAGAATGGCCAAAAGGGTACCACTGTTGAAGAAAAAGAATATTAAGAGCCCTCTACAGGAACCCAAAAATGAAGAAATGTCTTGTGGACAGATGAAACAAAAATTAATCTGTTTGGAGTCTAAAAGAACTGCGTTCACAGTACACGAAAAATATTCAATTTTGAGGATGTTTTTCTTGGAACGGCGTAGGACCTTTTCATTTAATTGAAGTAAAATGGATCAGCTTCCATAAGCTGAAGAAAATATGACTCTTAAATTGGTCCCAACAACAAGATAACAACCCGAAGCATACCTCGAACGTAGCGAATTTATCTTTTAAAAATCAAAAAATTTACTTAATGGAATGACCCATCCCAATCTCCGGATGTAAATACCATAGAGCATCTATGCAGACATTTAAAAAAGGCGGTTGCTATGCATTGGACAAACAATATAGCGGAACTATGGCGTACAGTTCAGAAAGAGTGAAATTAAATTCCCCCGTCGAAAAATGTCGCCGATTAGTGGAATCACGCCAAACAGGTGCCAGGCAGTTATCAAGAGTAGAGGTGGGGCAAGAAGTTACTGAAGTTTTTTTTTTTGTTTTTAAATTATTGAAAATCTGATTTTGTTAACTTTTTAGAACAATTTCATAGTGTCTCTATTTAAACGTCGATATCTGTACATGTGTCTACGTCTTGTTTTCTCAATAAATGCAAAAGCCTACGTTTTGGGAAACAGAGTCATGACAATATGGATAAAATTTTACTTTAGCGGAACATTTTTTTATTTTCATAGTGTAGATAAGCTTAAACGAAGCTCAAAAGTGCAAACTAATTTTGACGCTCGCTTACCAATAACACTGATCAACACTACTCTTGCCACACGGACTCTAATAGGTAATCGTGTTTCGACAACCTTCCCTCATTGCTAAACTGTACTCATTTTCTTTTAATCACAGTTTTCTTGTGATAAGGTCAAGTTCATTTTTATTATTATGGTATAGTGATTAATGCATAGGAACGATCGCGAAGAAAGAGTGATTATATTGTTTCTTTATAAATTCAAATTGTATTGGTTTTAATCAATATTTTGCGAATATATCGAGAACCTGTGTTAACGATCGTAACTCTTCTTTTTTATATTTGTGGTGAACTGACTTTCAAAAAACAAATTTTACATTTACAGATCTTATTTTAAAGTGTTATCGCGAGTATTTTGGTTTTTTGGTGGCTCACTATATTTGATGTGTAACATGTGTGAAAAATTTAACCGGTTGGAAGAAAGGATCACGTCATATGCCGTTTGCTATCCCAAGATTTGGACTGAGTCTAGAGATCATGTTTCCGACTGCTATTTTTCTCTTACACTCCAATAGAAGGTGAAACACAGTTAAATAACTTAATTTACCTTCAGCAATAAGACCAGCCCCTCATAGTAACAGTTTACCTATACCAATTCCAACTACATCCTTCCAGATTGCCGATTCACAGCCCTCCACTTCCAATTTAATGACGATAATGATTAATTTGAAGAAGTCCCTGTTAAGCCACATTTGATAAATCAAGGAGACCTGAATGACTTCGTTCACGATTTGAATTTGTCAAAAAAACAGGCAGAACTCTTAGGATCTCTTTTGAAGGGATTTATTTTGCTACATCATGAAACTAAAATATGTATATATAAGAAGTCCCTGTTAAGCCACATTTGATAAATCAAGGAGACCTGAATGACTTCGTTCATGATTTGAATTTGTCAAAAAAACAGGCAGAACTCTTAGGGTCTCGTTTGAAGGGATTTATTTTGCTACATCATGAAACTAAAATATGTCATTATCGAAATCGTGATGAATATTTCAAAACTTTTTTCTACTCAAAATGGTGACGTGGTGTATTGTAATGATATTATATAAATTCGGTTATGAAGATTTTGAAAATCGAATTTGATCCTTCTCAGTGACGTTTGTTTATCGACTTTTCCAAAACGAGTTTAAAAGCAGTTTTACTATTAGGTGCGCAACTAAGTTCTCGCTGTTTGTCAATAGATGGCTCCAGCAGTAAGTGCTGGTCGATATTGACATATCCAAAACGTCATGAACCGAGCTTAGACATATGGTAAACAAACTGTTTTGACACATTAGTGATTTTGTTTTGGCGTCATATACTTTTGGTTGATTTTCTTCTTTCATTCGAAGAAAACGGCGGCTGAAGCGCATCGAGAGCTCCAAAAAGTTTACGGAGATGCTGCTCTAAGTGAAATAATATGCCATGATTTATTCCGTCGCTTCAAAGACGATGATTTCGATGTTGACGACCGTCCGCGTGAAGGAAGGTCAAAATCCTTCGAAGACGCTGAATTGGAGGCATTGCTCGATGAGGATCCATGCCAAACGCAAGAACAGCTTGCTTCAGCATTAGGAGTTACCCGCCAAGCCATTTCCAAGCGATTGCATGCGTTTGGAATGATTCAAAAACAAGGGACTTGGGTTCCTTATGATTTGAAGCCAATGGACGTTGAGCGTCGTATTTTCGCCTGTGAACAACTGCTCCAGCGGCAAAAAAGGAAGGGTTTTCTTCATCGCATCCTGACGGGTGATGAAAAATGGATTCATTACAGTAACCCAAAGAAAAGAAAGTCATGGGGACTGCCCGGTCATGCTTCTACGTCGTCGGCTCGGCCGAATATTCACGCTGCGAAGATTATGCTGTGTATTTGGTGGGACCAGGTCGGTGTCATTTATTATGAACTGTTGAAACCCAACGAAACCATCACTGGGGAACGGTATCGACTTCAATTGATGCGATTGAGCCGAGCACTGGCACGAAATAGTGATTCTACAGCATGACAACGCTCGACCTCACGTTGCCAAACCCGTTAAAACCTACCTGGAAACGCTCAAATGGGAAGTCCTTCCGATGGCACATGGTTTGGCTGATCAGCAGTTCCGCTCATATGAAGACATTAAAAAATGACTTGATTCGTGGATAGCCTCAAAAGATGAACACTTTTACCGTAACGGTATTCGAGCTCTGCCAGAAAGATGGGACAAAGTTGTAACTAGCGATGGGCAATACTTTGAATGATTCATTTGTAATCATTTTTTCACAATAAAATTGCATTTTCATCACAAAAAAAAACACAGCGAGAACTTAGTTGCGCATCTAATACATAACGGTAATGTACTCCCTTCTGTTCCTCTAGCATACGCTACTAATATGAAAGAAAATGGAACAGTAGGGACAGAACAAATCAACTATTATAAAAAAAAAACTATGGCCTGCACGTGAATCTCTAATTCCTGGAGAGAAAAATGTGAAAAATTTAGCACTTGTAAAGCCTTGCACCACTCCTTAGACCTTATTACAAAATTTTGTAAAGGCAATCGTAATCGCAATGGAAATGAATTTTTATATTTAAAAGAGAAATTCCCCAGAATAAGTGATGCCAAAATCAAAGGGGAATTTTCGTAGGACTTCAAATCAGGGAATTAATAAAAGATCCGATATTTGAAGAAAAATTAAACTTTTTGGAAAAATCAACATGGAAATGCTTCAAGAACGTGGTTGCAAATTTTTTGGGTAACCATAAGAGTGACAGTTATAGAGAGTTAGTTAACGAACTTCTATTGACATATAAAGCGTTGGGTTGCAATATGTCGCTTAAAATTCACATTTTTGGACTTGCATCAGGATTTTTTTTCCCTGAGAATTTCGGGGCTGTAAGCGTTGAGCACGGAGAAGGTTCCATTAGGATATTTCAAAGATGGAAACACGTTGTCAGGTTAGGTGGAGCCCAAGGCCCGACTTCTGCTGGACGATCAAGAGGGACCAACCGGAAGCTAAATATTCCAAAAACTCATAGATCATAAGTTTCTAATGTACATTTTTCATATATGTTTCTGGAGAATCATTATTTTTTTTTTTATCTAAAACTCATGTTTCTTTAATAAATAAAATTCATGGGTGATCAACATTTTATAAATGCTTGTTTTTACTGACAATATTCGTGTGGCACGACAAAGATTAAATTTGGTTAACCAGTACAATTAATTCTCCTTTAAGTCCAGCGTTATTTCAGTGCAAAACGTATGCCGTACAACAATAATAACAAAACAAGCTCTGAAATTGTAACTTCAAATCGTTTTGGGAAGAGTATTACTGTTTTGAAATCAGTATCAAATGGCATGTAATCTATCAAAAATGGATTTTTAAAAGACTCTAATTAATTGTAGGTAAACGAGCGCCAACATTTTTTTTGCATAAAAATAAAATAAAAAAGTTGAAGATGTTCCGGTAAAGTAAACTCTAGCCCAACAAAGATTTAACACGTTTAACAACCATTCATTTTAAAATATGCTTCAATGCCTCCAAAATTAAAAGAACATTATATTCACCAGCGAAATAGATACGAATCTTGTTTCTTAACATCTTTTACAAGTATTTTGGATACAAACCTGCTAGTCGTAACATGCTTAGAGTTATGAAGCAAGGAGCTATTCTTCCTTGAGAGCGACTGTTTTTTTTTTTTTTTTAGATTGTATACAATAACTGCTTTTGTTCGCTAAGGTTATTAGTGACTTTATTTAGGAGTGGATCGTGAAAATAACAATTAGATTTCAAACAGAACAACAAAGTGCATTTCTTAAGACACCTCTGACAGCCAGAATTATCATATGAAAGGGATTCCAAAGCTTACGCATTTCGAAAAATTTATGAGTCATAAAAATCAAAAGAAACACAATACATCCGCGGGCAATGAACTACATAAACACAACGTACATATATCTATTTTGTTACTCGAAAAAGCTTTGTAAAATCATTCATCATCATTTCAAATCATTTCTTCAATAATAAAAAAAAAAAGTCCTGTAGAATGGATAACAAAAATAATTTCTGCCAATTGTCATTGACTATGTTCTTCTCTAGACAAATTTCTTTCAGTTTTTTTTTTTTACTGCACAGCTATGAATAAAAAAGTTTCAGAGTTGTAAAACAAGATGTACCTATCTCCACCCACCACCGCCACTGCCACCAGATGGCAGCAGATGTAAATGATGGCAGCATTACACATATCACAGACAGACGACGTTTTTTTAAACAAACAAAAATTATTTGCAAAAAGCAATGTAAACCAATTTACTCGTATAAAGGACCTACAAAACTCAAAATATTAATTAAAATAGTTTCCAATAATTTGTATCCCTACAACAAAGGTTTTTTTTTTTCCAATAAATTCCAGGAATTTCAATTCACAATTTTGTTTCTTTTACTTTTCATTTGGTTTCTTCACCACCAACACACACAGAGCGGGGGAAAATCCAGTTTTCTTGTAGGAGCAGCGCACGCACGAAACTTAACACAAATACATTTACACAATAAAATAATCCTCATAAAAATACCATCCAGAGAGGGACAGACATGGCGAAAGAGAGAAAAATACATAAGAATGGGAGGCAGACACAAAACGAAGGAAAAAAAAATAATAAGATAAAAATGAGTTCAACCAAACATAAAAAAAAAAAAAAAAAAATTGTCTTTATTTTGAAATAAATTTAATAATAAATATTTAGATTTAAATCCATGCATACCTTTATTATTCCAGTTGTAATGGGATCAGCGCATTACTTTTATTTGATTCCACCGAACACCAAACTAATTACTCCGAATATATGGCTCTCTCTGGGTAGATCCAGCCCCAAATTTTTTTTTTTTTTTTTGATTTTCAGTGTGTGTTGTGTTGCTTTTTCTTCACTGTGTCGTGTCGTGTCGTTCTTTTATCCACCACACCACATACACACACACACGAAAGAAGTATGCAAGAAAACGAATAAGACGACGACGACGACGGATGAGTGAATAAGAATTTAAAAAAAAAAAAAAATTATATATTTCCAATATACACACAATACGAAATTAAATAAGTTTTGGGTTTTTTTTTTTTTTTTCTTTGCTTTCAAAACGGAGGAGGACGAAGCAATTAAAACGCACAAAATGAAGAAGAGAAAAACAAGAGAAACACTTTTTTATCTTTTCGTTAAAGAAAAACCACTCGACTATGCGATGACATACGAACAAACAAACGGCGAGGCGAGGATATTTATTTCAAAGAAAATACGAAAGCTCTAAAAAAAACTCAAACGACAGAGAGCGATATATTTGCTGCTGCAGTGGCAACATAATCGACTATATGTAGACAATTTTCTTGTCTTCCTGTGGCTGTTTCTGTACTGAGAATTTTAATTCCAGAGAATAACACAATTTTACTTGTTTATAGTATTTTAAATATACAAAATGCCTTATTCCACAGCATTGCCAGTTAGTTGTGTAAAACAAAAAGTGAGAAACATTTTTTTTTTTTTTTTTGTAGTTTTAATTCAAAGGCAATTCACACGCGCGTACAGAACACGAATCGAAAAAAAGAGAGAAAGGCATTCACACAACTTCCTTTTTTGCGGAAAGAACAATTTTTTATTTATTTTCGTCCATCCGACGTAAAACTAAGTTCAAAAGAAAAATTCATCAATTAATTGCTGCATATCTGTCCAATTGGAGTCGCATCGTAGAAAAGCAAAAATTGCTCGATTTTTCTTCACACTATTTCTGACGTTTGTTTACCGCACATATTTTTATATACAAAATTTGAAGTCTTTTTTCTTCCGTCGTCTCCTGTGCGGTTGCCTTATTGTGTTCTTCCGGGAACTACTCTCATCTCACAGGCTAATACAAACACACGTTAACCCAAACCCAAACACACGCTAACGCGATGGTATGTGTTCAGTAAAACAAAAAAAAAAATGAAATATAACTTTGGATAACAAAGAGGAAGAAGACCAATCTTTTCTCTCATGAACACGACAGCGACACACAACAAACCGTCCCTCACGGTATCTAAATTACATCTGTTTCCAAAATGAATTTGTTTCGTTCAGCTTACCCGCTCTCTCGGTGGTTTACTGAATACTTTGAGAAACTCACTCACTCAATTTTGTTTGATTCCTTTTTGTTCGTTTTTTTTTTTTTTTTTTGTTTCTGAGGATTGTGCGTGTTGCATTGCGTGCGGTCATTCTGGGTTTATTTTGATGAGTTCTTCCTCAATTCACTTGTGTGGAATTGAGTTTTTGCTCGAATAGCACTCAACAAGGAATTTTTATGTTGCGATTGCTAATATTCTATCGTATGTATGTACATATATTATTTTAAGAGTGTCTACATGTTACAAAAAGGTTTTTGATTCAATTCACTTGTCAGTTTTAATTTTTTTTTTTTCAGTAGCGCGAAAAGGATAATTATTCTAAAATCTTTTATTTTTATCCAATGGATTTGAATTTTCGACAAGGTTACGACTTGTAAGTCCTCTCATTTTGAATATGCCATTTTATAAACTACGTATATAGAGAGGCGTAACACGCCCAGATAGTTTCAGTTCCTCTAATCTCACTTTCAACTTGTTCTCCAATAGTAATCTCATATACAGGGTGTTTGGTACTAAAATTTAATTTTTAAACATCCTGTACAAGCATTCGTATGCAGTTTTATAGAACAACTATGGCATCCGAGGAATAAGTAGCACATGTCTAATTTTCTTATAGCTTTTTCCCGTGTTTCATACACAAACCTAACTCTCTACCTCTCGTAAAAAAAAAGGTTTCCCTGAAACATTTTGGGGTGGGTGGCTCGCTTTGCTCATCAAAGAATTGAAATTCTACGGTATATTTGGGTGGCCATGCATGTTCACGGTCCGAATCCTGATGTTAAGAATTTCGTATGAAATAAATAAAAAAGTCGATCAATTGTGCAGTAGGGTGGTCATGTGTCTAAAATGCAACTTGATCGTGATGATGACATCAGGAGGATGGAAAAAAAATACTGCGAATCATAAGCAATGACAATAACGACGCCACCCTTGGAGTTCACTCCAACGCCACCTGAGTTTCAAACCAACTACACCAATCTGTCTTTCTTTCTTTCTGTCTCTTCTCCTTTCCACAAAACTCCCCTTTCCGTGTCCTAAAAAATTGGTATGAGGCTATTCAAGGGTATTCATATCCCCTTTCAAACGTGTAAATTATAAAAAAAATATATATA
The DNA here is from genome assembly GCA_963082735.1 of Pocota personata. Classification (NCBI taxonomy): domain Eukaryota; kingdom Metazoa; phylum Arthropoda; class Insecta; order Diptera; family Syrphidae; genus Pocota; species Pocota personata. Next base: position 2,414,730 of record OY720433.1, on the reverse strand, counting down.
TATATCCTTTCGGTCAGTGACATACTGCAATTTTATTAAAAATTAGTTCATATGATTAATTTTCCATTAAATGAGTTAATTTGAGTCAACAGTAATGTTAATGGATTCTATTCATCATTCGTTTCTTTTTTTGCAAGTGAAATGGATGTTTTTCAAATCACTTTTCAATTCTTCTGATGCAAATATAGCAGACATTGCTTCAGATTTAGTGCGAGAGCATGTGAATTTTAACATTTCAAAACAGGCTTTAAAACTGTAATTTTACTTTACCACATACGGCTTTCCGATCCCGAAGAACAATACGTCTAAAAGCAATCGTTCGTTGGGCTTAGTGCTTGTGTCGTTCAGTTTCCAGAGCTCCATATTTGGCAATTCTGAATTAGCCACAACACTTATTGCAACGTAAATGTTTTGACCATTGGCATTTTTTTCAGCACTTGACTAAGATCTATTCGTTTAAAAAAAAAAAAAAAAATGTGGGCGGTGAAAACTGAAAAGTGGGGTAATCCCACCATATCACCCACGCCAGACACATTTGACGTTTCAGGTATGTACTGGCCGATTTTTTTCAAGGAAAATAATATTTTTCCGTCTAATTTTTATTTTATTTTAGGGCACTTTTCCACCTTAGTCTAGCGCAATTTCCAATTATACAATAATTTTTTTTTTTTTTTGTACTCTAGATATAAATTTTTATCAAAATCGTTAGAGCCGTTTTCGAGAAACTTGTATTTTTTTTAAATTGGGCTTAAGTAAAGTACTGTTAGTGCAGACAAACGGACAGAATTGCGAGACCCACTTTTTTGAGTACCCCAGTTATAGTAATGATTAAAATCACAAAATTAAAAATGTTTGCAAAAAGCATATAAGCCCTATAGAAGCAAGTACAAATTGGAGAAAAAAATGCAGAGAATAAGTTTAGACCCAGGAAGTTCATGTATGTACATGTACATGGATCTACATGCAGTCTGTTTGACGTGTTTGAATTGACCACTTCCTACTGTTTATCTATGATTGTTAAATATCTTCAAAACAGCTTCTACATATATTAACAGTTTTTACAATTTCGTTTTCGCCAAATTTAAAGCATTTACAGAAAACATGCATTTATATGGCCGCTAGGCACCTGCACTCGGATTTCAGCAAACCAAGCAGAAGAATATGGAATTCATTGTGAAACCTACATACATCACATTGAGTGCGACTACATTTTTGTTGGAGTGGAAGTTTGAGTGGAATGCATTCTGTGGTTGGAGTGAACAGTGTCGGCAAAAAAATATTCGCACAGTTTTGAACTTTCTTTTCATTTAAACAAATCTCAAAGCAAAGTAGACATAGGAAGCTACAATTTTGCAGATGAATGAATACTTTGGTATCAAAAACTCTAAAGTATACAACCTTTTTTTAGACGAGTGAAGTAAACCGGGTGTAAAATAGCATTTAATATACAAAGTTTTGTTTGATTCAAAAATTTGTTGGTCAGACATTTTAAAAATTATCATATTTTTGGTGGAGTAACGAAAAATAATATTATGATCAATAATTTTTAACAAATTATTTTAAATTTCTCGCATCCCTAAAGCTGGTTTTACAGTGCAAAACAGCGAACGATGAAAATGCATTTATACACATCATTCACTTTTGTATTTATCTCGGTTCTGGAATTCGAATGCAACAGCAACACATTGGTTACAGTGCTACCGGTTTCGATATGTGTATGTAAGTCACTGCTTGTATTCGTATGCAAAAAATAAGCAAATGGTTGGTTGCTTTCGTTAGATTTTGCTCATAATTTGTTGAGCGTGGTATTTCCTTTACTCAGTACTTATACAGCCATCGAGATGGCCAAGTTTCAGATTATGATAAGATTTTGATCTATCTTGGCATTACTACAACAGAGAAACTCAAAAAGTGGGTCCCGCAATTTTGTCGCCCGTCCGCCTGTCCCTACCTCGACTGCAGCCTAAAAGCTTGGAAGTATTTACCCCAAATTCCATACCTGTGTATGTGGGTCTATTTATTGTTTGACTTGGATGAATACACTTCTGCCAATTGTGTTTAAACATTAACTCGACCGTTGATACTACACCCAATTACCGGCCCTTTTCAGAGTATTCTATGATCGAACTCTCATAGCACTCATAGATACACTGCTTCTGGAATCTAGCTATATTTTTATCTAAATATTGTGTTTGACAAAAATAATATTTCAATTTTATATGCGATTATTTTTTTCAAAAAATATAAATATTTCCAACGATGTTAAAATATTCCACTAATGAAATATTATATTCTACTTTGGTCACACTGGCTGGGAATATGAATGACTGGAGAGGGAGAGTGAGTTACATCCTTTTCAGTTTTCCGCTGGATCCATGGTGAGAAATTCATTTGCAGTGAATTGAGTTAAAATTTTAATACAACAATTTTACTCAATAACAGTGGTGGTAAGAAAAATACGAATGTTTTATATTGGAATTCTTATTAATAAATTTCTTTAAATCGAAGGAATTATATTCTATAAAAATAGGGAAACAAATCGTTACCTTTAAATTTGTTTCAATAAATTGAAAGCGTGTACTGTATACACCTTTTGTTTGTGGGCTGGAGTATTGGTGTTCATTCGCTCTACCTATACTACTTAGGCGACGGATGCGCAGTTTTTTGACTAGGTCAGTGTCGCTGTACAGCTCGTATATTTCGTCGTTGAATATTCTCCTTCAAAGGCCGTCAACGCAAACGGGACCGAATATCTTACGAAGAATTTTTCTCACGAAATGACCGAGGATATCTTCATCCGCTTTCGACAGTGTCCATGATTCCGTGCCATAATGCAGGTCTGGGATGATTAAGGTCTTGTATAGAGTCTCCTTAGTTGTTCGGGATAGGGCCCTCTCAGCCCACAGAAACAGAGTTATTCTTCATTTGATTTCTGCTGCGTTGTCATTGTCAGAATAGCAGAGCCAAGGTAGACAAAGTCCCTTACTACATCGAAGTTATAGACTGTGACGTCTGTCCAATTCTATCAAGAGCAACAATTCGAGAATAAATTCAATCTCGAGATGTTGATCAATCTTGACATTGCTAGCAAATTACTATTTTTTAAGATGCTCTTGCTTGCGAATAATTTGTCAAATGTAATTTTTGCCTGTTAAATTGTCTTTTCAAAATCATTATAACCTCGTAATTGTTGCTGTTTCAGAGTTATGGCGTGGTAAGCTATGCATTTAAGTTAGAATTGCAAACCAGCTGGGCAGATACTGGATTCTTGGCATTCCAGAAACGACGATTTTTATACTTATTTATTGCGGTATCCTAGGTAGGAAGTATTGCGAATCCTGAAAAAACTTGATTTGGTTACTTGAGATACAGGTTATGTAATAGAGATGGGGAACAAACAATAAATTTTTCCTGCGACATTAGGTTTTGTAGTGAATTTAGTATACACTAATGTAATAATTACTTGGTGTGTAGTTATTTTGTTTGAATTGATTCTAGTGCTCATGATAAACTGTACTATTTATATCTTATCCTAAGAGTATATTAAGTTTGATACATAGTTTGATGCCGATAGACAAGTGATTTCGATATAAATTTTGAACAAAATCGTCTTAGCAATATTCGAAAAATAGTTAATTTTCGCAAGTCTTATTATCGGTAAAGTACCATTATTCAAAGTTTTGGCGAACAACTGACTATGCAGTCTTATTGCAAACATCCGCATTACCTTAGATCTCAATGAGTTAAAGAAAACAAAAAGAAAAGGGGGATACAACTTTGTGATTAAATTCCTTCATCCGTATTTAAAACCCCATGCGACTTGAATTCTCATTATGAAAGACAAGTAATCATAATTTTTTCATTTACTCCTTTTTAGTCATATTATGTATATGATGTATGATACTAATTTGGGATGATGGCTTTGGTTTTCAACTATTATGACTTACTCGTATCATGCAGAAACCATGGTAATGTCGGTTGATGCACACTTCAGTTACTTATCAGTAATGTTGATATGCAGGTAGATAGTATTAATGTAGGTACTGGTCCTTCTCGAACTGCTTCGAGGTTTTGTGTTGAACGACTTGTTTAAGGACGGCCAGAGTGTCTAAGATCACTAATTGATCCAGTCTCCCTAATTTTTTGAATTAATCTCTTCACAGTTGAAGAAGATAAATCACTATTCCGACCATATTTTGTTCGAAAATTGCGAACTGTAGCTGCCAAACCTTCATTATTTTTAAAACATTACTCAACAATGAAAACGCGTTGTTCTTCCGTGTAGCACTCCATTTCTAATAACCCTGAACTTTCAGCTGTCACGCGGTTTTTTTTTTTTTTTTTTGCAACACTTTACCGCACAGATAGCGCAAAATTCAAATCTTGCGTGAATTTTGGGACACCCTTTATAAAAGAGAAACTTTAAAAACGCGTTTCGGTATTCTGTCCGTCTGTACCATTGATTACAGCCTAAACGGTTGGATGGATTTACTTCAGACTTTGTATCTGGTGTTTGGGAGTCCACAATTCAAGGAGAAATAGAAGTTTTTATTTTACCTCGAAATTAACGGTACATTACTTAAGGTCAATTTTGAAAAAGTGCAATTTACTCAAAAACGGCTCCAACTATTTCGATCAAAATTAAAATCTGAGGTAAAGCGGATGCTTGTAATAATACTGCGTACTCAGATTTATGTCTATATTTAGGTATGATGTATCAGGGGAGAAACAAAACTGGCCCATTACTGTTCCTTTTTTTATTACAGACATTTTGTAGTCAATCGTATACTATTAGGTGCGCAACCAAGTCCTTTTGATGAAAATGCAAATTTATTGTGAAAAAATGGTTACAAATGAATCATTCAAAGTATTGCCCACCGCTAGCTACAACTTTTTCCCATCTTTCTGGTAGAGCTCGAATACCGTTACGGTAAAAGTGTTCATCTTTTGAGGCTATCCACGAATCAAGTCATTTTTTAATGTCTTCATATGAGCGGAACTGCTGATCAGCCAGACCATGTGCCATCGAACAGAACAAGTAATAATCGGATGGCGCAATATCTGGGGAATATGGCGGGTGGGGTAGGACTTCCCATTTGAGCGTTTCCAGGTAGGTTTTAACGGGTTTGGCAATGTGAGGCCGAGCGCTGTAGAATCACTTTTCGTGCCACTGCTCGTATTGTGGCCGTTTTTCGCGCAGTGCTCGGCTCAATCGCATCAATTGAAGTTGATACCGTTCCTCAGTGATGGTTTCGTTGGGCTTCAACAGTTCATGAAAATAAGCATAATCTTCGCAGCGTGAATATTCGGCCGAGCCGACGACGTAGAAGCATGACCGGGCAGTCCCCATGACTTTCCTTTCTTTGGGTTGTTGTAATGAATCTATTTTTCATCACCCGTCACGATGCAGTGAAGAAAACCCTTCCTTTTTTGCCGCTGGAGCAGTTGTTCACAGGCGAAAAAACGACGCTCAACGTCCCTCGGCTTCAAATCACAAGGAACCCAAGTTCCTAGTTTTTGAATCATTCCAAACGCATGCAATCGCTTGGAAATGGCTTGACGGGTAACTCCTAATGCTGAAACAAGCTGCTCTTGCGTTTGGCACGGATCCTCATCTATCAATGCCTCCGATTCAGAGTTTTCGAAGGATTTTGACCTTCCTTACGCGGACGGTCGTCAACATCGAAATCACCGTCTTTAAAGCGACGGAACCAATCACGACACGTTGTTCCACTTAGAGCAGCATTTCCGTAAACATTTTGGGGCTCTCGATGCGCTTCAGCCGCCGTTTTCTTCGAATGAAAGAAGAAAATCAACCAAAAGTATATGACGCCAAAAGTATATGACGCCAAAACAAAATCACTAATGTGTCAAAACAGTTTGTTTACCATATGTCTAAGCTCGGTTCATGACGTTTTGGATATGTCAAAATCGACCAGCACTTACTGCTGGGGCCATCTATTGACATTGAGAACTTAGTTGCGCACCTAATATATTACTGGAAACTTTCAGTTTTCAAATGGTTAATTAGTGTGACAGGCACCTAGGAAGCTAGCCATCGTATTAAACACATAAATGCTCCGTTTCCGTCTTTCCATTTGTCTTTGGCTTTGAACAGTAGTCGTAAAGTGGAATTTCCATATAAAATGTCTTCGTTGTACGTATGTACCTCGAATATTAGAAAATAGGACCACTAAGCCCGTAACATTAAGGAGTAAGTTCGCATTCTCCTTAAGTGGTGAATGAAATTTGACCTAATTTTATTTAGAAGAAGTATGTACACGAGATGCATCTACTATTCCTCTGAAGTATACATCGTATCATCGAATGCAAAATCAAACCCCGAACCAACATGAGTACATTTACTCGTGGCGGCACATTTACGGTGGCGGCAGTATTCCACTATCAGGCATCAAAATGTACTCCTGTACGTTGAGCTCCAAACCAAATTGGTAATACTGTAATGACAAACTGACTGAATAATTTAATATGCCGGCTAGGGGATGGGGGCCGGTCCTTCTCTTTACTGACCCCCGTTTGTTGAGGGTATTTAAATTTGAACATACTTTGCCACCCTGTTAGAGTTTTATGTTTTTTGTTTTTAAGTTCTCCTGGCTCGTAGTAATTTAACACTGAAACTCGTAACCTAGACAGAGGGAGGAGGTAGTGATCGGCTCTGTTTGGTCGTTTATTTTGGAATGAAATGCCTCATCGCATCAGCAGAATAAAAATGTGGCTTGCTAGTACCACATAACGTTGCCTATTCGGAACTCTCAAGCGCCACCCCCACTAGCATCAGCATTATTGTTGCAATGGATGAGTCTAAAAGCTTTTAGCAGCGATGTGTGTTTGTGTTACTGTGTGGCGGGAGTGCTAAACGTGGAAGGGACATTCGAGGGTTGGGGTTTTTAATTTACCTGCCTATGGCGAAGCCCAAAAAGGAGTGTTACATATATGGTTTAGTTGGCTATAGTATGCATGTATGTAACTAAATTTACGTATTACTACCCAGAAACAAACGCCTGGATCAATTTTCATGAAAAAGGTATCAAACGAATTATCTGTGCCTGTAGTCGTACTAGCGACATGGCTATAAATAGTTGCACGGTCAACCATTTTTACCTAGTTCGAAGAATCAGGGTCGTGTTGCCACCTGCTAGAGCTTAAACGCGGACAGGAGGTAACATTTTGTCTAATTTGAACAGTCAAAGTCGAGTGCAACGTATCATACGGGAGGAAGATTTCAAATATACAGCTCCGTTCGGAAACTCATGTACTGCGCTATTTACTCGCATTATACTCGTACATTAAACAGATTTTCTGATAATGCGGGTCAGCTTCAGTTCCGAATTAGTAGCGCATGAGGCCAGTTTCGAAAACCTTACTCCATTCTTCCAATGAATTTTGAAACATTTGCTTTGCAAAATTTGCAAATTAACCATAAGGAATTTTGAGGTTTTCTCATCTTCATGGGCATTAGCTTGAACTTGAGTTGAATAGTTAAGCTTGAGCTTCAGCCTGAACTTGACCTTGAGTTTGAGCCTAATTTTAAACTTGAGTTTAAAGTTTAAACTTGTTTTTTTTTATAATTTGCGCGCGCCAAAGGGGATATGAATACCCTTATACTATTACAGGGCACGGGCGTTTGCAGAAAGTGAGAGACCTAACCCTTAGTGCTTGAACTAATCTGATTTTGACTGAAAAATGATTTACAGAGATTGGTGGAAAGTGGAAGACGAACGAATAACTATATCCAGCCGGTGTGAGTACTGATGAAGTATCTACTGCAGATGAAATATTGGATTGTATTTCTTAGAAAAATGTAAAGGTAGTGCTTTAGAAACGACTTCCAAATCTGCACTGATGGCGACACTCCATTCACTTTACATAATTCTTGGAAAGCAAATAGCCACTAAAGCAATTACCATGTGGTTGGCCAACGGTCGATTGAACTGAGTAAAATGGAAAACGTCAATCGTTTATAACTCGTTTGTATACATTTGTGCAACCTGTGAGGAAATCCCCACGACTAACCACATCCACGGCTTCTTGTCGGTAATAATACTATTGCACTACACCGTATTACATACGAGTATTGACTTTGATTTTAAATACAAATCAAGAATTCTTAGCTGGAACCATTCAAAATCCCAAGACACCGTTTAGTTCGAGAACAGAAACTTCAGTCAACTTAGCTGAAAAAACCCCACACGACTGTTGTATATTTCAACTCCATTGGAAACAGAGAAGAATTTTCCAAGTTCGAACCCACGAACTATTTCGAAACATACATAAGCCGGAGCACCTGTCTTTCATAGAGACAGATCTTCTCCGAGCTGGATTTGCAGAAAATTAAAAGACCGTTTCCAATTATTAGGAACTTTAATTTAAACATCAGAATCTTCAGAAGAAATGACAGAAAACTTTGAAGAGGTCAGTCAGTTGGTGAAAAGCACAGAAACGACAGCGACAAAGCTCGAGAGTTTAAAGGTAACCGAAGGGCAGGTCCAGAGGGTTCGGAACCCCGAAGGTCGTTGTGGAAAATTGTTCGTGATAACAAATAAAACTAAGATTACATCAAATTCACCTAACTACATTCATACAACACGAACACGACTGAAATAATTTACACGTTGTTAACGCCAGCAGATATATTTCTAGAAGCTTTCAATCTACAGCTATTCAATAGCAGAATAAATAGGCAATCAACAAGCATCTCAGGGCACTTTCCCAGCGTTATAGGTTCACCTCTCTTAAGAGAAGATTTTTAAAAAAAGAAGGCCTTATCGTCCGTTTTTTACACCCTATCCCATAGGCTATTTTAATTTTGATAGATAGTTTGGAACATAGAGAAATAATAACGACAGACACCCAAAAGTATATGTATACATTTGTGATCAGAATCTAAAGTTATTTCGATCTAGTCAGTAGTTTTTGGACTTTAAATTTTTAGCTAAAAGCATTTTATATAGAACCCGACGGTTTCAAAATTTAGTACACTTATACTGATTTTTGAAATCCGCCGACAAACACTCCCACTTTTCAACAAATTTAGTTTTTTCAACAAAAGCTGAAAAATATTTACTCCACCGAATATGTATACAATGTAGAGTGCCACGCCCACATTTTGTGGGCGTTTTTGTCAAAAATATATTGTGTTTTCTCAAAGCTATTTACAGTGATGGTTAAGTCCTATTGTAAGTACTCGTATTTCACCAGAATCTTTGACCTTTGGTTACAAATGGCGATAGCCACACCCAGTTTCTTCTACGGATGAATCTTAGAAACAAATTATCTGGTAAAGTCTGTTAAAAATCGCTAGAATATTCTCTGAGTAGAAAGGTGTCATTACATTTGAATCAAAAAGTTCACAACGCCACTTCCATTTTATTATAGATGGATTAGTAGATGAGGGATAGAATATCATGCGATCCATTTCAGACGCATTGTAATTTTCTTGTTTGTTTAATTCATAGATATGCCAATTAAATAGGTTCACAGGATATGAACTTGGTGTCAACTGAGAAAAAATAGAACTTATGTTCTTCATTAACCAAACCAAAACTTCTGGCTTTATCCCTACACATTTGAAAGGACAACGACTTTCGTAATCCCCCAAAGCTACCTATCTGGGAATTAATCTCGATCAAAGTTTGACTTGAAACTACTAGTAAATAGGGTTAAAAAAAAAAGCATGTATAGGCCGCAGTGGAAACTTTTTAAAGAAATTTCGACTTCAACCAAAGAATGACTCTATAAATGTATACAGCCGTAGTACGTCCAACTCTTATATACAGGTCACTAGACTGGTGGATTGCGCTGAATAATGTTACTAAATACATATATTAAAGTCTTATTATCTACAGGACTCTGTCATTATATTCCAAGGGAACTATTGCTCATCCGTATGACCCAATGCCCTAGCGAAAGCTTTCTATATTCGTATATAGTCAGGCTGCTATCAATACTATAAGTGATCAAGTTAAAGTCGTACTGGACGTTTCGAGCACGATATTGTCTAAAATAAAACGTCGAATTAGGCTACATATATATATATATATTTGTTGCCTTGATTCTTTGTAGGAAAGATCAGAAGATTGCCCACGTTAGATTACGTGCTATCTGGAGATAAAGTTATTTCTCGTATTCTAGTGCAATTATGATGCCGCATCTGAATACTCCACATCTTGTGGCAGTGCAGGTGGAACAGGTAACAACCTACCTTCCAAATTACTCACCAGGACCACCTTTTCTATAAGGGAAGTAGAGCTTCTGGTAAAAGTTTGCAAGAAAACGACAGAAGACGTAATAGGTATAATCCATGGTCTAAGTGCACTTGGACACAATGCAGCCGCTCCAATAAACCATTTTTCATCAAGTACGAGTAGACTAATCTGAATGTCTGAGGACTTTATTAGAATGTATTTGAAAAGTAAATAATGCATTCAGTGATTAATACTTTTAACACCAACTGTATGTGTAATATGCAGTTGAGAGTATACCAACAATGTCTTTGCTTAGCATTGGTACATCAAGTGCGCCTGCATTAAAACAAGCAAAATATTTCCCATGAATACAAACAAAAACGAACACGGCAAGGATTGAAAAGTTACTTTGGCCACCCAACATTTTCAAACAGAATCCCGGGATAGCTGAAGTTATTTTTTTAAGGCTTACCTCGTATGTACTTTTAACCTTATTTAATATTTCCCGTCAATTTTGTGGGTAGCCATATTGGAATGGAGTATGTTAACTTCACTCCCTCCATCTCTCAGTTTTGATATGGGCTCGTCCTAATCGACACGGTCTCAGGGGGGTGTTCCATCGTTGTTACAATGTTGGGCCTTGTCAACACTCAAAAGGACGGTTGTATTTTTACTTCACGGAATCCAGTGGAGTTTTATCGATAGTTGAGTGGGTGCTCCAGGCAGTTGGGAGGTTTTGTGGGGGTATCGTCATGAAGGATGATGGTAGGTAGGGGATAGTGCAATTTTAATGTTCAGACTTTGTTTGGAGTTTGGTACGTGAGTGAAGGGATGGCTGCAGACATTTCAAATAAAATCAAAAACTGCTTTATTTCCACTGAGTACGAGTAGTAATAGACGATAGAAGCAGTGTTTGCAGTGAAGTATTTTCAAAAGTAATGATGTGATTGTTTTCGCAGTTGGTGGCAGATAGAGAATGAATTCAAGGGTCACTGTCTGAACAGGGATATCCTTCAAGTCAAGGTTTTCTTTTCAGTTTCGTAGGCAAGGCAAAGAGATTTTTTATTAATCAGAATTTTGGAAGGTACCATCTGGCGATAGTTATTGGGGAATTATTTCAAACTAATTGAGTTGAATCAAGAACATCTACAATTAATTACAGTAATCTTTCACAAGATTTCATTGTATTACTATTTTTTATTTATTATACATATGTACATAAAACGTATGAAAATGAATCTGATCGATTACGATAAAATACACGCATCATTTTTGATTTGATTTTTCAAAAAAAAATTGTATTACTATTACTATTTGTGGAGGGCACTGCGACTTAATGGTGTATTGTGTCCTCATTAGAGTTTCCCTCAGAATATAATTCCCTCAGAATTGTTATCGAGGGTCAAACACTTTCTTTGCCTTGGCAAGGATAGTTCACCCTAGAGTACCCTCTCTAGTCCAGTTTTTCTTAGGAATCTGAGAATGAGAAGTGCATCTATGGTTGGTATATCCTGATCTGATAGTTGGTACTTGCCCAAGCATTTCAGTATTTTTCTGGAGTCTCACTGGTCTCATTGCAGAATCTGCAAAGGCTTTCGTTTGTTATACCTAGTTTCCTTAAATGTTCCCCGGGTTTACAGTGCCCCGTTAGAAAGCCTGTTAGGATAAGTAGGTTATTTTTGTTAAGGCAGATGCACTCGAATTCTTCGCGTTTGGTGTGATTTCCTATTCCGCAGAATGGTTCTGGTCCAATAAAGGGTTCTGCTGGTTCTTGTCTTGCCAAATAGTCTGCTTCTTCGTTGCCCTCTATTCCAGCATGGCCAGGTATCCAATAGAAGGTTACCACACAAGTTCTGATTTAATGGCATGGGAGTCAAGTGCTTTGATAGCTGCTTGACTGTCTGACAATATTGCTATGTCGCATTTTTCGAATCTTCTATCGAGATTGAATAGATGTGTTTAATCTATCTATAGCATATATTTCAGCTTAAAAGATGCTGATACTTTTGCCCATAGGTTCGGAATACTTTGTTCTTGACACAAATACACCTGCCCCTGTTATGGTATGATTACTCAATCCGTATATTATGGATTCATTGCTCCAAGCCTTCTTGTTACTCAACTTCGTACGGAATTTGTTATCAAAGTTAAATTTCATGATACTATCGTCCTTAGGAATTGTTGGAAAGGGGAGTTTCTTGAGAGGTGCATCATATTCTTTGGAATTGATGCATTTTTCACTCCTGATACCCTCTTTTGCCATCCTTAGGATCGTCCGCTTTGCGTTTTGCTCAACTACCTTATGAAGTGGAGTTAGTTACAAGAATACTTCCATGGCAGCAGTTGAACATGTTCCCATGGCCCATTAATATAGAGGCAAACAAGTCTTTGCACTTTAGTGCGTGTCTCCCTCCTTGTGGCTAGAGTAGTTCGTTTGGCCCACGCTATCGCTCCTTACGTGATCATTTGTCTCACAATGGCGATATATACCCATTTTAGAATGCTCGGGTTAAGTCCCCAAGACTTACCCGGTAGGCTCCTTCATATCATAAGAGTACGGGTGGACTTTTTGGATATCTCTTCTGTGTGCATTTTCCACATGAGTTCCATGCCAGACAGCCGAATTGGCATCAGTTCAAGCTTCCTTTTCCTCGTAAATGGTACGATTGTAGTTTTTGCCGGGTTTATGTTGAGCTCAGCCGTGCAGCACCATTCTTGATTTGCTTTTAGACCTCTTTGTATGATGTCACAAAGTGTTCCTTCACACTTTCCTCTGGCAATCAGTACTATGTCATCAGCGTAGGCTTAACAGTTGATTCCGGTTAACTTTTCAAGTAATTCATCCACAACTAGACTCCACATTAGAGCAGATAGTACTCCTTCTTGTAGGCATTTTCTTGTTGTGTTGACCTTAATGATTCTACGCGACGTATGAGTTTCTGTTGATCTTGTTCTCAGCAACTCGTACATGCAATTAGATACTGTTCTGTTGACTCCTTTTCTGTCCAGGGCTCACTTAATGGCTTCGTGTGAAGTATTATCAAATGCCCCTTCGATGTCTAGGAAGGCGCAGAGAACAATCAGTTTCGTTTCAAGAGCTTTCTGTATGGTTTCCGTCAACTGCAATAGAGCCGTCTCCGTGGATCTGGCCGTTCTGTGTGCATGTTGACGGTAATGAAGTGTTGACGTGTTTAGTATGTCCTAATTATTTTTACTAGGTATGGTAGTAGTCTTTCTTGTCCCTTCTGTAGTAGGGCTAGTGTGATACTATCTATACCTGGTGACTTGAACGGCTGAAAGGTGCTGATTGTCCATTCAATTCTCCCTCGGGAACAGATTGTACTTACAATTTTCCAATCTTCTTTCCGGTGTCTTGTTATGTTGGTCATGCTCTCTTCATTTGCATTCTGCATACTACCAGGAAAGTGAGTTTCTAAGAGTAGTAGTGCTGTCTCTTCCTCGTCCTTAGGGATACTACTCGTACCGTTTGGGTTTATGGAGATGTTTGCATTCCACCCGATTTTGCCAGAGCTTTATGCAGTCTAGCTGCAGCAGGAGTGTGAAGGAGGATTTATATCAGCGGGCATAAAACGTGCAGTTAGGAGAAGTTGGTCAACTTATGACCTTATTGCATTCAATCTGCCATGTTCGCAAAGTTGCGAAAAGTGTTTCAATATTCCCCCCGGGGAGCACACGCACCATAGCATTGAAAATTTGCCTAAAAATCGGAAGAAACAGTGCCTATTAACTTATAAGACAAGAAAGCTGTTGGTAAAGTTTTCCAATGGATTGTGAGCTTTTTAAGTAATCGGTTAATACAAGTTGTATAGGTATTAGATGGATGCACTTCTACCCCATTCTAAGCCAATACTGGTGAAGGTGTATCCCACTGAGGGTTTTTACATTGATTAATATTCATTAATGACCTTCTATCTCTTACTCGTAATTTAATTCAATCCTTCGCGGATGGCAGAACCATGACTCCACGGCAAGGGTTCCAAGATGCGGTTCCTTACGAACATTGATGCAATAATTTTCGGCGAAAAACCGAAAGCATTATTTCAAAGCGTTAGTGCTATTTGCTGTCTCTGAAGCATTATAATATCTTAGTATAACTCGTGAGCGTACGCAGGGGAAAACAGCCGACCAAATATTGGAAAAAGTCAGGAGGAACATGACGAAAAAATATTCTCATTTTTTCGCGTGAATATCATTGACAAAATCATAAATTGTTATCCGAGAAATAAATAAAGAAATACAATTTTGTGTTTTAATACAAAAGCACCCTTAAACTTTTTTATGATCTGTCAATGTCAAAACGTCAGTCAAGGTTTACATTTTTGTCATGGTGAAGGTCACGAATGAGCAACGTTTGGAAATTACTAAAAATTACTACCGAAATTCTGAGTCGGTGGTCGCAACTTTAAGAGCGAAGAAAATCCTGAAATTCATCGAAAAATCATCTTCAGCGATGAAGCGTAATGGCGTAATGGCTTTGTCAATAAGCAAAATATGCGTTGTTGGACAGCAACAAACCTACATGTGCTTCAAGATACTCCATTGCATCCACGAAAAGTGACAGTGTGGTGTGGATTTCATGCCGTAGGTGTGATTAGAGTTCACTATCGTGCCATGTTAGAAGACTATTTTTGGCCATAATTGGATGGACTTGACTTCAGTGATATGTGGTTCCAACTAGATGGTGCCAAATGCCACACAGCTGGTCAAATAATTGATCTATTGAAGGTTTATGCCAACAAGCCAAAAACGTTGGAGGAGCTCGGGAATAATATCGAACGCGAAATTGCCAACGTTCCGGCCGATATGTGTGGAAGAGTGGTGTAAAATTGGCTCCAAAGAATCGATCGCTGCAAACTTTGTCGTGGTGGTCATATGAACGAGATCGAATTCCATACTTAAATATAACATGTGTATAGGTACTATATCTGAAATAAATTTCAGCCCGATGTCTCAATTATTCTGCGTTTTATTTAAATACAAAATTGTTATGTCCTTATTGCAAAGCCCTTTATGTACATAACTAATTTACAAGAATCGTCTATTTTGAAACTTTTCTCACTCTTAAATTGCATATCTGAAACTGCGATGATTACTTGCAGGCTATATCAAGCTGTCAGGCCTCGATTCACTTAGAACTAGAGACTGCAATCCCGGGTCCATTTTTTGAATACCGGGATTAGAAAATTTCTAATCACTGGATTGATAGCAAATAAATTTTTCCTTTGGTTAAATATGTCCATGTACATAATAACTATTACTGCATATTGTTAGTAATAGTTCCATTCATGCTATGGAATTTTTATTGGATAAATTATGCGTATTTATATTATTTTCCTAATTCTGCTGGATGATATTTCTACTAGCTTGATACCAGACCAGACGAGCATATACATCAGAAAACAGACATTCACTAGACTTTTCGTAGGTAGATATTGTTGCCGGAAAGCGGGAAGCTCGTATGGGTTTGGGGATGAAGTTGAGATTCGCCTTCAAAATAGTCGAAAACCGTACTATTCTGTGGCATATTCCAAAATCTTCTAAATTTAGATCCGAACTCATCACATCAAGTCAAGAAAGATACTAATTTCTCAGACAAAAATACTACGAGGCCAATAAATTCTCATATAAATCCAGATGACGCTAACTAATTACTGACTAATTGGCGACTTTTTTCTTGAGAAACAAATTCGAGTACATAAAGGTTCCAGTTCCCTATTACCAACAAGTTAGTCATCTGCAAAAACGAACATTAGATCTCTATATCTAAATGACTTGAATCTTACACAAGACCAAACTACTAGCAGTTTTGAGATGCTCAAGGGGTAACACAAAGTAACACCTAACATAGCAAACATATCAAACGATATAATACAAGTAACAGCAATTAACATCAAGTAACAGCAATTAACACCAAATCCAAATTTATACTGCCCCCCAGGCACTCCCCTATACGAAAAGACTACATGTTGGGGAACAGCTTTATCATTTCGGCGTACCGATGCTATGACGATTGTTACTTCTATCTAACTAATCTAAAAGATTTTTCTAAAAAATCTAAAAATGCCATTAAAATAAATAATAATAAATAAATAAATAAACGACCTTGTCAGCGATTTAAATGTACCCAAAGAAAAATCTGAGATATTAAGCTCCAGATTGAAGCAATAGAATCAATGGATAGGTCACCAACAAATACCAGAAGAGTGGTAATTATTCATTGATGCATCAAAGCTAAGTTTGAAATGCGTTTTGCTTCATAATGGAAATGTATTTCCATCACTGCCCTTGGCATATGGTGTCCATTTGAAGGAAACCTATGATATAATGAAATTTATCCTGGAAAAAATAGAATACAATGAGCAGGTGGTTTTCTAAATATATTGGGTTTGCAGTTAGGGTTTACTAAGTACTGTTGTTTCCTCTGTGAATGGGACAGTAGAGCGCGATAGAACGAAATATGGCCTTTAGGGTACTATTTATGTCCCTGGGCAGAAAGTTGTCAAGAATGTAGCTTCGGTGGAACCACAGTAAATAATTTTGCCGCCATTGCATATCAAATTGGGCCTTATAACAAAATTTGTTAAAGCCTTAAATAAGAATGGGCCTAGCTTCCAATTTCTAAAACAAAATTAAAGAAGGAGTTTTTATAGGTCCTGATGTCAAGAAAATAATTGATAATCCCTCTTTGGTAACCACCCTTACAAAAAATAAGCATGGATGGCTTTTGTTGAAGTAAAAACAATTTTTTTTAGGCAATTATAGATCCCCTGACTTTCAAGACAAAATACAAAAAATTCTAGAATCATATTACAAAATGGGATGTAACATGTTATTGAAGCCGAACTTAAGTTTTTTTCACAGACAACATGGGTGCTGTGAGCGATGAGCATTGAGAACGTTTCCATCAAGAGATCGCAACGATTGAAAAACGTTACCAAGGAAGAAGTCTACCATGCTTGCAGATTATTGCTGGTCCTAAGTCGGACTATAAGCCAGTCGTTCTAAAAAAAAGTACATACTTAAAAAAAAATCGCCTTAAAATCTATGAAACCATTCAAATTAAAAAAAAATATTTAACGGTTTCTCTGAAAAGCCAGATACTTTATTTATTGGTTATGATTGTAATCTTAAAAGTTTTCAATTTGTTGCATAGTGTAATGTAAAATGTTTTTGAAAGTCTGATCCTCAAAAGACTGTACAAAATTATTATAGAAAGATGACCAACTGCATCATATTACCGATGTGATAGAGAAAGTACTTGAAGAAAATCAAGTCTGCTCCACATTATTTTTGGATGTTGCGCAGGCTTTGGACAGGGTGTGGCATAAAGCCTTAGAGTTCAAACTATGTATATAGGGACCTACCTGGACTCGTATAAGATATTAAATCGTATGTAGCAGATAGATACTACAGAGTAGGAAATAATGGCAGGTGTCCCACAAGGAAGTGTTCTCGGACCAACCCTTTATTTAAACACGGAAGATATGCCACTGGACGCATTAAACTCAATGAGGCCCAGTTAATCCACGTTAACTTTATAAACAATAGAATAAGCACTCTCCCTGTTTTTTAACAAAAATCAAGTAGTTCCTGTACTAAGACAGCTTAGTACCTAGAAATGTCCTTAGATGCCAAACTAAAGTAGAAGGAACACGCAAAATGAAACATGAAATATAAAAAGCTATACTGGATACTAGGATGCAATTCAGAGTTGTCAATTCAAAGCAAAATTACAAAAAAAAATCTGAAACTAAAAAAAAAATCTAAGGTGGCGAATATAATATGACAGTATGAACATTTTGGCATATTGAATTTGGGAACTACCTAGTCGTAAAGTAGAAGACATTACAGAAAAAATCTAAAACTAAACTAATCCCATATCAGCCAAGCCAACTCTTACTAAATTGCAACTGTTTGTCCATTCCTTCGCAAAAAATGTATAATCCAAACAAGTCGTAGGACTGTACGTGTATGTGGAGAGAGTAGGTATTTCCACTCACTTAAGTTGGGCCAGCTGAGGTATTTACAGAAAAATGGGAGTTTTGCGGTAACCGCTGTGACCAGACAGGTACTGTGTAAGGTGGTACTTGCATCCCCCATGTTTTCGACTAAACCAGTCTTGGATTGTCGGTATTAGTTTATATATCCATCTGCCTTTTGTTGTACGAGTATTGGCCCAACGAGTTTGCCACATAGCTGCTTTATCTTCCATTTTCATTACCTTGCTGCCATTGGCATCGTATTGATTCAGGGTTTTTCTATTGAATGTTTTGAACATTTCGTCTGCGAAGATGTCGATGGGGACCATTCCAGCTATAAAAAAAGCCGCCACGTCTGAGATGGTTCAGAAGCCGCTGATTGTCCATAGTGCGCAGAGTCTATATGTTGATGACAGTCTCATTTTGGTCTCCTTCGTTCTTAGTGCCTGTGCCCAGACTGGGGTGGCATATAATACAGGTGACAACTGTGGAGACCAGTATCCAAGGTCCACCGATGTTAGGCAGTATACGCGAGAGAGCTCCCTGTATTTGCAGTGCTCTTTTTGTTGAATAATCAACGTGCTTTTTGAACTGCACTTTGTTGTCCAGCATTACTCTAAGGTATTTAACTGCTTCTTTGGACTTGATTGTTTGGTTACTAACCTGAAAATTCGATAATTCTACGGTTTTCCGACTGGTTATAAGGACAGCTTCTGTTTTATGGTCGACTAGGGCGGGGCGTAGCAACTGTAAATATAACTTTTACTCACACAAAACCGACTTCTTTTTCTCTCATCACTTTTTGGGGCGATAGTTACCATACGTCCATATTCCTGCCTTACCTGTTTTGTCGGCGACCCATACAGTACAATCTTGAATTTTAAATGGTTCTGATAATATGGCTACTTCGGCTCTCTGTTCTTCGACGGTTTTTGTCAGGAGATCCTGGGCTGCTTCATAGTGGTTAAGGTTAAGTTGGATCAGTTTCATCATCGGGCCTTATTTACTGCTTTCCAATATTCTCGGCATCTTCGGCTTCCTGCAATATGGTTAATTGCGTCTTTACTTTCGCTATGTGTCATTCTTCTCATACATGTTGTTGCCGCCACCCTGTAATGCACTAACCAATATTATCGACATCTAGTGGTGAGAGAAGGATTTTTATGCTAAACGTCAGGCATGTGCAAATTAAAGAGTTGGTGGAAGCCATTTTTGTCTTATGTTGGTGGAAGCCATTTTTCTTCTTTGAAGCTGTTTTGTGGTGGCCATTTTCTTGAGGATTTTTCTGGATTGTTCTTTGAGTAGATTGACCACGAGTGAAGTAAAAATAAAACTTAATTTTTTAAAGCAATCTTGCTATTAAAAGTATTTTTTTTCTTTTTTCAAGTTACATGCGTAACACATGTGTTCTCATACATATGTATGTATTTTGGCAGACTTTCGAAAATTAGACGCGAAATTTAATTTTTTTATTTTCTAAATGTTGCTATCAAATTAACTTGAAAGGATGGAAGGGCTACATCTAAATCTGATTATTTGTCTTCATATACGGTCACGTAGTACAATTTATACATTAACTTAGCACGTATAATATAACTCATCTATTTTTAACATTTGTTGCTAATGTTTTTTTCTAATTTTCAAACAAATGAATATGGCTTTTTCTTAGTGGTCGCAGGCAGTTAGGACTTCACTACCTGCCTGAAGATTTATAATACTCATATTATATGGACAAGCTCCTTTTATCTAAGCTATAAAATATTTAAGCCTTGATTAAATCCATTTAGGCATTTGGCAAAAATACGAGTACTAAAAAAGAGCCAAAATTTCAGAAACATTTTCTTTGTCATTTGAAAAAAATCTCCTGTAACGTTACTTCCATCGCAAGTGTTCCGATGAAATCTATAGCTGTATCCCACCAATCCATCTGTTCAATCCTTTACACCTTAAAGCCTGCTTTTATGCGTACAGTGAATTTTAAAAGATTGTTTTTTAGCCATTCAACTTTTATTCGTTTTCTCCTCCATCTTTAAATCTTCCACCCTTTCCTTTCACTCCGTCACTGGGTTTATACATTTAAAGGACCTAATGGCGCAGAACATTAAATAAAGATCAATATGACTTCTGAAAGGTGAGGATAACATTACACCACCTACGAGTACTTGATGATATCTATCGGTCAGTGTAAAATATTCTATACGCATACATGTAATTAATACATTCTTGATATCAACCCGCAACCAAATATCAAGGACATGGACTTTATAATAACTATTTGACCAAACAAACAAGCTTAAAATGTTCATATCATTCGCTCTATCGCTCTACCTACATATTGTAGCTCTGTAAGTCAGGTGAGTCTACTCCCACTTCTGTGTCTGCAGTCAGACGGGAGAGGATGAATGGGGAGTTTTTTGGTTTGGTTGTGAACCAGCAATACCCACACCTGTAAGCAATTTGCAAAGCAAGTAATGCCTTTGGAACGTTGAATCCTTTTTAACTCTCGGGAAGTAGGTACCCATAAACTCCAAATGCCAAACAATGAAACATTTACATCTTGAGACTAAATAAAGTGGTTCCACGTTGGAGAGTGCCATTCGCGGACAAGAAATATCGTCTTGTCCCACTTAAAAAAAAGACCGCCAAAAGCACTCGTGAATTTGGCATTGGACAAATGAGTGACTCCATTGACATGCAAAAACTAATTTCAGCGCATGGTGAGGAAGGTTACCAATATGGTAGGTTGGTTGTTTGGGGTGAAGTCAGCGAAGGAGCAAACAAAATTAAGATCTCTGTTCAACCGAGCATAGAAAAACCTAGAGACCTGTGAAAAACGTCATTGTAATTATACTCGCAAGTGCTGCAAAGGTAGATGCGTGGAAAACAAAGTTTTTCGCATGAGGCACCTCAAAGCCGCCAACAACTTCTCATTATAATTTTAAAGGAATATCAATTCAGTATTGTAGCAATCTATTGACGGTGGTCAGGACTTTAGCCGAGTGTATAGCGGAACACTACCCATCAAATTGTTTTCAAGTCGATTACCATGCAATTGTGTGTGGTGTCCACACAGCTTATATGTTCCAATTGGCCAAGTGGCATCAATATATACTTTTTTCTTTTGTTTCTTTTTAATCTCGAGGTAATTTTTTTTACTTTTTTGCTAACACATTTTTTTATTTTTTTGAATTATGTTTGTGCAATTTTTCGCAAACAAATTTTTTTTTTTCTGCCATTTAATTCCCTACATATTTGCTTCTTTACGAGTACGTAGCGTTGCAAGCTGCAGCAACAAACAAGCACACATTTTATACCTACCATGGGAGGACTTTTACCCCATTATTACTATTTTATAATTTTTCCCCTGTATCCTGAGAACAAACATCAAAAGAATCCTTAATTTGTATATGTAAGTGCATCATATGAATATGTGATTCATTTTCTGGTTCTTCTTCTCCTCTCGTCTTACTTGCTCTGGTTTCTTTGTTAGTAATTTTTTATTTGTTTGCAAAAATTAATACGCATAAAAGGGGATGAAGATAGACCAGAGCAGAGGAAAAACAATGCACTGCTCTTCCAGGAGATAAGGAGTAAAAAAGAGTATGCGACAAAAAAATGTGTATGCACATCAATCTATGTCTGGTGATGTTGCTAAAAGTGCCTATTCACACGCCAATTTACAGGCTCCAATTTGTAAGGACACTGCAAATTGGCATGTGCGTAGGTAAATTCGGATAGTAAATATGGTATAGTTATTTATAACATAGAGAAATAATAACGATGGACCTCCAGCAATATACATATGTCCATCTGTCTGTCCGCCCGCATGTGTGTATATCGCCAATTTGTGAGCTTTAAATTTTGAGTTAGGAACATGAAATTTTATATACATATTTAGAATCCGAAGCAGTATTTTTTTTTAATCCGCCAAAAAACACGTCCACTTTTAACAAAATTTAATTTGTTCAATATTTGTACTACAAACTGAAAAATATTCAGAAGATGCGATTCATCCATAAAGACACGCCCACATTTTGGGGGCGATTTCTTCGAAATATCGTATTTTGTTCCCTCAAATCTATTTACGTGAATATTTCGCCAGAATCCGTGACCTTTCGTTGCAAATGGCGACATGCCCAGCAACAAATTATCTAGTAAAATCTCCTAAAAATCTCGAGGATATCCTTTGAGTATAAAGATGTCATTGTATTTAAACCAAAAGATTTACAACGCCACGCCCATTTTATTATAGTTGGGTTAGAATATTAGGGAATACAATCCGTTCCAAATAGATTGTGCCTACACACACAACAATTTACGAAACCAATATATAGGGTATTAGAGTGGGGGCAATACCCTCCAAACGTCACAGATTTTGCACACGATCATTATGATTTAATTTATTATCACAATCCGTCGGATTCACTACCCGATGACAACTGATATAGATCGATAGGATCATTAAACACAAACAACAAAATACTCGTAATGGCAGGAGTTTGGCCCATCATCTGGAAATCTCTACTGATATCTGGAGAGCAATAGAAATAAAGAAGGCTGTGTGCCTCCAAACATGCCAATTTGGAGTTGCCGTAAAAATTGGTCTCTTCAAATTGCTATGTGTGTAGGCAATTTTTTTTTTCTTGCTCTCCTGATATCAAGACCTCTCTTTATTACCTGAAAATGAGGTGATTTGAATCAGTTGCAATCGGACAGTTAAGCGAGAATGTGGGGTGGAACACATTATGATAATATTGGAAAAAAAGAAAGCGTCGCCTGAACAAATTGGAGCGTGTCGAAGGTAGCACACAATTTCTTAATACCCTGCAGATTGGTTCCTGCAAATTGGTGTGTGAGTAAGCACCTTAAAGCATCCACAACTACCTGGGAAATGCGAAAAATGGGGGATGAAACGACGAAACGCAACATTTTCCAATCCACCCACTAACACACGTCTAGGAAAGAAGAAGCACACATTATATATTTAAATATACACACGCCTGTATTATATATGCATTAGAAAGAACTCCGAACGAAGGAACAAAACGAATACACATGGCTAAGTGTCCTACATTTCATCAACTCGGCTCCTTTTGACTGTGTTGTGGACGGGTTAGAGGACGACGATGATGAGCATCATCATGAGTGAAAGGATGAGTACTGCACCTGAGTGTGTGCTGTACACACTATGTGTTCCCCTAGGGGTTGGTAAACACAAACAAAAAAAATAATAATAAGAAAACTAATCTTCACGCAAACAATTTACGGGGCCAAAAACTATGACGACGACGAAGACGACGACGACGAGGAGGAGGAGGAGGATGTTAACGATGTTGGTGATGGAGGAGCAATGACAAAGTTATATGTGGACAATGCCCAAGACGACTACGTAGAAGGGGAGTAATTAAAGCACAAAGAATAAAAATTGTGCACAGGGGCAAAAGATCCCTGGTTGCAACACGGAGATGCATGGTGATCGAGATAAAAATCTGCTTTCTCCTGACCCCAAGGACTCCTTGGTTTCCTTTTTTATTATCAAAAGTTTAATTGCAAGTTTAATTGCTGAGTTTCTTTTTATACCTTACACGCACAAAGTGCAACACCATCAGCAGCTGCAACTGCAGCTTAGCATCAACACACCCCTTTTTGGTAGTAATTGCTTATTTAACAAACAATGACCCAATGGACACGAGGTATCAAGGCGCACAGGACAATTATGAATTCTGCTGAATTATTTACGAACCAAAAAGTGCAGTGTGTGCGGGAAGTCCTCCGAGATTGCGAAAGCAAACACTATACTAAGCTTAAAGAGAGTAGTACACAATGGTATCCAGAAGCTTTCTACTGGGGTTGTGAAGGGTTTATTTTTCTGAGAATTTTAGTATTGGTCGTCATTTTCTAATGCGAAACTGTGTTGTTGTCACAAGTTTAAAATCAGAAAAAATAGATGTTTCCAGGTAAAATTGTCGGATAATTATAGCTACTAAATACAAAGAAAATAGTTCCGACGGTCAGCCAGCACAACTTTTCAAATATTTTTGTACGAAACCTTGCTAGACCGTACATGGATGTATGTATTTCATATTTATTTGTAGTGATGTCTTAATCTGTTACACTTTGTACAATTTCACCTGGAGGTAGGTACTTGAAGTAATGGAAATGATTGGGAGGAGAAACAATAACTAACAATAACCGAGTCAATTCCAATGCAATTAATTTTAATAAATACCTACAAAATGCCAATACTGGGTTATATAGGTAGCAGTGGCGTGGGGTGAAATTTCAAGAGAGGGAAGCCGAACAAATTTTAAGTAAAATGTTTTATTCAAGACTTACCATTTTGGTGCTTATTCGAAACACAGACTTAAGATATGCAATCCTTTATTATACTTTAAGTCACTGGAATTTACGTAGACAATGAGCTCATCGCATAAAAAAAGTGGCTTCGAAAGAAGCCGTTCTGGGCAGAAAAATATATATAAGTTATTGATAACGCGGAGCGTCGTTAAATATAAAAATGTTAGCAATTACAGTTATGTACTACCTATTTGTGCTCTAAAGTTATCATACGATTCTTTTTTACGAATTCTGCCAAAACTCTTTCATAAAAATTTGAGTTATTTTTAATTTCTAAAAGAAAGTGCTCTCCGATAGATAAAAGTACCAGGTCTGAGAGTCTTTCTTCTTTGTGGAAATTCTTAAGTGTGGACTATTTTTAAAGTCGAAAAAAATCTTTCGACAGAGGCCACAGTCAAAGGCAGGATTAAAAAGATTTCACACAATGTTAGCGCTTTAGAAAAAGTATCTCTTAGCATTTCCGTATTAAAATGCTTATAAAGTTGAGAAACCTCAAGCTTTTTAAGTGAAGGGGTAGTGTATAAAACTGTGAGTTCCTTTTTTTGAAGTAGTAAAATTAAAAATTCCATGAAATAGGGTAATTAAAGAAGATATTTTGTAATCCGGCATTGAATTAGAAGTCGGCGTTTGCGTGGAGGTTCTGAGGTACGCTCTCATAGATTGAGTCAAATGAGTTTAAAACTTCAGAATAAATCTATGACTCAAAACCTTCGATCTCTTGCTTCGTAAGCTCTATGTCTTGTCTGCAATTGAATAAGACTATGTTCACTATACGCGAATGATATTGCCATCGAGTCTCTGATACCCCGGAATGCCAGCTCTTGTTTTCCTAGAAGAACTACAGTGTCTATGAAACGCTTCATCAAATCGCAATTGCGATCAACTTTTCTAGTATGAGCCTCGTAAGAATTCCCTAAAGAAGTCTCTATGCGATATTCGCCAAATTCATGCAAATGCAAGCAGCTGCGTATATGCTTTTCCGTTTGAATATGTTTTTTGGAAGAATTAATAAAATTGTTTATATCAAAGAAACCTATGTGACTCCAAACATTATGAAAATTAGAAAAAAGAAGACAAGGAAAACAAAACATTCTATTTAATTTGAAACTGCCAGGCAGCCATGGATTCTTTTTGTAAAAAGGCTCATGGAAATGTTTCTGATACCCATCCTTTCGCGTATAATCAATTTTCATTGATGGTGTCGAGCGACCTAGTTCTATAATTTTTTTTTTTTTGCAAAAAAGAAAGCTTAATGAACTCGTGGGTTTCTTTTAGAAAAAAATCAGTTAAACAACACTCAAAATTAACTAGAGACATCTTGTCTAAGTATAATAAGAATGTTCAATGGGGCACCTCTTGAGTAGATTCATAATTACGTACTTGGTATATAGCTAATAACTATTCACTTAGCTCACTCACTATTTTATAATAATTTAATAATTTAAAACACAAACTTAACTACCAATACGTAATTGCTAAATTTTTAAAATTTTCTAATAATTAGCAGTCACAAAAATCACAAAAATTTACATCCAAATTTTCAATAAATCATTTCATTCAAATTTGCAAAAAAAAAATACCCAACAAGTAAGAAAAACCTCAAACGCCGTTCGAACCACTCATCACCCAATAACTCGATTTCCGTCGGCTTATTTTGTTGCCTACAATAAAAAAAAAAAAACTCCATCGAACTAAAACCTTTCTCCTCCACCAATGTTCATCCACAAAAGCCGAGAAATCTCGGGTTATTTTCCTCATAAGCGAATGTATGTTAGACAAACAAATCGCAAATTCTACTATATGCCAGAAAGGAATAGAGTTGAAAGTTCGTACTGTGAAGAAATGAATGCAGTTCATACTTGTCTCGTCTATGTGTGCGTGTTTGTGTATGAGTAAAAATGAATAAACACCCGAAGTAGTCGCAGCATTTCATCTTCGAGCGTGTATAAAGTTATGATTTATGAATGAAAAATGGTTTGATGAACAAATAATTGAATGTGATGGTTGGCAAGTGGCAAAATAAAAATTTTTGATATTTGAAAAGGGAAGCCGGAAGGAATCGCCTTGTATGGACGCCACGCCACTGATAGGTAGATACATACATATGTATGTAGTTTCATCGGGAAATGCATGGAGTTTCGAATTCCTGTGCAATATTTAGCGTTAGAGGTTGTTATTAACAATTGTATTGGTCCAAAACTATCTTTTTTTTAGCAACCAAATCTTTTTTGCTATTGACGCCATTGAAGTTGTGGAGTACAATAGTTATAAGATTTTTGATAGAATGAAGATGGCGTTACTCATTACATTTTGGACGCTCAATTGTTGCTTGACAGTAGTTTGTATCGGTCTATGTTAGTGTTTTTGTAAAAATGGGAAAAAAAAAAACAATAATATCGTGTCGTAATTAAATTCTTCATTTAAAAAAAGCAATACGCCTGCGTAATTAAAGTCAAGTTAGATGCTTCATCATTTGCCTCTGCGAAGATGGGCAGCTGAATTTAAACGTTGTCGTACGTCGTATTTACCAGCTCCATCAACGATTATTGTTCGGAGCGGCCACCAACTGCGAACGACCACCACCGATAACATCCAAAAAGTGCACCAAATGATACGGCTGTCGGCATATCGAAGGAACTCATTAATCATAATTTACATGGAGAATTGCGCTTTGGGTATAAAAAGCGGGTACATATATACGAGTAGAGGCGATAGTATATCATATTTAGCGTTTATTTTGCGGAAGATTTTAATTAATGTCCACAATACTAGTTGGATTCGCAACTCTGGACCAACAACACCTGAAGATCGATATACAGAGGTCTTCGCTGAGTTGAACAACCTTACTCGTCTTCTAGACGAAGCGACTCGCATTCCTTATGTTGACAGTCACGATTAACACACTCCTGTACATGTTTCTGCTCCCCTTGGGACCCTTTGGGAGGTCGGATTATTGTCGGGTATCGGCCACCATCAGCACCAATCAGCACCCAGTTAATAAGAAGTAAGTTCAGTTTGGCAATAGGAGAATGCCAACTGGGGCTGTCTTGATTCGTTATTCAGGTCTTTTAACTGGTCCGTATGCTTTCTCGATAGGGATATTAATGCCGCTACAGGGATGATTAGTTGGAATGTGCTCTTTCATTTCAAATAAATCTGTAAGCCTCAAACCAAAACTGTTGTCTAATCCGACTTGTGTTATCGCCGTCCGTAAGAAGGAAGAGGCTAAATCATGCTAAATTCCTGAGAGATCAAAAGGCAGTAAATCTTTTTGGTCTCTCTTAAACAGAATAAAACGCTACGTAAGCTCTTTCAACTTTCGTACTTTTTATGCATCTTTCCAGATAATTGGACAATTGCACATGTTCAACCAATACTCAAAAAGAGCGATAATATCTACCTTCTAATTACCGACCCATTGCCTTAACGTCAAAGGTCATGCAGAATATTGTCAATTAACATGTTATGCGATATCCCAAAAGAAACCATCTACTTAATGACTGTCAGTATGATTTCCGGCAACAGCGTTCCGCAGGGGACTTAATGGTCTGACAAGTGGAACCATTCTCTATTATTTATAAAATAACTTCTCTCTTACTATCAACTGAGTCCATTTCTTCGTGGATGACAGTACACTTGACTTCGCTTACTCTTTCACGACTCCACGGCAAGGACCCCATCCCTGAGTCGGGTCTCGCGTGGTTAGTGTTCCGTATTGTCATTTTAACTATATCTTAATTTTTCTTCGAACAGTAATAGGAGTAAGGAGAATCGACAGAAAAAGAAATGGAAACATCCGAAAAGAGCTAAACGTGGAATCAGTGAAAAAGGTTATAGAAAATAAAAAACTTAGATGGTTTGGACATCTAATGAGGATGGTAGACAACAGACAAGTAAAGAAACTCCAGGAAGTTAGAACCGAAGGTAAGAACAGAAGAGGAAGGCCTAGGACAACATAGAACAGCGCGCTAGAGAAAATACTGAAGGATGCAGGAGAAAGCTGGAACTCGGCAAAGGAATCAGCTAGAGACAGGAAGAAATGGAGACAATTTATTAAGGAAAGGATGACCGAAACTAGAGGTAGAACCTCGATACCATAGGCTATAAGAGGACTGGATTATGTATGTATGTATGTTAATTTGTTTTTCTCGTTAATTTTAAAAAAGAGAAAGCTATGGTCATACTTGAAGGTTCATGTCAAGCAAACATTTTATCCAAAATAAAGTTGGACTCCGTGGAAGTTCAGCTTTAATTTGATGTGTCGCATGATGGGATGTAAAAACCTTTTCTTTTTTTTATTTGGAGTACGTCATGGCCGCAAATGGCCTCCCTCATAAATAATTTTGCAAACCTTTTTCTTACCTATTTTTGGACCACCGCATATTGTTGGCTATGTAGAATATTTTGCGTTTGATAATGAAAGATATAAGAAAGTATTCAAAATGTATCCATGCATCAAACTTAAAAAAATGTATCCACGTGGTAACGCTGATATCTACATAATTTGTTTCTTTAAATGCAAAATGACTTAGGGGTTTTAATTAAGGATCTAGCATTCCAGGTTGGGGGTTATGCGTCGCGGTAACTGCCCTACCATGAAAAAGAAAGCTGGTTACGAAGCAACCACAAGCCTCTGATGAGAATGATTTTACTGTTGACGAACCTCACAAACGATATAAGGAGAATGAACTTCAGATCTGCAAGTGGAATATTCGGACCCTTAATAGGCCATGTGTAGTCGAACAATTAGCGGAGGCCCTAAACTGTTATAAAGCAGATATCACAACCACCCAAGAAGTGCGGTGGAATGGGCCGGGCAAAAGCGGATAAAACACTGTGACATCTACTACGGTGATTGCTACAAGGAGCAGAATCAGCGTCTATTTGGTTGCGAATTTGTCGTCAAAGGCATACTTACGAGTAGGCACGAAATTTCGAACCTTAGGCATGTAAGCGGATCTGATGACAATCCACATTTAGCAAAATTCAAAAACATCTGCCTAATATGCGTTCACCCCGGATAAAGATGACGTGACCAAAGATTTTTTTTTTTTTGTAATTTGCGCGCCAAAGAGGATATGAATACTCTTATACTATTACAGGACACGGGCGTTGTGAAGAAGAGAGAGAGAGAACGAAAGATTTAGTTTGGTTTGAAACTCAGATGGTATTAAGTTTCTGTAAACTCCAAGGGTAGCGTCCAGGTAACTGAGGATCATTTTGTTTAGATGTTATTGTCGTTGCTTATGATTCACTGTATTTTTTTTCGTCCTCCCGATGTCATCATCACGATCAAGTTGCATTTTCAGCCATATGGCTATCCTACTGCCAGTTTTATGCCTTAACTTAACTTTCGACTCCCTTGTATGGATATGCCATGGCTATGAACTATATTTTAAGGAATGGAGTGGACTGAGTATCTGCGTCTGTAGCGGCAGCCAGCCTTGCTCAGCCTTTTAATCACTTCCAAAATAGTAATGCAAGGGATCTCTGAATTCGTTAGCAAGGCTGAACTAGGTTTGGGTTCCAAGCCACCATGGGATTACTGGAAATGATATCTCCGATGAACTTGCTAGACAAGGTTCGTAGGAGGACTTCTTAACATCTGAAAGCTGCGGCGGGTGTTTCTGCGTCCTCGGTCAGGGTTTCCATTGATGTTTGCGTCTCATATGAACGCCCGTAAGACCGCTGGTAATTTGCCTGCATACGGATTTCACCTTTGTCAAGTATATTAATGTGCTAGGCTTAAGCGATACCACCATCTCCGACGTCTGTGGAAAGGGCGACGATACCGTTACGATATTTGGTAACAGTGGTTTGAATAATCTCGGTAACGGCGTCCACGTAAACATGGACATCGATACTATTGTCAGACGCGAAAAAACCCCACAGCTCTCCCCAGGTAAACAACTTGTAATTCCAAATCAGGCGCTTGTGCATATTTCGCTAAGTTACAAACTATGGGATAGGGGTGGGCCATTTTTGGTATCATAATGTACATTTTGTAACTTAGTCTCCATAGTGATGGTAAGTAATCACTATCTTATGCTGTGATTGGTTATCACATTAGCAGTTCCTGAGACATACTCTAATTTTTCTGCAGGTACTCGTACATATGGTTTTTTTTTTTATTAAAGTGAGTTCATTTGTCATCTTATGCTTACTAAATGTTTTTTTTTTTTCATTATTTTTTACAAGAAAATATTAAATAAGTACTCATATACATAGAAGAACTCCATTTATCATTTTCACTCTATTTTCTACCCATAGCTATACCATATCCTATGTACAGGATACAGGCTCTCATATGCCGACCAACCGGTTGGTTTGCTCCTTCTTGTGCACAAGTTAAATTTTCCATAGGCCCAAAAATAGTGCATATCCTTTCTATAAGTGTAATGCTGCCTTCGCTTGGACGCGTAGATGTATTGGAAAATAAGAATTAAAAAAAAAGAGAATACTATAAAAACATACAGAAAAGTTACAACCCGTCTGTTATCCTATCCCATACCTAATACAATGGGCGTGGGGATGTGAACTTTCTAATGCAAATGCAATTACGTTTTTTTTTACTCGCGTTT